>CM056381.1:12059143-12400065 GCA_029718625.1 Synaphobranchus kaupii | reverse complement strand
GCACGAGGAAACACAGCAGGCAGTGGGAAAAAAAGAAAGAGGTAGTTTTAATTGATACAGTGCGGCTGGTATATTACACTTTTGCACTTTTGCTAATATACAGTACGCGATTACATTTTGAACCTGTTCAAAATGGGGGTTATACAGTATATACACCTTTAAACTTTCTCCATTTTAGCTACTTGTTGATGCTTCAGGTCACTCTCTTTTGGGGCTAGATAACGATGCAGACCCCTTTCATTACATGTCATGAATATTTTCACCATTTACATGTTATGGGGAACATTTGGCTTCATCCCTTTCAGCAATATAATGCAATAATGCAATAAAAAACCTTGCAATTACATCATCCCTTATGGAAATGTAATATACTATATATTTTAACTATATTGTGACGATAATTTTGATATATTTACAATATACTGTAGTATATTCTTTTCCATAAGGGATGACATGGGGAATTACTAATTATTACTCACTAATCTGCAGTAACCCTCAGAGCATGGAGCTACAAGCAATCCTCAAGCCATGTAAAATTTTGTTAACAATGACTTCAAACGCAGAGAATTCACAAATACTACATGGAATTCACCATACAATGTCTAGGCAACAATGGTTTCTTAAAATTAAATTTTCTTTAGCTAAATAAATTATGAATCAATATATTTCTTCCTATTTTGACTGTTCACCAATTATTCCCCTCTCAGGGCTCACACAGATCAGATTTTATAGAAATCATTCCCGAATCATTATACATTATGAATGAAGGCAGGTTCCATTTTGAATCAGAGTTTCGGATCGAACTGATTGCTCTGGCGGCAACTTGATTTATTTCTCCGCTGCCTTTGGAAAGATTATTTCAATTCTGGTGAGAAATGAAGGTACGGACATCATCTGTTTCATATTGATCTTTCTGTTCAAAGGCTTAATTGAGGTTGTTGGGGAACACATAGCTGAAGAGCTGTTCTCACTGTTTTCTAACTGGTTTTCTCCTCAGTACTCAGCACTGCTAATATCAAAGGTTGGATACACAGAGAGGCAGTCCTGATTGGCTGAGCCATAACTGGAACTCAGGTTTGCACAAATGCCTCGAGGCAAAAGAAAGTTCCCTTTACTCATTAAAACCACTAACACAAGTTAAATTATCTACGGCAATTTGGTGGACATGGTGGATTAACAACACCAACCACATCGAGGGGAAGAACGGAATATAAAAATGTGATAGGCTTTTTTTTTAAACTGAAAAGTGCAACATTTTTTACTTAAAATGCTTTTTTTTTTTAAAACTTACACAAAAATGTATGAATGTGAATATTAATTAATTCAAAGCAGAGTGTACTACATCTTTGAATATTAAAAAAAATGTTGCGAGGAAGGCCGTGCCCAGGCAAAGCGAACAGTAGCCATAAAATAAGAATTAATACATCAACTGTTCATTAAAAAAACACAAATGGAACTCTCAACTGCATAAAATTACAAAGACCATGAGCTTGCAGTATGCACGCATGAATTTATGTCCCTGTAACAACAAGGCCTAAACAATCTAGTTTTTTTCCCCATGGTCAGTATAAGCTCACAATTCATTACATTATCATCTGCAGCTAAATACACCAAACTAGACTTTGCATTGTCATAACAGCAGTTCACCAAGGCACACTACTTATTTTTTTTCTTATTATTATTATTAGTTATATAGTTTTCGTAATGTTTAAATCAAAAAAATTTAATGCTGAACTTTCTTGGTACACAGACTAAGAGAAAAACATACTTTACGCAAAACATTTCTGTTTAATTCAAGTTCTCAAGTACTGCCTTCAGATTTGCATTTTAATTTCACATTAAAACAAAAGTCCAACTCCAAGCCATTACCCTCTCAGCCTTCCAATCCTAATTCATAAAGAGCTTACGCACTCAACAAAGCAGTATTTGTTACAAAGATTTAATGTTTGTTCATCTTTGCTCCAGGACTTCTTAATCAACATCCAGCTTGCTTTCATTAAATGGCCCTATCAAAAGATCAGACAAACAGAAAGTAATAAAGAAATGTGCACAATGTGCAGGGTTGGAGGAATAGATTCGTATAACAGCTCGTACTTGCGGTCACGTTCCTCTGCGAAAGGCCATTTTTTTACCATTAAGAGGGACACTTGGGATAAAGCACATGCTCTCTCTGGGTAAAATTAAAATTATTTGTAGACACACAGACAAGCACAGACACACACACACACAAACAAGCACAAATGCACACACGTGCAGATAAACACAAACCCATACAGGCTAACATACCACACACACACACACACACACACACACACACACACACACACACACACACACACACACACACACACACACCAGAATAAATAATGCTGAGCAAGGCTGAGACCAATGTGATGCTACCAACATGAATTAAGAGGCTATCTAGGGACTGTTAAGTTAATCACAGACTGAGCAGTCAGCAATGTAAATAAAGGGCCACACATAAAGCAAGGCGGGTCAACGGCAATCCTGGGCTGCTGCCGTTATTCTTCAACAGTCATGTGGGGGGTGGGGGGGTGGGGGGGGGCGGACTCTGGCTGGACGGAGGGCACGGACAGGCGCAGTTCAGCCGGGGCGAGATTAATCACTCGCGGGGTTAATTTTTAGCCGCCCCGCCCCACCGCACAGCCGCGTCTCCATTGGTTAAAATTAGCTCCATTTTTTAGCCGTTTCTTTGTTCATTTAGCTCCATAATTGATGGGGCCTTGTCGGCTCGTCTTATCGTCTCGCTGGATGCGCACGCCGCTGTTCCAGGCTCCGCTCCCGTCTCCCGCTGCTAAATCACGCTGTTTGCAGGCCGTCCCCAAAGGAGCTTTAATGAGGGCAGGGCGCGATGTGTCTGGGTTTCCCCGGCTACTGCCACGCCAAGCGCCGCCGCTACCGACGCAATCCAACACTGAGGAGAATTTAACAAAAAAATAACTGTCCTCTTTTTCGGTCACGCCCGTTCAACCCGGAACTCCCATGTTAGACGCGTTCCCCCCCGTACTATACGAAGACCGCACAACACTTTTAAAACTCTTGTTTTTTTCTCTTTCTTTCTTTAATTACTTTTCTTCGTCGATTCCATTTGTAAGCAGGACTCGATAAAGCCACTTGGCGTTGAGCCCGCTGTGTGCTCTCTCCCTCTCTGGTGTTTACTTAACCTTTGTTTCGTTCAGACGCCACACTGTGATGAAAGGAATTTCGGTGAGCACACCCTTAGCAACATCTCAGAGATAATTACACGGCACAAATCATTTGGCTTTCATAGTTCCTCATTTTCAATGGGTTTAATGAGTACATTATTACTATCTCAAATGACAGCAATTACCATAACAGTGCTTTTTTTTCTGAAAGACAACAGTGGTTCTTAAATAACAACTAATTACAGGGAACCCATTACAAAAAAAGATTTTTATTTTTTAAATGGAGCTGAAGACAAACTTGCTTTGGGGAACAGTGGCAGATAGCCTATTTGCAGGTACACTTATCAGAATATTATATTTTGGCATCAGAGCTTATGCTTTTCATTCAGACCTATTGCATTCCCTATTCTGCAGTTCTCTGGCATGTTTAGCCCGTGTGCAGAACTGCATTTGTTTGTAGACATAATTCATCTCTTCTCTGCAATAGACAAGTAAGGTTATTTACCATTCAATAGCATAGCCAGTGCTGACTGTTTGTAGTACTCCACTATGAGATCACTCAAGGAAAATTCTTTCCAGTACAGGTCATGCAAAGTATAGGCAACTTCTTATGAACAGCTAACTGCTCTGGGACCAAATGCAGCCCGGTATGTTTTTTAAGGCCAAGTAAACAACAGGTCAGCACAGAAAAGTCCACATAAAGCAACCCAAACATCTTAAGGTGTTAATGATACTACATCCAACATCAAACCCTGCCTGCTACTGCTAGAGGATTGTGGGATCAGAACTGGGAGAACATCAACAATACCCGAGTCATTTTTATTTGGGCCGATATTCTACTGATATTCACCTCACACTATTCCGAAAATGAAAGTTCCCGTAACACAGAGTGCAATGACTCTTAAACTTTTTAAGCGCTTTCCAGTAGCCGATTTTTGTGCATGTGCACGTACGCACGCGTACACCCAAACACACACACACACACACACACACACCCAGGCTCTGTGGAGAGTTGGGGATTAGTGGCGTAAAGTAATGAGTGCGCATTCTGCGACGGAGCACATTGCCGTAATCAAAACTTGGACAGAAAGGCGGAATTTCATCAGGAACTTTTAGCGGCGTGATTAAATTAATCATTTTAACAAATCAAATTGAGCTGTCGCCCTGGTATGCAATCTGCCAAAACTGCATTGCTGGCAATATCTCACAAGTAGCTTTCAATTTATGCAAATGTCAGCGGGATAAATCTGCCAGGCCCTGCTGTGGCAGGATCAGATAGTCATAGATGTTTAGTGGCCTTTTCAGCGTTATAAAACACAGCGCCCCCCCCCCCCCCCCCCCCCCCCCCCCTTGTTAGAATCCTGTCAGAGATAGCGGGCAATGCAGGGTGTGATGAGGGGAGTCTGGAGCCCCGGCATTAATCAGGGATTTAGCGGCAGCCACAGACGAACGAGCGCGGCTCAGGTCCGAGGAGGGGCGGTTCTGAGACGTTAAACATCGCGATAAGCTCCCTCTTAGCGCTGACCCCCCCCCCCTCCCCTCCCCTCACGGCGAGCTGCGGTATCGCGCCGTTTTGATCTTTGCGAGACTGGAGGCTCTTATGCCGTAATGACATAATGTGTAACAAGATCCCTGAGAGCATAAGCCCGTATCAGTACAAGCAGCGTTGTCTGTTTCGTCTGTGGTTATCGCGTTCAATTTGCACAAAGGAAGTATCTTGAAATATCACGGTAGAGATATTTCCAAGATCCCTTAGACTAACCCCCCCGATTAACTGACGGGGGTGCAGGGTAATAAAAATTAAGGTCTTTTCTCTGAAATTTTATCTCAGTGCTTTAAGAATCTCTCCGTAGATACGGCACAACTTTGAATATTTGGAACGCTCTGCAGTCAGTTGGAAACAGTGACTGAGGCCTGTAATCAATTAACAGTTTTCCTTCATTAACACATAAACGCAAGTTTTCCTAAGAAAACTCAGTTTACTCAAAGTATAGCATTCACCAGCACAAGCTTGCCAAAATGGTATTTGTGAAAGGAAAGAAAAGAACGTTTGAATTTGTCCGTAAACCAATGACAAATGCTGACCGGACACGGGCCTGAACTGAGCGCGGCTCTGACACAGATGGCGGTCACCTGACTGGACGGCGGATCGCACGTGCGGCCCGCGGGGACGGGGGAAGCTGCCGGGGACAGGTTCCAGGCCGGGAGGCTTTGATTTCGGAGCCATCCAGCTGTGCGGGCTTCTGAATGCGCGACCGCTCCCCTCGGACACACAGGCTCCCATTGGGTGGCTTGCCCAGAACCGGGCCGCGGCGTCCAATGGCGGATAAACATGCCTCTTTATTCTCCATTTCACAAGGTCTCACAGCGTCCACAATGAGCAGGAGGCACTGGGGAGCTAGAGAGGAGCCTGGCTGAGATGGGAGTCTGGAGTCTGCTGCTCCAAATATGGACTCGCACCTACAGTAAAGCCTTCTCTTAATACTGCATCGTGCGTGAGGCATTGCATGACATTATCTACATGCGAGGCAGAGGTCCTTACCTAGGGCGACCTCCATGGCTTCTTTCTTGACACATTATCAATTTAAACAGATGGACATTTATGGAAGCAGTACGGGTTAAGTACATTCACATCGCTGCACAACTGCAGAGCGTCAGCTAGGAATCATGCAACCATATATACGTTAAAAGCCCACTTGTGGTGGTTGCTACGCTGCATTGCGATAAGCTTTTAACCTTGTGCTGCATTCGATTTTTTACTAACTGCCAAATACCGGTATGTACCTGCACTTGATACAAACACATTAGCTGGTTAACATTTATATGCCCATTTGTACTGAATAACACATGGGGAAGCTCACTTTTTAGTTTACATTTTCACGTGATGACGGCAACAAATTCTTCCGTGCGTTTTGTTTACTTCAAGCCAGATGAGAAACGGCTGTGGGAAGCATCCTCAGAGTCATTAAGTAAAAAGGTCTGTTTTATTGGGCTTCGGCCCGAAGAACATCTGTTCCCTCAACTTATTGGCCCGTTGTAATGGGTTGCGGCGTCATGACGCTGACGGTTCTGAATCCTGTCCCACGCAAGGTTACCGTTCCTGCGTACTCCAGCGACAGAAACTCAATTACGCTCATCACAACCAAACAGTCCCGGTAATTATCCACGGAGAGGGTGTGTAAAAGCACATCCATTTTTACAATTGAAGACAGAGTGAAAACGTATTAAACCGATCAGACAACCACTCTTCTCCCACAGCCGCAAAATCCCACTCACTACCCCCCCCCCCCCCCCCCCACGAATACATCCATTAATACAGGAAATTCCAATTCAATTTATTTATTTGGCTTAAAACATTTTCCCTCTCTTTTAACAGGCCGAAAGAATGGGGACTAAAGGTGAGATGCATATGCGTATGTTGAGAATTCACAAACACATGCATTTATTGTATCTGCAAAAACACTCACTAATACCATCACCATTGCGGCATACATTAGGATTTTAGAGCCAGCAAATAAAATCCCTGCAAAATCGTGTTTGTTTTAACTGAACCCCTGCCGTCTTCCCACATGAGCCCATAAGGGACGAGCCTTTCCAATGCCAGGAGCAGCGTATTCTTGTTTTTCACAAAACCCCAAGAAAAGTTATCTTCTGCGCCAAGAATAACTACTGCAAGTTGTGCACCTGTTTGATTTCTTTGCCTGTCAATTTGTACTCCCTACTCCATATTTTGGTTGGGAGTGGAAGATGTGGATGAACCTTTAGAAACTGATGCCAATTTAGGTCATGGAGCAACATTTCTAACGATTACAGAAATAATCTGGATTTCTGTATGACGAGCAAGGTGTCATGAGCTGAAATTTTCAACTTTCTACTGACGTTGTGGCACGCCACTTCTTTAACTCATGTTTTTATTCCTGCTTCCCGGCTCCGTGCGATCAAAGAAAGCGAGCGAGAATAATACATGAACTTTTATCGTTGCTTCAAGGTGCCGAGCAGCAAGCCAGGATGAGATGCTCTTTCCACGTATGATCATCGCCGTTCCTGGTGGCCATCTGCCAGCTCGGCTCCGTGGCGGGATATTTCGAGCGAAACAAACATGACACAATAACCGAGGGACTCGCGGAACAGTCAGCTGTCACTCTCCATTGTGGAGCCGCTCGCGTGCTTCCTTATCCCCTTGAAAAAGCTGGCCTCTTATTTCACACTGAGTGGCTTGCCTAATTACCCCTTTAATACAAACAATGGCAATTTACATAGGAAATCCTATCTGGAATTGTCGTCATAGGCCAAACATTTAGCATCTCCGGCTTGCATCGTGGCGTGCAGTGACGGGGAGCCCCCTCCCCCCCACCCCCCACGTTTCCCCTGTAATGATGCAGATAATAGGCTGCTTCACGCTCTGCTGTCGCAAAACTAAAATTAAAACACCGTTTATTCAAAAATCAGCCTTACTCTCAGGGGTTTTCCGTTTTGCGACGCCATCGTTGTGTGGATTGTGTGTAATGGGGCTGAATAAAGGAGCGGGGTGCCAGCGATACGGACGCCATCGAAGGCGCATCGCTGCCAGTCATCGCCGATAGCCTCCATCCCCCCCGCGCTCAACGCGGGTTTTTGTTCTCGCTGAGATTATTTTCCCGACAAGATAAAATAAGGGGATAAATTGTGACTACACGAGCAGTGCTACGATCACCTGACAAGTGTGCCGCGTAACAATGCTGTTTTAATCAGTGTGACGCGTGCACCTTTAATTTATTTCTTTATAATACCCAGGTACATTTACAGAATGACAATGAAGAGCATAAGCACTGTTCCGAGACTACGACTACTTTGGCGGACTACTTTATTGGTGCTTTCCCGCTGACTAATTGTAAAACAAAATTACTGTTGCTACTCAAGGAGAGCCACTCAAACAGTCAGTCAATGAAGACCAATACTGTCTCTGTAGGGATGCTTGGCCACTGTGATCAGTGCCATAAATCATATAGTATCCAAGTGTATATGAGGTCTGGAATTGCTAGACAGTAGTTCTATTTTAGAGTGTGATTGATTCAGCTCCTGCCTGAAGGTGCATTTGTTCTTAATGTGAGCAAAGAACGCGCTTTTCTTTACAGAACTCAGCAATCTTTTGTCACGGTTGTCAATAGAGACTTCCGGAACACACTGTTCTCACTTGCTCACTTCTGGAATATTCATGAGGAGACTGCATTTTGCTTCACGGTGATTGGCGGTTCAAGGATTCTGCACATAACGACAGTTATTATCGATTAGAGAAAACTAAGCAAGGAAGGGTCCCACTGCTAATCAATATTCACAAGCACCTGCTCTAACTGGTTTGGCAGCGCAGACAAAACCTTCCAATAAAGAAGAAGTATTGTGAATATATTCAATCAACATTTGTCCTTAACTTTGACTCACAATTAAATGTAAGTTTTTACATTCGACAACACAGGGTAAGCAAATAATGCCTGTGAGACAAAGGAGAACCAAGAAACAAAATAAAGAAACCATCGCATTTATTATTAAGTCAAAGTCAATGCCAAATCCAGGACATGGTCTCTAGTCTGTTTCACGTTAACAAATGAAGTTAAGAGTGCAGTACACAGGTCATGTATACACTGTACTGTACTTCAGGTGACAGTTATGCTCTATTTAAACTATGTGGTGTTTATTTTTAGTTTTTTTTTTAGATGACAAGGCTGCATTGTGGAGGGTCACTGTGGGACTAAACTCTCTAATGTTTGTGTGGAACTGCTGCTGTAACTAGACAGTCGTCTCATAATTTACTGGTTAGGCAAAATTTCAAGGAAAGGTTATACGCTTGGCTAAGAGGAAACCCCAGTGAGAAGATGGAACCTATTTCTGAGGATGTCAGAACTATTAAATTCAAATCTCTCTCTGCACGAGATCCATCACCCTGCAGAGAGACCACAAAAAGACAAGGCCAACTGATATTCATTTATTCATAATTTTTTTTTTAGAGAGGAGGATTCATTGCGATTTTGTGAGACAGCGTGTAACTGGCTAGGAATTAAAGACGATAAACGGAATAGGAAGTGGGGGTGGGGGGGGTCTGGCTTTACTTGGGCACAGGCATCATTTGGATTTCCTGTGCGTTTTTTATTCACCGTGTATGGCTGGTGATATTTTCTACATTAAGCTTGTTTCAGGAAACAGAAATTTATGCCCGGCAATTAGGGGCCCATTTCACTGCTCAAAACGTGTGTTTTATGTTGCGCAATCCATTCCAAAGCACTTTACATCAAGCGGCTGTCCATATCTGTTATAAAGGCATTCAGAAATTATACACTGTGACATGCAGTTATTTTCCTAAATGGCAAATTTTTCCATTTCATGGAGACAGTCCCTGCAAGGTGGCAATCGGGCGGCAGAGTTGATTTGCCAGTCAAGAGCGTCACTCCGAGTTTGAGTTCACCTCTGGAGTCAGAGTTTCCGGCCCAGCGGCAGCGGAGGCAGAACAGCAGTCACCTTCGCAGGTCCCATATTTTGGTCTCCGGAGAAATGAGCGTGCGATAATTACAGCGGAACACAGTAGAAAACATCCTGAGACACACCTGAGAAAAAAAAACACTTCCCTCTCATGAGGATTTAACTGTTAGAGAACACAATCTGCTAGAATTATGTTTCTGTGTGACGCATGTCTTATCTCAAAAAGTTCTAATCCTCTTGGAACATTTTTTCAACTTTTATTTTTTTAAATATTTCTTTTCAGGGAATTTTTGCAGCTTTATTGGTCAGTGAAGTGCAGAGACACAGGAAAAAAAGGGAGCGAGAGAGAGAAAGGGAGACGTGTGACAAAGGTCGCGCGGCCGGATTTGAACCACCGATGTTGCGGCTCGCAATGAGCCCGTGGACAGTGCTCTACAGGCTACGCCACGAGATTCCCTTTTCAGTCAACTTTTCAAAGAAAATACAGTGTACAGAGGCAGTTTTACAATTTGGATGAGCCTCTGCTCATCACCTTTTGATTAGACAAGAACAATCAACAATCCAGAATTATTCTTGGAACAACTGTCTTGATGTAAACACCTTGGCATACAGTACCCTTGATTGATGTTTTGAAATGGAACCTTGTGAAACTGCCTGTGGCACCTTGCAAAATAAACGTAAGAGGATTTGCGTTAATAAAGAAAGATGTACCCCGTAAAGAAAGATTTAATTTTGCGAGAAACATCTGCTTGTGTGCCTGAACGCGGGCTATAACGTTCGGCGCCACCCCACAGCACCTTCGCTCTGTGTCTGTTGCCATTAGAGACGTCACCCCTGACTGTCACCGCTCAGATCTCATCCGAAGACGCGTCTGTTGTCTCTACCTTCTCCTGTTTATTACGCCAGCGCGCCGCTCGTCTCTGCAAACGCCTCTTCATTATCACAACCGCCTTGATGCATTTCTTCCCAGTCGTCTCTATGAACTAACCTGCCGAGTTGTCCTTTGTGTCTCTGCCTCCTCAAATGCTTCAAGACTTGATCATTCCTGCGGCTCCAGGTTATATACTCTCAGAGTAGCATTTTAGTGGGATGGTGAGGGAGTGTGAAATGTGTAAAACCCTATGGGCAAGTGCTATATCTGCAACTTAGCGATTTGCCAAGGACTGCAACACTTGTCCTGTTCATTTCTTCGTAACAGTCTTTTGTCTATATTTATTTTTTCGTGACACGTTGCAAAGCAAAAACCCCCCTCTGCTACTACAAGGACTAACTCCTCAATGGTGCAGTGCGATGGGGAAGGTTTCTAACAAAATGCGTTTTCTCTCCAGTCAATCAGTAAAAACTCAAATCTGGGTACTCTCATGAATGGGAGACTTGCCACAGCACACAGGCCACTTGCAGAAATTAAAATTAAAGAAGAATCCTGGCAACTTGGCCTGCCCCCTCCATTTCTGTAGTATATTAAACACGAACATTGCAATAATGCTCAATAATTGGATTATATTTATTTGTTGCATTTGCCACTCAGAAATAATGCAAAAGGTAGCTACATTTTGTACAAACATATTTCATCATTATCAAATTTGGGAGTTTTAAAAGCCTGTAATACAAAAAAATCATCACACATTTGAGAAAAGATCAATCTTCTCTTTCCTGTTTAGGTTTTTTTTTCTTCTATTTGACAGTACAGTTAGTTGAAAATTATGTTAATGCACACGACTCGTGCCTGTGGAATTAATTGAATTAATCTGTCTGCCTGATATTTTATTTCTATCCTAAATAATAATCTTTGAAAAAATGTACATATAATTAAATATTCTATACATAATTATAAAAAGTGTCTTTTTGGTACACTTGCCATCAGTCTTTTGTCACAGCAGGGAATTTGACGTAACGTGACAAGCACCATATTCTCTGGGAGTTTGCGTGTTCATCTCGCCAGGGCCGCCAAAGTCTCTTTCTCACTGACCTAAATACAGTACAAACCAACTGACAAGGAGACGGGATTGAAACTCTACTTCCAAATTCAGTGCTATTGTGTGGGAGCCGCGTCAATCCCTTGCCCTTCTCCACCAAGGGTTTAGAGGAGGAACCAGGGGAACAATTGCTTTCAAAGAGGGATTATGTGAGGGCTCGGTTTTAATGATTCATTATTCAACAACTTGGCTGTGCTCCGGAAAACATGCTTAAAAATCACCGCACAGGCAAGGTGACTGGTGCATTAATAATAAATGCGTTGAGTTTAACGTTATTAATTAAAGTATTCTCCTGCCAGGGACAAGGATGTTATTGAGCAAGATAGGAAGCTGTGCTAAAACGAACATTTTGTGCAAAAACGGTAATGTTTAGAGGCAAAGAATGAGTGTGTAGGTAAATTCATAGAAGCAGGCATATAGTTGAAGTCGGAAGTTCACATACACTTAGGTTGAAGTCATTAAAACTCATTTTTAACCACGCCACAGATTTCATGTTAGCAAACTATAGTGTTGGCAAGTCAGTTAGGACATCTACTTTGTGCATGACACAAGTAATTTTTCCAACAATTGTTTACAGACAGATTATTTCACTTTTAATTCACTATATCATAATTCCAGTGGGTCAGAAGTTTACATACACTAAGTTGACTGTGCCTTTAAATTTTTAATATTTGGTCGCATATCCTTTGCATGCCATGGCTTCCTGATGTCTGTGACCCAACAACATCAAAAGACTCTTGATGTCTTATTCTCTGGTACTCTTACAAGCGATACTATAACGTCTCTGCATTTGAATGGATCTCTATGGGAATTGGGGGGTGGGACTAGATTTAGCTGTAAATTATGCTGGAACAGTATGGAATACATGATTGGTAAAATGGCTGTAAGTCATTCAAACATGAAATCTAACATGAAATCTGTGGAGTGATTACCAATTTGTTTTAATGACTTCAACCTAAGTGTATGTAAACTTCCGACTTCACCTGTATCTATAATCTTTTTCTCGCTCAACAGACATTCTGAACCCTGACATTATTGCTTTTGTTTCTAATGGGATGGTGGAAATTTTAATTATTTGATTCAAATAACAAAGCCCTGAGCCCTATCTACAGTGTGAGTGTTTCACTGTAAAGGCTATGGCCTTTAAACTCATTCTTGGCACAAGGCCGTCCTACATATTGCCATGGAAGAACCTCATATGTCTACTTATTAAATATTGAGAATTCTCATCCAACTCTATAAACAGTAAACATCTCATAACTCAACAACTAATAAAGGTGGTTCAAAGCCGGTACAACCCTAACTAAATCATGATGATGTGTTGGTAACGGAAAGAAATAGCTTTTTCGCATGCCTAAGAAGTCAATTTTTTGAATATGTTTTTGAGCACTACTGAAGATATACAGTGCAAGTTCAAATCTATACTCTAATTTATATCTTATTGCATGTGATGAGACTCTCTACAGCTCTTGTAATGTACGAGATCCTGCCTTCCTGGGTGTAGATAATTACCGCCTTGAATTAAATTTGACCCCGTCTACATTAGCGGTGACAGCAGGCAACAAAATACAACGTTTCTGAAAAACTAGATTTAGATTTAGATTTAAAGACACATTTCCACTGTCCCTCACAGACTTCACGTGCTTATTTGTGTGCAGTTTTACTCAATAGGGTTTTATTATTTTTTCGCACCGGTTTTTGTCCTTGTTTGTGCCAGCGTTCCGGTGTAATCAGGAGCTTTGAAGCACCACGGGTGAAGTCAGACCGGGTCAGCACATCATGGCGCACATTTGGAGAGGTAATCACAAAAAGGGGGTGGGCGGCACTGGGATTACAGTCCGTCCAGTGTCCGTGGGTGGTCCAATTTCAAAAGGCTGAACAAAGTAATTTTAATGAAGTGCGAATAAAAATCCCCATTAACACCCTCTTTGTTCATTTAATGTGTATTTAAGCGAATATCACTGAAGTGAAATTTCATAGCCGAGCGCTGATCAGAAGACATACAGCGGTGCAACGTGGGCAGATCTACAGCGCTGTGCGTAACTAGACTCGAGGCGGCTCGTTGCCATGTTGTGCCGCATCCCCCTCAAACGCTGCGAAGGACGAGGACTGGCAGTATGTCAACTGTCTGCTTGGGGGATTAATTAGAGAAGATATTTGGTGGATTTTGGCTTTGCTGCGCTGTTCTGTCTGCCGGCCACCTGCACGTCTACGGGCCTATAAAGGCTGATTTTCAAACCATAAATATTCATACAACACTTCAACAATCAACATGATGAGGATGCAAACAGACTGCAAACTGTTAGACTCTGTCAACTGGGGTCTTTGTTATCACTGGCAAATCAACAAATGACATCCAAGGCACTCCTTAAAGACAAGCTCGAAACACTTAAAGAGGAAACTGTGCCACAGACATGAAATGCAAGCACACCTGTTGACCCGCTTCGCTTTTGGCCAGAGTTTCCCCTGTAGAGACTATAATGCCTCAGAAGCCGCTGTGTAAGCAAAGGTGGGCTTGTGCCATTGCTCTGAACAACATAGCTATTCACCCTTGAATGTGTCTGAAACCACGTTCCAGAAAACACGAAGCGGCGACAAGGCCATGAATGGGAAGCGTGAGAAATGGTGCTTTGATCCTAATTCTGGTTTTGATTATCAGCGGCTTTTCATTACAAAAAATGAGCTTGATCGCATAATAAGCTCAACTGAAAAGCTTAGGCTATAATCAAAAAAATTAACATTGTTATTCCAAACCTATTACTTAATTACTCGATGAAAACAGATAAAGAGAGGTCTACGGCATATAACAAACGAAAGGAGCCTTTAATGTAATGAAGTAAACCCTCTGGCAAAAAGGCATCAGAGTGAGAGGTAGAAAAAGCAGAACCAAGGCACTCTTCCAAGGTAAAAAGCTTTAATTGCATTTCATATACGAACATTAAAAACTCCGACATGTTTTGGCTTTCATCAGGGATTGCCTGCGCTCCGGTACCTGCTCAGAACTAGTGCCTGTTGTAATGAGAATGTGAAGGTGAGCAGACGAGCGATAGCAGTGTCACAGCTCTGTACACTGTACAGTTTAGTCAGTTCCTATCCCATCGCCATCTATCTTTCTGTCACGGTTTTGAAGCTCCTGAGCCCGTTTGGTAATTTGGCGACTCGCCGCGTGCCGAAGTGGGAGGAGAGGCGCCGTTGGGGGAGCGTCAGTGCAGAGCGAGCTGCGGAACGCAATTTTGGTGCGACGCATTGCAATTTTAGAGTAGTTTGTGATTCGCTCCTGCGCTACCCACCTGCTCAGACCAGGTCTATGGTGAGTAGGTTACAATCATGCAAGCAACAGCCCAGCCTATGGCAGGTTGCTAATTTCGGGGTTTTCCCAAGCAATGTACACATGATTGTAACCTACTCAAAAGGCCATCAACTGTTTTGGCATATGCTGTCCAATTTCACTTTATATAAATCCCTCAATCAGGAAAATTTTTTGTATTGTCCATTTTCTTTTTAATTTTTTTTATAAGGTCATTCCTGTATTTATTTCTGTTTTTAATTGTTTATTGTTTACTGCACGGCGGTCCTGTGGGGTACTATATTCCGTTCTTTTTCTTACGCTCGTCTGCAATCAGAAGAATGACTAAACTTGAACTTGAACAATCTTTTCATTTTAAGTATGTGACTGGAGTTAAAATGAATGTGTGCACCAGGTTGTGTTTTATTCTCGCCTAATGCCATTGAACTGTTTCCTATACCGGGCCGGGCAACGGCAATCAAACTAATTTAACATCATCTGCTCCTGTCGGTCGGCTTGAGGTGCCATAGATTCTTCCACGGCGACTCTGCATCTCCCGCACAAGAACGTCAGTTTGCCCTCGGGAGAAGCTTCCTCTTCCATTGCAGTTGTCGACCATGGAAACTGGCAGTACGCCAGGGGGCAGAGTGCAAAGCACACAGCTCTTAAAGGCAATCAAAAGAGGTCATTCGATTGGCTATGATTGAATCCAGCTGCAACACACCCACCGGTAATATATTCAGTGTAATCCAGCCCATTTTCCACCTGCACAGCATGATGTGAGCTGTGCGCCCCTTGCCTCTGACCACGAAAATATCTAAATTCAGTAGCCACGCCCAGAGCGCCCATGCGCTGCGCCTTTGATTCCAGGAAATAGAGCCCAATTATTTTACAGCATCCTGAAAATAAAGGTGCTGTCTGCACACTACAAAAATAAATCAGCAAAAATAATGCACTTAAAACCACAGCACACACAATGGTTTTATACTGGTTAGGGCAGAGGATTCTTGGCCCATTCGATATATATACAGATCCTTTCCAAAAAATTAGAATATCATGGAAAAGTTTTTTTTTTTTTCCATAATTCCATTCAAAAAGTGAAACTTTCATAGATTATAGATTCATTACACACAAAGTGAAATATTTCTAGCCTTTATTTGTTTCATTTTTCATAATTTTGGCTTACAGCTCCAGAAAACCCCCAAAACAGTATTTCAAGAAATTAGAATAGTGTGTCAAAAATCAGCATTTACTTCAGTTATTTCAGAGAATGAATGTTTTAGACTGAGTGTCACACTATCATCTAATTTACTCAAAACACCTGCAAAGTTTATCTCAGTTTGGTTCAGTATGGGGAAGACTGCAGACTTGACAATTGGCCAGAAGACCATCATTGACACCCTCCAGAAGATGGGTAAGCCACAAAAGGTAATCGCTAAGGAGGCTGGCTGTTCACAGAGTGCAGTGTCCAAGCATATCAATAGAAAGTTTAGTGGAAGGGAAAAATGTGGCAGGAGAAGGTGCACAAGCAAAAGAGATGACCGTAGGCTTCAGCGGATTGTCAAGCAAAGACGATTCCAAAATTTGAGATGCAGAGGGAGTGGACTGAGGCTGGAGTCAGTGCTTCAAAAACCACCACGTACAGACGTATCCGGGACATGGGCTACAACTGTCGGATTCCTCGAGTCAAGCCACTCCACTCATTCTCTGAAATAACAGAAGTAAATGCTGATTTTCGACACACTATTCTAATTTCTTGAAATACTGTTTTGGGGGTTTTCTGGAGCTGTAAGCCAAAATTATGAAAAATGAAACAAATAAAGGCTAGAAATATTTCACTTTGTGTGTAATGAATCTATAATCTATGAAAGTTTCACTTTTTGAATGGAATTATGGAAAAAAAAACAACTTTTCCATGATATTCTATTTTTTTGGAAAGGATCTGTATATCTATATCTATATATATATATATATATATATATATATTAGTGTTGC
This sequence comes from Synaphobranchus kaupii, assembly GCA_029718625.1. Lineage (NCBI taxonomy): Eukaryota > Metazoa > Chordata > Actinopteri > Anguilliformes > Synaphobranchidae > Synaphobranchus > Synaphobranchus kaupii. The sequence goes on along the minus strand of CM056381.1, from coordinate 12,383,191 downwards.
ACGGTACACCAAAACTTCGGTACTTTTTCGATACTTAAAAAAAAAAACGGTTCGGTATTAGAATTTTCCGACATTCGGTACTTTAAAAAAAAATTTATATTATTCATTTTTTTAACATAATCTTTTTTTTCTTTTTCTTTTATGTAGCTGCAATATTTCCCTTACCGCAGAATGCTGGAATGATCAAAATAGCATCTGTAAAAACCCTTGCCAAAACAGCTTCGGTTTCCCGTTAGGCCTAATTAAATTTTCAATGGCACCGCTGATATTATGAGGGTGTAATTATAGTTTCCGCCTCTACGCAAAATGGCGCACTTTCGTCCGTTTCGCTATCTGACCAGAACTCTTACATTTTAGTGTAGAGTAAAAGCTAATACTGCAGAGGCAGGAGTTTGATTCTGCCTGTTTTTAAGGACTGATTATGGATCCGCACTATGGAGGAGTCTCAAAAGCAGCTCTACAGTGCTGCAAAGATAGCTGATCCAGAAACAGTCCTTAAAAACCGGTAGAAACAAACTCCTTGTCCTGGGTTTAAGTTGTATAGTTCTGAATATCATTTGTGAAGCTAAGGGGGGTTTATTGTATATAAAGTTCTGTTTTAAGTTTATTAATATTATAAATAACTAATATTTATTTACCATACGCCTTTGTGAGCAAATGTTATTTTAGCTCAGAATGGAGAAATGCACCACTTTGTTACCAACACCCTCCCCATGTGTGCGACGACTCTCCGTACCCCCGACCTGCGCGATGATACTACCTCGGCCCCGCACGCGCGTTTGATGACACCGTGTACGCGCAACTACACTGGTAGTTTCGGGGGGCCTACCACCCGGCCTGAAAAAAAATCTAGGGGAAACACTGTACTGTATGTGACTATTCTGAAATAAATGTATTCTGTAGCAAATTTCTGAATGATACAGCTTCTTCTTCAGTTCGAACTTAAAACCATGGATGTGCAGGGAATATTTTTTTTAGATATTGACATTTAAATAAAACTAGTAGAAAGGAGGAGGAAATTGCCTCTGAAGGGCCAAAGTAAATAGGGTTAAGGTCATTTCAGTAGAGGTACCGAGTATCGAATCAGTATCGTTTCAGTTTCAAGTACCGTTTCAGTATCGAGTATCATGATACTAAACCTGGTATCGGTATCGAAGTCAAAATTTTGGTATCGTGACAACACTAATATATATATATATATATATGTACGAAGCTGAATATAGACTGTCATGATAGTTCATTGAGAAAAATGAGAAACACATTTCAAAGGGAGGAAAGATAATGTCTGTTATGAGAAGTGTTTCTCTAATAAGTGAGTTGTTAATAATGTGAGTGAATGATTGGAATGATAAAATTATGAATGATTTTCACAACCATAAATACCTGCTCAGTTCAGTCACAGCAGAAAAGGAAGAATGAAGGTGGCATTTGAAAACCGAATGATTTAATCTTAAATGAACGGTTCACAGTCCTTCAAAGGAACTGAAACATTTCCAGTAGCTGCTTTGCGACGCAAAGGTGTACTCAACACAGAACCCTGACAGACGCTCCATGTGCACAAAAGTGAAATTATTTAATCATTCAAAATTAAGACCATCACTGGGAGAAGATTCGCTAATAAATCATTAAAATGCGGCTCGTCTGGGCTTCCCCGGGTGTACAGGAGTTCTCATCCCAAACATCTTGATCCAAAATTAATCTGACCCCAGTGCATACTGGGTAGCCTTTCAATTGCTCAAGTGTTGCACTTCTGACGCCTACTCCGAACATAATTCACAGAATCACCGTGGGAGCAGCACACTAATTAACAGCCTCCTTCGATTCATAAATGGAAAATTTTCTGTAAAAGCAGCTAGAGGAAATCTTTTTAAATATTACGGATGCTTGCACCTGCGTACTATCGCAGAAACAATACGGAGTTCCCATTTATGGGCTCCGAAGAGAACAGAGAGTGCGATTGCTTATATAGCATAGCATAAAACATGTCCCACAGACTTAGATCAGTCTGAAGGCTCTTTTACAAAAGCACTGATGTGATATATATCATAACATATATAGTTTCATCCCACTGACAATGCAATAAAGCCGTCTTTTTCATACACACATTTTTCACACGTTGGCCATAGTGCAGTATGTACCGATGCTAGGTAGCTCGCTAGTATATAGGTTGCATTATCACTTATTCCACACCCTTTTACAACTGGAGTTGCTGATTGGATAATAAAAACAAAAGATTTACAAGCAGTGGCTCAATTCAGATTTATGTATTGTTTGACTTTATTTTGTGGGTGACTCATGCGATTGAATGACTCTTGAATATCCGGCTCTCCAGCGCACACGGGCTGTGTAAAAGCTATACTCTTTCTTCCGCTTTTGTGATCAATAATTCACCATTAAATCCGCCGCTGTGGAAAGAGATGCATTAATGTCCATATTTGGAGACACCAGGTGTGCTATCATGCTCAAAGCTGGACTAATATCGCTGTGTAATTAAGCTGTTTCTCTCTGCGGAAGACATGTTAATAAGAGGAACCGATTTCCCGTGGCAGGCTAATACTGGAGCTCTGAACTTCTCCATCTAAACAATGGGTTTCATGGGCAACAGCTGTGCTCCGGCAGCTGGAATATGGAATGGATTACTTTATTTATGGACTGAAAGGGCCCAAATCCTCAGAGGATCACAACTGGTATATATTTGCCACCTTCCCACCAATGATGAAGACACCAGGTGTCTGGTGTATATGCATAAAGGTTTGTTTATCAACTTCTACGTAGGTGTTGGTAGTAAATGCGTACGTAATTGGCCTCAATCAGCAGAACTCCTGTTATAGCAGATTACCGTTTGCTTTGTTATGTATCAGTGTATCAACATATCAAGGTTGTTTTCAACAGGGGAACATCTTAAAACACAACACAGTGCCATTAGGGCATTGCATTTGATATTAAACTGTGTATTTGTTTGGCATTACTGAGAATCCTGCGATTAAACACTAAAACTGGCCTTGACATCGAAATTTTGGCATTCTACCGTCATGAAAGTACGGCTCAAGCACGGCCATGATCCAAAAAAACCCGTCTAACACAGTGCCAGATGCTCTTTAACATGTTTAAAACTCACTCGACCTTCCAACTTGGCTCACACCAGAAACAGTGGTGTCCGCATTTCATAATTGTGGGAAAGTCTCTGTTTATTTGAAAATTTCGACCGCTGTTGGCAGAGAAGAATGCCTTGTTTAATTCAACATCTCGAAAGCAAGAACAAACGTATTTGGATAAATATGCCACTATCTCAAAGAACAAGATTGCGCTGCTACATGGGGTACACTGTTATACAATGTAGGCTATGGAATCTTGGCCTAGATAAGGATGTGTGCATCTAAAGAAAATAATAATACACTTTTATCTCATGAATATAAAGATGGGAGATTAGTGTCTGGACCCTTTAATATGGGGAAACTGGCATGTAATCAATATTTCACATTTACATCCAATCCCCAAGTCTTTCAAATGCAGGCATACAGTAGAGATGTTTTGCTCAGAAAGAGTAAAAAATATCAGGAAAGGTAATGCAAATTTCCTCCTAATGCACCTCACATGAAAAGGAATTTGTGCAAAAAAGGTGTCTAATGGTCACCTTCCACTGTTATTAAAACATTCAATGGTCTGTTTTGTTTCAGGAGAATGACGGTGAATCAGCATCGACACTGCCAAATGTTTCTTTGTTTCTGGGAAATATAAATGACCATGTTCATGTAATGACTAAGGGAAATGCTTTTGGTGAGTCATTCCATTAAATATTCGGAGCATGGGAAAGACAATCAATTCAATCAACTGCTCACAAAAGAGTGCTTTAAGACTTCGCTAAATGCAAAAATAAAATTATATATTTGATCCTAGTCTGACTTCAGTGGCAAATCACAACCTTACAGAATTTAATTACATAGCAACACATTCAGACCGAAATACTGATTCCCAATAAAAACTCAAAACACAAAGAATCCATGTCAATAAGTCTAACGTCAGCAAAGCTTCCCTGTAAGCTACATGCCTCAACCCACCGGGTCTGACCAGCAGAAGAAAGCAACACCGTCCGAAAAACTCCAAATTTTAATCCTAATGTATGTATTTAATGCGTTCCCGTTCTTCCCTGCATTTTATCACTGGAGGATGACACCATTGTAAAAAAAAAGCCTTAAAAGTAGCCAAAAAGAACATCTATAAGAGATCCTTTGTCCCACCGCAGTCAGTCAACTGAACAAAACCAGATGAGCTTTTATTTTTGTGTAATTTCTGTTTGATTGTACTGTATTTTGTTTTTCATATTTGTATTGTGATGTGAGACCAAAGACTAATTTCTGGCTTTTGCTGAACAATAAAGTTCTATTCTATTCTATTCTCCTCAGTGCTCAAGCCAATGGCAATAGAGAAGGTCAAAGAGCCACACCTGTCATGGCGTTCTTTGGCAAATAAAACACAGCAGACAAACGGAAGCAGTTTCCTTGATAGATGAGGCAAGTAAAGATGAGGAAATATGAGCCTAAAACGCTATTAATGTGTTTAAAAAGAGCAACGAAGATGACACCCCTTCAGAATGTAGCATTCATATTTGCACTTTTCAGGGACAAGAGAGGGACTAAAAGTTTCTGAAAGCTGAAAAGCGTATTAGAGAGCAGTAATCCGGCTAACCAGGTCTTATTAATCCACAGTCTTCACTGCCAACTGTGTACAGATGCAGTCAAGTAAGGGTATAAAGGACCTTTTACTCACTCTTAAAACGCCTGGGACACTAATCCGAGGGAATGAGGACAAAACGCTAAATTGAGGGTTTTCGGCTAAAACAAAGCCGGCATTTAAGCCAGGCTTTCGCCCAATGTGTCTAGGGAATGGGCAGATAATCTTGAATTCTTCGCCGGGTGCTTTAAAACCGGCGCAAACCCACGTCGAGTTTAGCCGAGAATCTTCAATAGTCATCGCTTGGTATCTCCAGTCCATGACAAATGGATTGGAGCAAATAATAAGAGAACATTCCTCTTCCCTGAGACCTTAAAACACAAATAATGACACGGTAATCACATAATGAACCAATTTTCCGTGGCAGCATATGAGATTGCTATCACCTGTCACAGTACCAATTCAAGCTTGAAGGACAGAGAAAGAGGTTCGCTCTGTGCAAAATGTGATTGTTCGCATTCTCTGATCTATTAAAAAAGCAACTGTTCTCTTCTCTTTTTAGTCTGGCATCTCTCAACTGTGAAGCTAAACACATTTCTTACTATTCCTCAAGTCTCTTAATGGATAAAAACAAGTAATTGATCTTACAAAATAAATACCATTATTGTTAATTTGCTTAGTTGACACCATTACCCAAGGGGACCTATATATAGTAGCTGACCTTGTCGGTGCATATTGTGGGCAGTAAGCAGTATATACGGGGGCAAGGTTATGTTTAGAACTGTACTATGCTCAGGAAATCAGCTGCTGCACCCCACCAAGGAGGATTTAAATTATCTAACCATGCCATATGTTAATACAGTCACAAATGTAATGAATTCATTAAAATGTGAATTAGCAGCTTGAGCATGGTGCAACAATACTAATTATCCTTATTTAAGAAACTTTAGATCCTAATGAAATTAATTTTTGACAGTCAGTCCATAAATAACCGAGGTGAAAACAAGTGCCAAGTGATATCACTTCCAGGCACTAAAATGTTTAAAGGCGGGCCCTGAACCGCTAGTTGCTCAAAGTTCAGTTGTTTGATCCCAGATTGTTCCTAGACTAAACAAAATGAGCATTTTCTTTGTAACACGAACAGACAACCCAGAAGGAGCTATATTTTTAGGTTGAGCTTTATTGGACAGCACAGTGTAGAGGGGACAGGAAGAATGGAGAGCGAGAGAGAGGGAGAGACGTGCGACTGAGGTCGCGAGGCCGGATTTGAACAGCCGACGTCGCGGCTCGCAACGACCGTGTAGGCGGCGCTCTACAGGCTACGCCACCGAGACACCCCGGTTTGTGCGATTTTTGCAACGGTATTTGCAGTCACAATTATGAGCGTTGGGCCTTCATCTCCATGAGAGCAGAAAGTGTCTGTAATTTATGTGGGGTCGGCTGGTAAAAGCCCGCTGAGTACTGGGCCAGCTGACCTCATGTCCAAACACAGTGTGTTTTTTGGATTTACGGCCCTTTCGGATTCCTGACTTGGTAATAAAGTTCGGTTTTACAAAGAGGCTTAAACGTGGGCACTGGATTCACAAATACATATTTTCTTTATTTTATTATTTTTACATTTAGATTATTATTTTTTTGACTCTACTCCCAAAATGGCACGTCAATGACAAATGTTCAGTCCACTTTTAAAGAACACAACGGAGGAAAAAAAAAGAAGCATACTTGAGTCCATAGGCAACCGCGCTATTCCCACGAGAGTAATTAAACGCATTGATTAAACGCGTTTGACGCCACTTGTCGTCCCGAGTGTTTTGGTAATGAATCATAAAGCTCTCGGGACGTTTTTTTTAAAATTTTTTTTTAACATTTCCGTATCATTTTGCAAATATAAACCCTATTTTGTTTCGCCTAAGAATAACATCTGGTGTGTCTCTCTCCTCTCCTCCTCCTCCTCCTCCTCGTCCTTCAGTCCACGTGAGAGAAGAAAAGAGAGGAGCAGAGGCGCGGCAGATGCTTGAGGCCGACGTGAAAATGCTGCCTCCGCCGGCTTGGGCGGCCGCCAGGGATACAGGTAAAGCATCAGCAGAGAGGTCATAAAAAGGCCTGGCGAAACTGAAGCATTAGCGACGGCGCACATTCCCTCTGTGATAAATAGCATGCATAAACACACACACACACACACACACACACACACACACACACACACACACACACACACACACACACACACACACACACACACACACACACACACACACACACACACACACACACACACACACACACACACACACACCGATAAACGGTCTCCTCCCGTCACGTTTTCCATAGAAATGACCTCGCTCGCGGTGACGCACAGGGCGATGCGGAAAATTAATATTCACAAAAAAATGCAATGATACAGAAATTCAATATGAGCCACAAACAATTTCAGTGTGAAAATTGAACGGCGGCGACTGCTTAATGTAGTTATTTCAGAGCTGCTCTGAACTAAAATAAATGTTGGTGCCTACCCGTTTTCACATAACATATGGCAGTGAGAGTTTAATCCAATACATTTCACTAAACCACTATTTTTGTGTTATGGCAACCATCATTGCCAATCTAGACATGCACTCAGCCTTATCAGAGAACACGGAGCCATCATTACTTCTTTTTTAGAAGAAAATTATGTTCTTGAACTTTGACTCATCTTATGGTTTCCATGACAGGTTTTTAGATTTTTAATCATTACATGCACAGGTTTCCCATGGAAAGGTCAATGCATATGAACCACAAAGCAATTTTTGAGGAGAAACTGAGAATTATCATGCACCCTGGAGGACTGAACTTTGAAAAAAAAAAGATCTTCTTCTGATCTGGTTCGCCAGTAAATTGTAGCTTGTTTGAAATTTCATGGGGCCACATGTGTGACAAAATGGTGGCAATATCAACCCCCCCCCCACCCCCCCCCTCCAAATAAATAAATGAATGAATGAATAAAATTAATTAATTGAATAGTAGCCCCGCCCCTCATTACCGATTGGAATATTCATGCAGTTGAATTTCAGCCTTGTTCTGATGGAACTCTATTTATTTCCAGCACTCTGAATAATTCGATGAGGACACTTGTGGATGTTCTGCATCCTGTGTGGTTTTTTGATCTGGTAAACATTAAGCGGTGTTTACAGTCAATAAAAGCAAGCCTCCCCTGAAACAGCCCCAAGCCCCAGTCCCAGCATGTCTGATTGCATTAAACCAGGAACGGGACTTATCCCTCAAACCTGACCATTATCCCATTACCAGTCCCAACTCAATTACCCAGAAGTCTCTCTGCTCTCTGCGGAGGAGCAGAGGGAAGGGTGCCGTGGTGTACTTCCCACCCCGTCGGCGTGTCTTAGGTAGCGCTGCTGCCGTTTCTTACATCCGGATCCGGATCTTGAGGGGAGGCGTGTCTTCCCGGCATCGTTTATGAAATCCAGGACTAATAAAAAGGATTTTCTGCTTCTTGCTTGGGTTTTTAATGCACCTACATGTTTCATTTGAGTTGATTGAAAGCTCCTGTATGCAAGCCGATGTTACAACCTCCTTTCACAAAGATGCGAAGGGGGGAAATGTTGCAGGTCGGAACCACTGGCACACCTAGTCCTGGTTGACTAGGAAACAGTATGTGTGCGTACATTTCTATATATTATCCATTTATAATACATCTGTATTTACTGGAGTTCACGTTAAGTAATCTGCTCATGGGAGCGTTCTACAGTTTTAGCTTAATGACTTCTGCTTACGAAGCCGGTGCGCAAAACCACGACATGAGAGGGCTTCCCACAGCTAGCGAAGACATGAATTAGGTTGACCTCTGCCATACGTTGGCGCACAGTAGGAGACCCATATACCGCACTGTAAATGACCACAAATCACTGTAAATCACGTCATTCCCGTTGGTTATCCGCCGTTTATGGTTGTTGCGACGATGTGCTTGTGCTTTCTTTCAGACTTCCAGGAACACATTGGAGAGGCGACCAAAAATCTCCAGTCAAAAGCAAGCAGACAGATCAGGTATGATGCAGCGCAAGCTCTGCTCCTGCCACTTAAATGCATATGCATATCTCATGAACTATACGTCATAGAGCTGTGTATTACTGATAGGGGGGTCAAAGGTGAGGATTAGAAGAGGGTGCAGTGCTCCCACTGTTATCTGCCCTGGTTGTGATGCCAGGGCGTATGTATAATGTAGGGAGACTCAAACAGAGATTCGGCGCTCTCAGCCACAACATGGTTAAAGATGGGCGGGGAGAGGAACAGGATCGGCGGTGCGGGGATGTCGATGCGGTATCGACGCGGCTAAACGGTCAAAGTCCTCCCTGCCTCGGAGAGTGCAGTTGTTAAAAGTCGCCGCTGTGTTAGCGTATTGCGCTGTTAGCGAGCGGCTACATTTCCGGCGCACTTCACGCCCCTTTCACGTGACAGATTAAACTATTTATCAATACATGTTCAACAAAGATTATTATTAATTGAGCCTCGGCTGATCCTCTGCTGTTGCTTTTTTGCGTGTTTATTTACGTTTTGTTTTCACGGTTTTGCATTTACACACGCAAGCACGCACATGTGAACACACACATGTGCATGCATGCACACGTTCCAGAGACATACCTGTATGTGTGCCTGCAAAAACACACAGACACACACACACACACACGCGCACACATGCACACGCACACACACACAAGCAAACACACATGGGTGCTTGTTCAATTGCCTCTACTTGCCGGCAGACAGGGGAACGCAATATCACATTCGGCTCTTATCAGGGCTAAATCACAGTGGTCGAGTCACAAAGGGCAGGAGACATGTGCCGAAACCCTTTCATTTGGGCTGTCTGTGTTTGTGACACGGGGGTCTCCCTCGGTCGTAGAAATAACTGTTTCTTAACATCATTCCAATCTCAGGAATTTACACCGTGACACTTCCTCTCTCCAGCTGAAGGAATAGAAGGACAGGAAGTAGGGCACGCCAATCTAACTGAACTTTAGAATCAAATCAAACTGCGGATTTATTTTGAAAAAAGTGAAGACACAAAGGTTGACAACCAAATCCCATGGACACATACAAAGCGGGCCACGGTAAAATCTTCAATGGAATCACCGACATATAAATCCATCAATTGCTAAATGCCAAAGAGCTTTGCAAGTCATCCAATAAACAATGATGAAAGCCCCTAGCAGCACGTCTAATTTCAAACTGCACCTCTGTAAAGCCAATTTAGAAGTGGCGCTGCGTGCAGATAAAGCCTAAGGAGTGTCTGGTTGGATCGACCGGGGATCCGCAAGTCTTGAGTGAGCTTCGTCCGTTTACGTACTCTGAGGTAAATTTTCAAACGTTCTTCCACCAAGAGCAATCTAATTCGCTCACAGCTCCAAATGAGATTTGCGTGTAAAATCATGCTCGGCAAAGTTCATCGCCGCGCAAGTTTTCGAAAGGAGCCCTGGGTGTCCTTCAATCCCGGCGCCAAGCAACCGACATCACGCCGTGCGCCTCAGCCGCACGCACTTGTTCCATTATTGATTGCAAAGACAATTGGCGAAGGGAACATCCTCTTCCCACATGAGCTCCGGAGCTATTTCAGATGCGCGGCTTATAAAGGCACAGTTTGATCATTAACTTACGCAGCGAGACACAGTCTTGTTCCGTTCAGAAACAGCACCCCCCTCCAAGTGCAGCCTCCGCTGGAAAAAGGGAGGGATATCGAAAGGCGCGAGTAATAGGTCCTGGCAAATTTACTCTGCTGTTTAAAAAAAAAAAAAAAAGCCTACAGTTAGCGGCAACCCCAGGTACTTGGACCCAACGGGGCTGGCAGCTGTGACAAATGGTTGTAGATGGAGAGAGCAAATTCATTTTTGAAAGACTTTGCCTGTGACGGCACTTCCTTTAAAGGATGCTTTGAGTTCTCCCCACTCGCATATTTGCCCAGAGAATAAAACCCAATGAACGCTACATTTTGAACGCTACATTTACATACATTTAAAACGATAGATTTTGAATGACATGAGGTAACTAGGCACATACTTTTTTCTTTTTCTTTTTAGTTTGGCTTAATAATGGCACAATAGAGTGTTTTGGGTGCCAGATGTTTGCTTTCTGGATGGTGGTGTGTCCCTGGCAGCAATTGAAAAAAAAAAACACATATATGTAGCCACACACAATATACTAGACTGAGCCACCTGGTTATTAATTCCCAGATGTGCCATAGGTAATTAATTGAAGGAAATTCAGTGTTAGTCGCCATTTTGCTTGGGTAACACAGCAATGGCACTTACTAACAATGCCAAATAACCAACTGCATCATTGTGGTACCGTTACAACAACATTCTTATCTAACATTAACCCGTCACATCTAAAATCCATGGTGCAGTTAAGTGCAGTGGACTGTCACAAGAGCAACACAACACAGAGCAGTGATGCTTTTCAGAAGCAAAATGATGGCTATTGTTGTGCTGTGAATACTTGGCTTTCTAGATAACAACTAAATAAATAAATGAATAAAATATTAAAAAGAAATATATTGTGGGGAATGGAAAGTTTATGAGTATCCACTAGTATTCAATGGCTTAAATGTTTTCACCACTAAGATTTGCAACAACTAACAAAGCAATTAACAACATTATCTATAGCTATAACTATTAGCATGTTTGGTACAGTGTTAGCTAATTTGTCTATATCTTGCTCATTAAGAAACTAGTGTAGACTGTGTATATGATGTGGTGGGATCAAATAAATCTGTTCACTCTCACATTCTTACAGTTATGCGAGCACAGATCGATCTAGTTAGTTCAGTGCGAGACCATTGATTTTCTTTTATATAATGGCTGCACATTGTTACGTGGGCATTTTGCTCTCAGAAGTACTTTAACCCAGACATGCTTTACTGACTTGGCCAATGGTAGCCTCTCCAGTCCTACAATATGAGTCTCAAGGTCTCTATTGAAGTAGATGATTTAAGTTATTAGGCAAAGTGCCAGGCAGGGTAGATAGATCCTCTCGATAGCGCAGAATAACAAAAATGCTTTTTCAGTAATGCTTTGCAAAATGAAGAAATTCAATGTACTTTCATTTTAAACAAAATAGCTATAACATGGACACAAACAGGCTTTTTATGGACAAACGTGTACAGACATGGAAATAATTATGTAATATGCGGGATAGAAATGACGATGGGGATTAGCCTGAGAATACGACATTTGTTTTTGTTGTGTACAACCTGGATGACGTAATATCGACAGCCTGCTACTTCACATGGGAATAGTGCCACTGAATCGGAATGAGAACTGTTGTGAATCCTCTGAGAGAGAGAGAGAGAGAAGAGAGAAGAGAGAGAGAGAGAGAGAGAGAGAGAGAGAGAGAGAGAGAGAGAGAGAGAGAGAGAGAGAGAGAGGAGAGAGAGAGAGAGAGAGAGAGAGAGAGAGAGAGAGAGAGAGAGAGCGTGTGCGTGCTGTCATATGGGGTTCTTGGTAAAATAGGCAGTGTTAAATTTACTGATCAATAGCTAGGATGTCACATAAATCCCCCTGAAGATGGCTGACGGCTGAAACAATCCCAGAAGCAATTACTGTACCGCTGCACTGGAATCTTCAAGACCCGTCTCGGGAGGCGCCAGCCTTGCTTAGTGAACGCAGAGACAATGCTTGGGCACCACATAATGTTGTCCCTCCATTTGTAATTGTAATGAGTATTGATAGATTTAGGAACCGTTGGAGAACGCCAAAACGGAGATCAAAGACCCGCGCAACATAAAAGGCATTATTTTTCATTATTAAAAAAGTGCGTCCCTCTGCCAGGGCCCAGGCGATGACTGAGCCGCGAGGTTTTCCCGGGCCTAAAAATAACTTAATCAATCTTACGGTAATTGCTGAAGGCCAGGCGATGTCTTCGGGCACGGCGGGAGGCGTCATTACTTTTGACGTCGGGGGCTGGTCAGATAGGACCGGCCGCACCATTAATTAAGCCCCAGACGTAACAGATAGCTCCGAACATCGTAAAAAGGGGGCGTGAACGCTGGGGGACTCACTCACAAGGGATGCAGAGGGATCGTTTAGACTATGAGGCTCAAGAGACAGAGGGAAATTAGCGAGACATGATTTCTACAAGGTCCCGTAACCTCAACATCCTTTAAAAAAATATATTATAATGCCAAAATAATAATGTCAAAACCATTTGATGTTTCTCCAAAGCATTAATTAATACAGGAGTTTTCCAGCAATTTTGAATCGACAATGGTTTAATTTTCACTTTGAAGACCCTGCCATAGGCACAAAACGATAAAGTCCTTAACTACTCCATTTAACTTTTTCCATCTCAACATATTGGCCTTGTTGTACTCTGTCCGCTCTCTCTTGAAAGGGTCGGCGGTTCTTAATTAGCACATACGATGGGGCCTTCTCTACATGCTCGCAGGAATACGTACCCTGCCGTGCAAATCCATCAAAAGAATTAGTTCAAAGTGAGTTTGATTTTCTTACCTAGCATGGCTGTGCTCCATAATACCTCAGCATGAGCCCAATTTATAACGCTGTACCAGGGACTCAACCTCTTTCTGTTCCTCACACTGCCCATTGGGCCTTAATAGGGAGGACAAAAGGATTAGCAGAACCTCCCGGTGAAAACATTATTTTTACCTTCTGTCCAGACAGCCTTCAAATAGACACAATCATCAACAACATTATATCGTCCGTATTAAAATATCCTCACTGCACCGATGGTCCGATGTTCAAATTGTGGTTTTGGAGAAGGACAAATACAGGTATGCCTGGAACAGTAGTAAAAAAATAAAAATATCTGTACATCCAGTACAATCACCACTGTCTAGTGGGAATAATGTTTTTTTTCGTAAGTTTCATATGCTGCCACAGCTCCTCCGGACAGGTCTGGACGTGACACAGTGTCGTGATTTCTGTGTTTTAAGAAGCGGAAGTCATTGGCCCCTGATGTGGTAGCTCGTCACGGTTGACTTAAGGAAATATTACAAGTTGTAACTGACCTTCTTAGCACTTTTTACATTGTGATAATGAGACAGTATTTGTATTCTCCCAGGAACTGCGAGGGCTGCTTTCGCCGATAAGGTTGCGTTTTCATTTCTATAAAATACTCACACCGGCTATTTCACCCAGGAGCTACAGTTCATGTAGTCTGTGACAAGAGCAATATCAGTGCAGTTCATGTTATGAAAGAGATATTTAAAAAAAAAATACCTCTGGTATTTTGGTCACAAGAAGATTTGTGAAAATATGCATGGGGGGGTTTGGTTTAGGATTGGTCGGTTTGAGGAGTAAGCATAATGAGCAAGATTTTCTTCCACTGATTTAAATACAGATGAAAAGAAGCAGAGAGATATGCAGGGCAACCAAAATTATTATGGGATGGTGAATGCTATTCATTCAGCAATTGTTAATGTACCCTATCCTGAAAAAAACATTAACAATATAGGCCAAAATATACATGGAGGTCAACAGCTTCCATTTGTTGCCATACTCATTTTTCCATCTTTTTGGTACCCTTGCTATTATAAAATATTCACATTATTGCAATAATCACATAATTTGTTGCATACTGCACATTCTTCAGTTTAAAGACCTTCCCACACACACACACTGACATAGATCTGTTTTTTGCAGAGATGCACTTAATACACCGAAACCAAACACTACGATTGAATCGATGAATTATATATGTCCCCATAATCCTTTTTTATTGTGGAAACTTAAGGTGAGAATTTGATTTCTCCATTTCAGCCTTGGAGCAAATCTCACAGCACTCATCAGCTCTGATATTCTCTCCTGGCGATGATCCTTGCCAGCCCTGCTCTTGGAATTAGTTGATTCTTTAGAATTGGAACCTAAAATACAATAAAGCTTAACAGCCTTTTTTAAATGAAGGGCGAGGTTCCCTAAAGCCTCGTATACACTCGTCCCTTTTCACACCTTTTAGTGCTCAATATTTTTTGTCTGTCAACACTGTTACAGTGGTACACCTTAAAGCTAATCCACTTCTTAACACAACTGTTTAAAGAGTAAATGCACCCACTGTCTCAGCCTGTCTCCGCCTACTACACAATTTTGAAAAACACTTTGTGGGGGTGAACGAGGGAGAGGGGTGGGGGCGGAGGAGCTGTGTCCATCGTCATTTGCATAAATTAACATGCAATGTACAAATCATGTAGTGGGTCTAACCAATCAGGTGCCGGCTTGTTTCCGTGTGTTTGGGCGACAATAATTATCCATATGACGTAGATCAGGGGTCTTCAACCTTAACCCGCAAGGGCCGGTGTGAGTGCGGGCTTTTGTTCCAACCAAGCAGTTACACACCTGATTCTACTAATCAAGGTCCTTAGCAAAGACTCTAGTGTTTGATTAGTATAATCAGGTGTGTAACTGCTTGGTTGTTATAAAAGCCCGCACCCACACCGGCCCTTGTGGGATAAGGTTGGAGACCCCTGATGGAGAGGTACCTCCAAAGAGGTAATCTGACATCACGATTGGGGCGGGGGCAGTGTGGGGAGCAGAAAGGGAATTCCATTAGAGGGCAGAACAAAGAGGCTTTTCTACCAGTTTCTTGTGATATACAATATTATTTCAGAATTGTTGAAATAATGGATGAATAAGTTTAGGCATACAAACACGTTTACAGCAAAAAAAAAAGTGATGTAGGGTGTACTTACCATTTTACAATTTCCCTTGTTAATACCTTTGCTTGCAAAATAAATCAAGATTTTTCTACATGCATTCAAATGTCCCTTCAAGTGCAACACTACAAAAGACTATAATTAAAAAAAATGTTAAGTCAAGATGTATGCAGTATCCATTTGCATTAAACGTGTACATTTAGTTTCTGATAATTCATGAATGATGGATTCATTTTGTTCTTTAATTCAGTTTACTTTCTGAAGGAAAGTAATATAGAATCAGTAACTGCGGAAAACATTTTTGTGAGAAACTGTAGACTAGTAGTGACACTGTATCACTGTAAATCCACTTTCCTACTCCCTTTGCAAATCATATTCAAGCCGCAATGCATCCTAAAATATATTTCTAATTACCATATATTATGGAATGGCAGGATCATAAAATGGCTTTCAACTCCAAAGCTGGGGGTTTATACAAAGGTGGGGCTGTTGTACCCTTGAGAAAGGAACTTTCACTGAATTGTTTTAGTAAACATCCAGTATGTCAAAAAGAAAACAATTAATCCGTGTACATTGCTCTGGATAAGAGTATCTGCTAAATTGTAAGTGCAAAAATAACTAAACTGTGTGTCACACCCTCCTTGCATTTCTCCCGATGGATTCCCTTACAAAACGGGATAGGTTTGCAGCTAATATATCGCGCATTTGCCGCAAACTAAATCGTTTTACACAAAATGTTGCGAGAGGTGGTGAACTAAAAACTTTGCCAGAAGTGAATGGCAGTTCCCACAAAGCCAATTTGCATGTGTAAACATGAGCTTGTCGCAAACATGTGGCGACAGTGCCAAAGGTTTTGCTGCATATTTGTTCGAAGGCCAATGTTTTCGTAAGGGTTGGCTGTCCAAACCTTTAGTTTTTTTTTCATTATTTTTTTTTCATTTTACATTCGCTCGAATACCGACATGATTTTATAGGAAAGTCTGATATGGATTGCTGCTCAATTTTCACCCGCGTTGGCAGGTCTGGCGTGAAGAAAAATGATGCGGCGGCGAGCACCTGTTGACTTTTTTTCCCTCATTAATCATGTAAGAAGGGTGCGCGCGGTGGCCAAATCATAGCACCCAGAATATGAAGCGTTCGTGATCAGCGTCTACCGGTTTTTTTGTATGAATAAATACCGTAGTGGGAAATGAAGGAAAAAAAAAAAACCCTGCTAGAATCGCGACCGCACAAATTCGGCGTGCCATTTCTTGAGTAAATGAGTTCGCCGGAATGGGGGGAGTCACAATCAGGATACGCCGCTCACACTCGGCGGGAAAGTGCCGTCCCGGACCTAGCGGCCATGGGGCTCTCTGCATTGTTATCGCCGCTGAGAGGCGATATTAGCCTGTAGACCCCGAATTAAATATTACTCTCCCGCTTTTCTCCGGGTGAGACAATGCGCTTTATCCAGTACAACAAAATAATTAACTCTCAAGCAGCGAAGGGGACTTGGGGTTATGATATTTTACACTGACTGTCTGCCCTTCTATACACTATGGTCCCTCATTAACGGTGCACAATCTCCTTATTTTAAAGTAAATTGCATGAGCAGTACATGTGGCTATTTAAAACTCATATCAATTGTTGAGTCTACCCCCATATGCTGTAACGGAACCAAAAAGGTCAGTTGTTGCCATTTGCAAACAATGGCTTTTTTAGTCTCATAATACTCCCCAAATCCATAGCTCAGCTTAGTCTCATAATACTCCCCAAATCCATAGCTCAGCGACATCCAACATTGGTCGGGATTCAGACAATATTTGTCCTAGGCTATGACTATACAAATGCATGTATCATGTTTAAAATGTTTACAAAGACTGGCGTGTTAATTAAGGGACGCAATTACAGGCTTATATATTCTGTACAGATACATATTTTGTATAATCATGTATTATACATTGCATATTTCCTACACTGAGAGTCAAATAAAAAAGCTCTAAAAATCCCTCATTAATTTCCTTTACACTCCTTACACGTCAAACATTCCCATGGATAACGCCAAAAAAAAGAAAAGAATGTATGCACACATCGAAATGATGTAGGAATGCTATGATAATTAAGTGTGTAGCCACCTGCACGTTCTTGACACTATTTCAAGACGCTAGCGCGCGGGCTCCGCTTAACTGACGTTTTGAATAAAGGATCCCTGGATGTTAGCAGAGCGCAGACGTCACCTGGGGTGAGGGTACGCTGCAGCGCGTCTCTCTGTGATCCGGGAAGCGCGTTCCCCCGGCGCAAACGCTGACACGCAGGAGGTGCAGCCGCCGTTTGCTCTCTCGCAAGCAGTCCCGCAGATTAATTACCACCCTGATTAATTATACATGAGGTCCACCGAGACAGCCGGGACCCGACCACCTTGGCTGACATGGCAAAAAGGCGCAGCTCTCATTAGGAATTTACAACGCAAAGGGTCTACAATATTTATGAAGGACAGGGAAAAACTGCGTTTTCAATGGAGTTTAATCTTTCTAGACAGAGAGAGAGAGAGAGAGAGAGAGAGAGCAAATAACAGGACTATTCTGGGGGCAATTGTAACAGGGGGCAATTGCAACACCATAAAATTGCACCAATCTGAAACAAGCTAGAGCTGAGATTCTATCCAGCAAGCTAGCTAGTTTCATGTGTTCAGGGTTGGGGGCAATTGTAACAAAAAATTGTGTTACAATTGACCCCTGTTACAATTGCCCCCAGAATACTCTACATTGTGCCTTTAATTGTGCAAGCCAGTAACTCGGAACAGAATGTGCAGTTGGGTACATGCGATTTAATTTTGAGAACACAATTATTATTCTGAATATATCAACTTTCATGTAAAGCTCAGTCATTGTTTTCTCAAGGCGTTTAACAAACTGATTCATTCCTGATATTTTAGCCCGTGCAATTAAAACTGTTACATTATCAGATAACATTTAGTGAGAGTCTTTTCAGGGTTAATTACAACTCAAAAGTTAAACACAATATCAATGTACGATTTAATTAGTCTTAGGTCTCTCAGTGCGCCTTGTCAGAGCACGTAGCTATTTAAAGGTAAGCTAAATCCGCTGGTCAATAAAATATATAGTCCTGGGAGCAATGACTCTACTGAACTGACCTTAAAACATTTACAAATTCCAGCAATTAAAAACCGTTTAAATGATTGACAGGTCAACTAGTTATGCACAAGATTTTCATGTAGTACGGTTTATGGCAACTGCTTGGCACAAAATGAACGAGGGTGGGATGCTTCTTCTACCAGCAGAATGTGACTGCGCAGCCCCCCTGGAAGCGCAGATCAGCTCCTCCTTCACAGCAACGCCGTGGAAGATATTGCCACGGCCACCGCGGTCCGGTAAATGGCAAACCACACGGGGAACAGCTGTGCAGAATAAATTCAGCTGGATAAACCACTGTTCATTTGCGCTCTTTTCTATAAATAACTGCGCTGCTCTTGATCCATGTCACAGCAGCAGCTGGGGGTAGGGGGGGGGGGGGTGGGGTAGGCTGTGGTGGGGAGGGGGGGGGGGGGGGGTGCATTATGAGAAGAAACAACAAAACATTATTAGCTCCGTGTGAGGCCTGCTCATCAGGCATCTTTAAAACAACCCAGGGTCTTTACTCTCCGAACACGTGCATGAAAAAGTACTAAAAGAGGCACACATGCAGGCTAGCGGGGAGGCACACGCACGCTCACGCACACACGCACACGCACACACACACAGTCCCAGGTGCCTCTTACATCCCCCTACAGATACTGGCATCTACCTTGTTTGTAAAAAAGATATAGGCACATGCTCAGTAATGAAATATAGCAACCACTTTAACTTCCCAGGTACCAGTGCAAGACCCTCACCTCTACCCCTTCTCCAGCGCCCCCCATCCCCCCCCCCCCCCCCCTCCTCAAAAAATGAATTCCCTCCCTGCTGGGAGACTTAGTGCCAGATTGCTTTCAACTGTTCTCCAGTGCCTGCTATAAAAACAAGCTTATCTCCCCTCTCACTGCCCCCTGAAGAGCGTTTCCTCCTTGAAGTGACGCTGCCGCATTCAACAGCCTCATCTGTATAAACATTAATATGGGAGAAATTCATAAACGCGGGGTGTGCAGACGGCACGCGCACAGACCTCCGGTGACAATAACAGACATTCCGACGGAAATTTACGATAGCTATTTACATATCTTGAAAAAATATAAAGTGACATGTCATTTTTGACATTAAGATTGGGATCTTTACGTCCGTCTGTGCTTGCTTCATGTCGCCGGTTCTTTGAGCCTCGCGCTTTATGCAATGACAATGATATAAAGCACAATTTATTCAGCTTTAAGTCATTTTCAGATGGACTTCATGCCTCTCAAGGATGTAATTAGATTAAAAATAATCAGCAGGGAAGAGATGATGCGCTGTCATGTTGCACTTATTGTTGGGAGAAGCTATTTTCCTGACACCTTTCTACTTCTTCACAGGACAATAAGAGAGAGAGAAAAAAAAGCCAAACCAATGGTGGATCAGCAGCAAAACCACAGCTCCCATTCAGCAGTTATAATACAGGGCTTGTTTAAGCAACACAATTATCCCATCTGTTTAAGCAACACAATTATCTGCAGAAGAACTGTCATCGACCAAGGGGTACTGCTCTGCAATGCTACTCAATAAATGCATGTGTCAACGTGTCAATAAATGTGTAAGAATGCATCTTTCGAACGATCATAATTCTCACTTTTTCCACTAATCCTATAATCTGCAAATCATACGTCAACTTCAGGAAGAAGAAAAAAAATAAATACAATGCATTATCTGTGCATTTCCAGATTCGGCAGATACACCCCTACTGACAAGGGACATTATTGAAATTCCCCACGGAAGAAACTCCAGATACCCCTGAACAGACAGAAACCACGTGCTGTCTGTTTAGCAGTTGTTCACGGAGTCAAAATGAGATCAATACCTTCAACTGTGGTAGGCGTTTGTGAATTGTAACAATAGCAATTCTATATCCAATAGTCTTAACCATGGGCATCTTATTAATAGATTTTTTTTTCCCATTTCATCTAAACATACTTGATTCAAAAGCCAGCTCTGGTCATTTAAACCGTAAACTGAAATAATTTCTCAAAATGAAAGTACATTGGAAAATAATGCGGGGTAAAAAAAACAGATTCGGATATTTATCGATTTTCGAGCCGAGCTTGTTTAATTGCAGCGCTGTCACCTCTATTACTCCGCAGGAATGGAACGTGGCAAGCCGCAAAGAGTACACATTTGTTTAATTTCAGACTCGCTGTCTCGGTAGTTAGTGATCTTGCTGGCAGCGAAAGAAAAATAGAAGACAGGCCACGTCGTGAGACCAATCTTTTCCAGGCGACGACGGCAAAGGGAGAAGAAACCGAAGGGGGAAAACAGGCAAAAACAAAATACACGGCTTCACTAAGCCCCTCAAGAAACTGTGACATACAATTCCCAAGAGGAAGCTATGATCGCTCAATGCACAGAAAGTACAGCATCGGGAAATTCAAAACAGTCGCAAGAACTGTCGGCCATATGAAAAACAGGTGACCAGCTGGATGCCTTCCAACGCCAGGGCCTTGGCTTAAAGAGCCATTGTATTTTGGCAGCGTAATTCCTCACAGACAGAATTTATGTGATTTCGATCAAATTGCAATAATGGGTCCCTCTCTTCGGAGAGAAAAGAAGGTGGTAAAAAAAAAACAGCTAAAAGAACAAAAACAGTTATTTCTGTCAAGTAGAAAAATGCATCTTCTATGGTGCAGTACATTTCCACAAATCTTTGTTTTATGCTGGGTGACATTTGTGAAGGACTGCGCTGAAGAATCACAGAACTTGACTGTGCTTTTGAGATCTCTGGCGAGGGTATCTGGATGTACGGGGGTCCCCAGCCCAGGTCCTGGAGAGCCACTGGTGTTTGCAGCTAATACGCGAAAACAAAGAGGCTTTGGGTTAAGGGACTCCTGCCTCTGGAAACCAGACCACCAGAATTAAAACCGGGATGCCCCAACAAACTTTCTCCTCCACTCCCTTTAAAGCAGGGGTGGGGAATCCTATCTGGAAAGGGCCGGTGTGGGCGCAGGTTTTTGATTTACCCCAGCAATAGGACACCCGATTCATGGTCGTCAATCCAGACTCAGAATCAGGTGTCTTAGTGTCGGCTAAAACAAAAACCCGCGCCCACACCGACCCTTTTCGGATAAGATTCTTCACCCCCCCGATTCAGAGGCTGCTGGATGGATTATTCCGTTCAGGCAGTATTCTAGTTCTGCACTGTTCCAGTGCTGATTGGCGATGCGCCAAATTGGCTCAAGCAGTGCCCAGGGGAGGGAGGGTTTCAGAGGGTTTCAATCGGGTGCCGGCGTTCGCCTGCTGAGCTGCGCATGGGGTGTCTTCCTCCCACTCATGTCTGTGCAAACCTGACGGACTGTGGTGTCATGAGAAGCGGCGATTGACGTCAAGCGCTTCAGGGGTGAACGCGCGCTTGTTTGCACTCTCCCGAGTCGATAGTCGATTGCAGCAGTGAGCGCTGACAATGAATATGATTGGGCAATCTAACATGGGGGAAAATAGGCAAAAAGTATCATAAAATTTTTTTTTTTTTAAACTTCAAAACAAGTGGAGTCAACAGTCAAAAAGTCTGGTGGTGCTAGATTGCTTAAAAAGATGTGCCACATATGACCGCATTTTAAAATATTTTTAGATCTTTCACCTCACCCAGTGTACTGGGACACAGAGTGTATGGAACATATGCTTGTACTAAATCAGGACTGTCAGGGCTACTGGTCACCCAAGGGTGTCCCAATAAAATGTTAAGGAAGGAAAATGTCTGAACAAGCACTCTCTTTAGCTTGTACAGGAGGAATTATTACACAGCAATGGAAATACAGAAGAAAAGTTCATCCTCTGGCTTTTGCTTAGAGCAAATATACAGTGCCCTCCACACTTATTGGCACCCCTGGTAAAGATGAGCAAAAAGGGTTATAAAAAATTCACAGTTTGGTGAATTAGCTTAATCTCACACTGAAAAAATGAAAAAAATCCAACCTTTAATTGAAGTAAATTTATTCTGCGAGAAAAAACATCCTTCATCAAGAAATAATTATGTTTAACAAAACCATGTGTGCCAATAATTGTGGAGGGCACTGTATATCTTACATTCAGGAGCTGAGCAGACATTTTCTTCTGCCGTATCTTGCATGGTTATTGCATGGATGCTACACTCTGAATTGAAGCAGAGTGCAAAATAGTCCCGGTGAATGAGAGGGAGGTTAAAAAAATAATTTTGTATTATAGTGAATATACAGAAGTGTAGAAAAATTGGTGACCTTTTGTGGTTGCTTTGCAAGCTAACTGACTTGAGGATAAATGATATATAAGGCAATTTTCATGCATACAATCAAGCTACTCAGAATCATTGATTAAATGTCACTTCAATTTTAATGATTATTCTGTTATTAAATCAACAAACATTGTAGCAAGGTTTGATGCGCGCACACACACACACACACACACACACACACACACATACAGAGCGTCTGTTCCTCTGTTGTCTCTTACATCCGTTTACAGCCACTGGCAGACACACATGTACTTACTGTTTTTGATTGAATATGAATTTGTTATTAATTTGGAAATTTTAAAAAGAATAAATAATACATATATACAACTATGCATTTGGCAAATTTTCACTTAATTTTATTTCATACAATAATCTGAAAATATTGCGCTTGAACTGATGGACATACAGTGTCTTCCTACATTTCCATAACTCTGCTTCACCAGCTCTCAAAGGCCTAAAGAGAGAAGACAGTAATAAAAATATAGCTGCAAGCAGCAATGGAGGGGCCAAGTGCTGCGGCGCCTCCACATCATCAAGGGAATGAGGTTGCAAGAGAGCCTAAATGTAACACCTTCGCATAAGTAAAGTTTGCAAAGAACAAAAACACTGATTAAAATATCTGCTTTTTTCTCAAATAAATTTCAATTTAAACCTGTTTTATAGCATAGCGCCCCCAAGTGGTCAAATTTCACTCATTTGGGCACTTTTCCTTTATGACACCTTCGCCACCAAATTCTTTGGTATATTGTGGCTATATTGTTCCGCTAAGCAACTATCTTTTACCAAATCTTAAAGACAATGGTCCAAATACCCAAAATTGCGGCTAGATTGGGAGATAGCTCTAGGAGGCGTTGTTTAAATGGGTTTTTGACAAAATCCAAAATGGCCCAATTAGGATCCTTTACTGCAATGATCCACAAAGTTTGTTTGAAATATCACCTTGCGTTGCAGTGTAATCGGCATGTAAAAATTGTCCTGGTATAGCGCCCCCCTAGTGGTCTAATTTCATGCAACTTCCATTCAACAGTCTCTGAGGAGATGTTTAAAATATGTTTAAAAATTCAAAATGGCGGAAAATCCAAAATGGTGGAAAATCCAAAATGGCGGAAATTGATGCGGGTGGGTGCGTTTAACTCGGCAGGACCTAAGGATCATGGGGAGTAAAGAATCACGATGGTTGAAAAGTTACTGGAAAAAAAACTATCATCAAATTTGGCCTGTTGGTGGCGCTAGAGGGGTGAATTAACTTTTCTAAAACTTGGTGTCTGGGCTGTCCTCTATCAATGTGTCAAATTTCATAAAGATCCACCAAGTGGTTCTATGGGCTGCCATAGACTCCAATGGCAAAATATATATAAAAGTCTAACAATTACAATAGGTGCCTAGGCCCCTAATAAATATATACTTGAAAATGCACATACAGTAATAACATTGTTAAATCTGTTACAAATGGAGTGCGCATCTTTACATCCAGCGCAGCTGTCAATCAGATTTCATATTCACTGTGAACCCAGGTCTCTAATCACAAACTGGTGTTATGAGCACCTAGAGGACTGAACTGAACTGATATGGCAGCATAGCTTTAGATACATCTAATCAACATTTGATAAGTTGACAAGACACACAAATACAGTATAAAGTATAAATCCCCTAATTTTTTTTACCGTATTAAGATTTTCATTTGTTTGCTTGTCAATTAATATTAAGGAGAAAACTCCACGTTAGTATCATATGGCACAGATAAGAAAAAGGAAATGTACTATTGAATGGTGTTTTTGAAAAACCTTGAAACCCCAAAAAATAGAACCTCAGGGCAAATATTTAGCATTTGAGATGCCCTAAAATTTGCCCACAGGCTCAAATGCTATAGCTACATACAACACATGAATTCTAGTTCACAGTGCCAAACACGAATATGTTAATGCATATCGAGACATCAACAAACATCAACAAATCATTGTTTCAACAGCTGTTAGTGACATTGCCAATTCACTGCACAGTAATGAGGATTACTACGTTCCCAAATGATGTTTAGGAACACGTTCTTATGTTACCGTTATAGCTCTCCCTTAATCTGTAATACACTCAGTCAATCTTTGAAGGGATAATAACGCAAATCCTTCCTGGATTTGTGTGCCACATATTTCAAAGTATCTGGTCACGTATTATGATTCATGTTCCTGTATAGGCTACACTGTAATATTTACAGCCCACTGGGATATTTAGACCTCTCAGATAATAATAATAATAATAATAATATATAATAATAATAATCGGAGAATCGGTTTCATAAGGAGGCTGGATTTCTGGGGGGCTCTGGCTTGGGCACACGGTTTTCTGTTTCGGTAAGGCGTCTTTGTGACAGAGCCTCCTGTAAAATAACTATACAAATAAAACTGAATTGAGTTGAATTGAATCAAAATGAATAAGGCCATGTGGTTAACCTACATATCATCACAGCTTTGTGATTGTGAGCGAGGCTAAACCCATATCAAATCGGCTGTGCTCCATGGCCTTTGTGATCGCTTCCACCCTACAGACATAAGTCAGACGAGTTTGTTTAAATTTGTTTAAATACAAAAATACCACATCTATTGCAATTACGATTTAAATCTATATAAGAAAAGATTTCCTGTTTATCCTTCACCTCTCGCAATGTCTACCACAGGGAAAATGGTACTATATCCAGCCGCGGCCCTATACTATACAGTACGTCCAGTCATGCGCATGAGAAATTCATTAACTGTCAAAACCATTTATGAAATGAATCACTCTTGACATAAAGATTTTTAAAATGGATTGCAGAAGACTTGATCATCACAGAAGGAGACTATTGAGTTGCTGTAAAATCTTGGTCACTGGGTCTGGAAACTTGAGACATCCTACGATAATAAGATTCTTTTTGGCAGAGAACTGGTTCCCCTTCCTTTCAGATATCGACAAGGACACACGCCTGCACAAAACAAAAGGGAGAAACTCAGAGACAATTTTTCCAACACGGCTGCTCCGTTTGTTTCTCTAAAAGGATTATAGATTTGTTTCAGTCATAATACATTAGGTTCTCAGAACCACAGGAGTCTTCATTCTGGTGAAGTGTCGTATTGTACAGGTCGGTGCGGCGAGGATTTGTCATCTGAAAACGATGGTCCTTGTTACCTTGCTGGGGAATGCTGGGAAATCCGAGCGGACGAAGCCGCGAGCCGCGAGGCGCGGTCTGGAAAACGGCCACGAGGACGAGCGAGGTCAAAAAAGACAGGAGACTGCCGGAGAGGCCGACTTAAGGCGGAAGCCGTCCGCTCTAACAGGAACGTGCGGTCCCGCCGGGGTCGGCGGTTAAATTCGACGCCCTTTTCCTTCCTTTGTCTCCCCTCTGACCTCTCCACGGGGAAGCGAGATAAATTTACACACGCCTCGCACGCGGCGTCTATGGGAATAGACTTACTTCATCAAAGAGACAGTCCCACCGTAATGACTCAGACAGTCCGCTGGCTAAACAGGCACCTCGTTTACAACGCCAAGGAGCCTCCCTTTCACAGTCCAGTCCACGCAAATGTACTTTCTCTGTCCGTTTTTTCCCCCCCGACTGAAAAACGGATGGCCGTACGACTCCTTCCCGGGCTAGTCATATAGCGGGTGAACTATGGTGACCCCGTCCATGCTGGCCCGTTGAAAGCTAGTCCCCATCGACAAGCTTTATTGTCCTTGGGTGTCCCCACTCAGCAACGTACTCTAGTCCCTCTGCAGCCACCTGGCATGCCTCCCGTTACCCTTTTGCCCTTTGCATGCTGCCAGTGAGGCGAGACGTTTACAAACAATTACTCTGTTATTCCATGCGGAAAAGGAGGATGCACTCTGACCTTTTGGGGAGCATACATACGACCTTGTTATTCCCCTAACCATTTATAACCACTTTTTTAAATTATTATTATTATTTTTTTAAATCTATACAAATTATTTCTTTATGATGCAATCCATCAGTGTGTTCTGTTTAGGTCAGTTCATATTTCATGATATTAATTTTTTTCTGACATACTTTCTATCTTTTTTTCCAATGAGTGAGAACAGAGAATCAGCTAAATATCTGGCTACCTAAGTGCTGGATTCAGAGATGGCCAACTTAAGTCATGTGCTTATGTGCCTCTCCTGTGCGGATTTAATGTGAGCTGACTTACGCCGTATTCTAAGGGCCAGATTCAGACTTACTCCAGAAATTCCGTGTAGCTTAAGCTATTTGGATTCAGACAGTTGACTTATCCGCTGTTTTAAGTGTCTCTCCAGTATTTTCACTTAATAATTTTTTTCCGCGCAACACAAGGAGTGGCACTTAAGCGCATGACTTAAGTTGGCCATCTCTGAATCCGGTCCTAACTTGTGTTGCGCAGGTGCTTATCTCAAAATGTGGGTGGTACAGGACATGCTATTCTAATTACCCGTTTCTTGTACCTGCCTCCCGGGTTGCCAGGTACCTACTAAAAAATGTTTGTGGGGTTATGCGTTTTCAATGCGTCAGTGACAGTGCCTTTAATAACCGCATTTGCCTTTTGGAAAATCCTGCCTTTGCGCATCATAGTTGCTCTTGCATGACGGGGTATAGGCATGCAGTGAACGTATTAATACATTGCATTGATAAAATCATCATAGCTTCTATTGATGACTGGGATATACCCATCACACAATCAAAAAAATAATCGCTGGACAGTGGTTGCACGCAATATTACTAAGTAAACAAATAAATCGTTGGATTTACTTAAAAAAAAGATTTATAAATATATAAATTTTTTTACGATTTAGCCTACCTAATCAAATAATGTACGGTAACATAATAGCCTATATGCGACGTCTTCAACTTAACCAGTTGAAGTCACATATTCTTAATAATAGCCCATTACTTGCAACCACTGTCCACAGATTTATTTTTGAGTGCATCTGTCACATGCTGGAAGGATCTGCACTGGTAGATCTGCACTGCGGGGAGTTACTTCCTTCCTCATAATTTTGGAGCAGCGGTGCTCACGCAAGTATGCTACAAAATCGTCCCTCTGTCAAAGGGATTATGATCCAAACACTGTCTATCAATGAATCCATCTAATATTGGTCTGGTATTATATACCGGACAGTCAATCATAGCCTACTTTTACATATTCTTCTTTTTATGACAGCTATTTGATAATTGTTAGTACGCTAGGCAAAGGAAAATAAAACCAATATCTTTTTCAAAGAACAGGCACTCATTCTAATATCCATTTTTGCGAAAGATGCTGTATTTTTCATAATCATTTATTGGCGGCGTTAGACAAAGACCACCTTTTTTTCCAAACAAAAAAATTATGAAGTGAAAACTATGCGTATCTTGCAGACACGCCTCATTTTCATCAAATCTTCACGCCGGGCACGTAATGACGCGTATATACTGGAGAGACGCTTAAAACAGCGGATAAGTCAAATGTCTGAATCACAAATAGCTTAAGCTACGCGGAATTTCGGGAGTAAGTCCCATTTGCGCGTGCTTATCTCAACTCCGAATCTGGCCCTACATATCTAAGTAAAAAGGCTTGTTTTTGCAAACTTTTGTAGGACTTCAATGAACATACCAGAGTTCAGTTGTATTTTCTTAGATTTGAATTATAACCAGTTGCTTTCTTGTTTTTGGAATCCAGTAAAACTGGTTCTCATTACCTCTGACTGCATACAGTCTGACGCACATGTGTATTTAGAGACAAAGGGGAAAGGCCTCGCATTTTCTGTCATAACAAAAGGGGCTTCGGGTCTGAACTCCCTCCATACAGGGGAGTTTGTGAACCTTAACAATCCCCTGCAGAATTACTGACAAGGTCAAGAAATAAATATTTTTTTATAGGAGAAACAATCTAGACCAGCTGTGAGCCGATGCACTAAATCACGCGCTACACATCTGGAACTGCATGGCTGTGGGAGGGACGCGCGGCAGCTTCCAGCTGGCGCGCCTTCCTTTGTATGTTGAAGTGCGTAAAGCTTGCATCCAGCATGTAATTGGGGAGGACAGGCCCGCTGAGAACAATTGTACCGCGAGTGAAATTTCCAATAGCGGCTGAAAAGTACTCAAAATCTGGAAATTGTCATGATGATGAATAAACGTTCTTACTTCAGCTGATTCACTTGAGATTATCTCCATTTGTGTAAGCGGGGCTGTGTGTGCGTGTGTGTGTGTGTGTGTGTGTGTGGGGGGGGGGTGCTTCTATAGACACATGGAGGGCCTCTTGAATCCAGAATGTTCATCTCCATGATACAAGAGCGCAGGCATTCTGCTTCAGTGGGCTTACACTCACTCAGAGGAAAGGAGGACACTGAAAGAGGTCAAACAGAAATGAAGGTAACGGGCAAAGATGATTCTGTTAACCGAAAAGGGACAATGGGAACACAAATAACATCGCTGGACATTCATATAAATAATGTGTTTTTTGTTCGTTTTTTTTAAGCCTTGGCCTGTCTGTTAGCCTGTCTGTTAAGTCTGTCCGCAACTTCTGGATCCAAAAAAAAAAAAAATAAAAACGTATTGTTTGCTGCATACTTTAGGTTTGATGAATTTAAACTAGTGTCAGACCGATGCAGTTGTCATTTTTCTGTCCAGTGCCCACATTATTTAAATAATATGAAGTTGCGTCCATCTGGGCGGGTTGGTCTTAAGATGAGGTGTGGTCAGGCGCATTGTTGGTGTACTGCTATTTTGATGCAGCGGAAAGCATTTGTGCCCGCTGACCAATTCCCCCGGTCCCTATGCACTCTGCGTTGAAGTCACGGTGAGAGTCGGTCCTGCGTCCCCTAATTTCAATTGGAGGCCGGTCCCAATCTGCTGTAATCTCAGCCAAACTTGCAGTCACCAGCCTAGACCTATTTTTTTTTACATATTATCCATTTATACAGCTGGATATATGCTGAAACGATTCAGGTTAAGTACCTTGCTCAAGGGTACAACGGCAGTGTCCTACCTGGGAATCGAACCTGCAACGTTTCGGTTACAAGGCCAGTTCCTTAACCATTATACTACACTGCCGCCCGTGGAATTGGAAATTGCAGATTGCAGATTACACTCTGATTGGTTAATTGCATGTTACGACCAAGACACACCTATTATTAATTAAGAGAAGTTCAGCCCATTTGAACTGTGCGCTCAAATTATCCACCATTTAACTAGCAAAAGTGGGTTTGGACACGCCCTAAATGCACTTTAGACCATGCGCTAAGATCGTTAAAATGTAGCCCTGGATGTAAAGTGACAATATGAATGTCGTACATTCAAGGTTAAGAGCAAATTACCTGAATCATACTGTGGTGCACTATTCTGTATTGCAGTTAATAAGCCGACATTTTAAAATGAAAATGTACATCAATGCTACCTTTTAATATTACTAGCTAACGAACAAGGACGGAATGTACTGTGGAAATTGTAAGTAAGAAATTATAAAAATCTGAGCTTCAAAAGACTCATTATACATTTATTGGAGGTTCACAGGAACTTCCAGAACTAACGATGAAAATTGCATTTTTCCTTTCCTGCGATGTTGACTATTATCTTGACTTCTGAGCAACACTCAGAGCCTTTGGTAATGAGGTTACACCTTGTTCCTGGGCTATATTTCGATTTTCAACAATAAAACCCTCACCACAGTACTCTGTGACCAAACTATTCTAATTAAACGCACAAATGAGCAAGAGTCTAGCGCTTCCTTCACCGACCACGTGCCCTGAAACTGAAAAGGCTGTGTTAAAACTGCCTATTTATGCCCTTTCAAGAGCTTTTTAAAAAAAAAATTTTTTAATTTTTTTAAATTCAAGTTCACATTTTCACTAACAAAAAATGTTTTCACTTTTTAATTCTTTGTCTGATTATGTTTTTTCATCGGTGTGTGCAGATCTACACAATTTGTTCAGTAGAAATCTCCTATGTCCTCATCCTGTAAAGAAATATTGTGCTTGGTGTTGAGCGGTAACAGCCATTAACTTTTATGTTTCACAAAGATGAGATGAACATGTTCTATTATATGTGTCCTAAAACATAGTGGTAAAAAAAAAATCCCCACTAAAACCCTAGTAACAAGGTGCCATCACACCATTGTTTATTACTGGAGAGTATAATTATTCAAACAGTAGTAATATATACTCACAAATTAATTCATTTGAAAAGCACTGGTTTCTACTCCTTCTGTGTGTAGCCCTGTGGTTATCTATGCGTGCAAGTAGCCAAACGGAAAGTGCATGTAGCAGTCTGTGGAGATTTCAAGTGATGACTCACTCATTAAAACCAGGAAAACATAGCACCATTAACGACACACACACCGTGGGGCAATAGTCACACGAAACTGAAACAGTCGTGTAAAATGTATCTGAGGGGGTTTTCAAAGGTAGAGCACGTCACGCCATAAGTCTGTGTGCATGTGCTCCAATTTATCATAATTACGACACACTCTGCTGTAAGCTAATGTGAACTCCCAATGACCATAAAGGATAAGGCGCGCACACACACACACACACACACACACACCAAACTAAAATAGATGGCGGAGATAATGAAACAGCACATATAAATTTATGGTGTTTCATCTTAGCTCTGGTTCGGTGTCATTGCAGCAAACTGGTTACGGCTGATATATTGCACCCAGCACTGCATGCTCAAATGCAAAAGGGCCTGTTTCCCATAAAGAGGCCGGAAAGGGCCGCACAGATAGCACGTGCCACAGTCACTCTACAGTCACATACATACAATAACACAGATGGAAACTGTCACATGAATGGGTAGGGAAATAGTGTTTTTGAGATTCTATGCCATCCGACATAGAATCTCACAGGGTGCGCTTAAGTCATGTTTATAGTGTAAATTGACTTGCCATGCCCTTCGGATTCATAATCTTATAATAATAGGTGAGTTGGAATAGGTATTTATGAATGCTTACTCTATGTAGCGAGTAGAGCCTTTGAAGGCTTTAAGAAGGCATTGAAAGTATTACCAAGTAAGCATTATTACTTCCTAGTATTATTATCATACTAGGAAGGCCAAAGGAAAACAGGTCATTATGTGTGCGTCCGTGGAAATGGAAGTGCAAGGTGAAAAGATCTCTTGCACTGAGCGACAGGCTATGACATCGCATACGGTAGAACCTCTGAGAACACATCAGGAATGGAGCTAGTCGGGAACTCTAACGTGTTTTTATTTTCGAAAGTATAACAAAATACGCCAATTTTAAGAATTTTAATTGTTTGGATCAGACAGTTTAAACTGGAGGCCTTATTTATTTTATTACATTTTTTGACAGGCTATTCTCATTGCATCGCTATCGCTAGTTTAAGTTAATGACAAATAATTAAACTAATGGTACTCAATTAGAGAATTCTTTTTTTTCATTTTATTTTCTACTTTAGCTGAATGGTAGATCTCATTTTCAGTGGCGTGTAACCATTGGCCTCTTATGCAAACTGTCATTACATTAAAACACTATTGACTTACTATCCCAAATTGTATTCCTGAGAATGTGCTAGGACATGACCCTTCGTCTAGTTTTTAGTTTTAGTTTTTCATTTATCGATGAAAAGCATTAAAGTTTCCATTTATGTATGCGTTTTGCACCAGTGATAATAAGGGGCTTGATAATGCATGACTGCATATGCTACCATGTTAACCACAAGACGTGCATAATTGCGCAGGCAGTATGCTACTTCTGGTTTCGTACCCAGTTGGTTGATCAGTCCATATTCCCCAAAGTCCTACTGCACCTTGGATGCAGCGATATCTATGTGCTGCTTGTGCCAGCAACGCTTCTGTGTATGCTATCAATATCCAAGACAGAGTATCCAGGTGCGTTTTCATGTAGCACAATTCTTACAACACAGCCCTTTTCTTCTCTTTCATTTTGGTGATTGCTGAACTCGCCAAGATTTGTTAAAGAAAAAAAAAATTATTGAATGTTTAATTGTGAGTGCAGTGAAGGACAAATGTTGATTGATTCAGGTCCATGGAAACCGGACCTCATCCTGACTATATACAAGTCAATGGACTTCCGGAACCAATTTCCTTACAGTGGTAGTTTAAAATTGATCAATGCTACCTTGCATGACTGATGTATGAGAAAAAGATATCATCTGCAGGCAATCAGAGACCTGCTGGACAGTAATTGCACTAAACATGGGGCTAAACTTACAGTACAGTTGCCCTTTTAATGTTGATAAATTTCCAAATGACTCCTTCAGATTCATGATAATTTTCAATGAACCATGCTAACAAAATTGTAAAATCATACAAAAGAGGATTTTTTTCATCAATACTGATGGAAATAAATGTTTAAAGTGTTAAACATATTAAGTTAAGTACTTCACCCAGGTCTGCCTGTAATTACTGTAATTACTCTGCCTGTAAAGAGCTCACACTCTTTGTAGCTCTGCGAGTCTGTCGCAGATATACAGACATCTTCCTTGATAATGAATAACAACACCTCATTTTTACAAAACCACAAAGAGTGTAAGATACCATTTAAAATTCAGGGAACTAGTGGGCTGCTGGATGGCTCATTCGGTTAAGGCACCACACTGCGGTGCGTGGATGAACCTCACGGATGAATCCGGACCATGCCCGTGCTGACTGTGGCTGGTAGCTCCATAGGGCGACGTTCAATTGGCGATTGCATCGCCCAGGGAATGGGAGGGTTCGGTCGGATTGGATTCCGTGTACATTGCTATCTAGCGACCCCTGTTGGTCGAACAGTCGATTGCAGTCAAAGCCGCATGTGAAAGGTCCCTCCTCTGACGCTGCTCTATGCGAGCTTAGCTGTAGTCTGAGGTATGGAAAGAAGCAGCTGGCGACACCACGTGTTACAGAGGAGAAAAGTTGATGACTACACTCGCCCGGATCCGCAGTGGGGTTTGCCCAATGTACGCGGCTACAATTGCAGACGATTGGCCATTACAAATTGGGGTGGGAATTAGATATGCTCAGTCCCGTGTTGGGCACCAAATACATTTTTTTTTTTAAAAAGGCAAGGAACCTAGGAAGGAACTCCGTCACCCGTTCCCCTTCACTACACCCCAGGACAGGACCCATGCATTCATAGTATTTCCCCCTAAAAATACCCATCAAAAAGGAGACGATCAGAATGGCACATTGACAAAAGCAGTCGGGAACAGAGAGATTATTTCATTAATCCAATGATATTTCCGCTGAGAGGGAAATCATTAAAATATGCACGTCACTGTAGAAAATTCTCAGAAAATCTCACATTTTTTAATCCGTTGTTTACTATTAATTCATATTTTATTCAGAATGGAAACTTGCCTTGACATCCACAGATCTATACATCTATACACAAGTGTGTGTGTGTGTGTGTACTGTATATATATATATATATATATATATATACATTCAAATTCTAATACATTCAGTTAATTTCCAGAAAGAGACATTGTGCACATTAACCTTCCAGTGATATTTAAATGTCATGGGTAGATATTTAATTGAAATTAGAATGAGGATCTGTTCCTACAGGGCAGTGGAGGCATCAAATAGTATAGGCCTGAAAATGACGGATTGCTTGTTCCGCCTTTGTGTCAATTAGAAACAGCGTATCAATAAGGTAATATGTCAGGCTAAAATGGGCCCCTTTGGGAAGTAAAACGGCAAGAATACAGGACAAGAGTAACGACCACTCCCTGTCATTCAAACATTTGATTGCCTCGGAGATAAAAGGTCTGTGCAATTTGGTCGCGCAAAGGTCTATAAGGACAGCCTTTCATTTATTGTCTATTGTGTGCTGTTCTTACTTCCAGCCATTTGCCACAGAGCTCTTTTCAGCGCAACACCACAAGGTGGTTTAATTAGATCATCAGATAGGGCAAGAAAGATACCTGCTACACTAATCATAGTTCCTAAAATAAGCACTCACAAAAGGCATAATGACAATACTAAGAGCAGTGAGAACTGGCTCCATCAGCAAAGAACGCCTTGAATTGAGACTTGACTAGACCTTCTTCCTGCTTCAGCAATGGAGTCCCACAGTTCCACTGCGTTTCACTGGGTTCTTGTGTGGAAACAAGCTTGAGTCGTGTTTGAATTGAAACAAATATAGCCGAAATGTAAAGTCTGATATACTAAGCTAATTGATGGTCATTGATCCTATTTGTAGAAATACAAAGCATACAGATATAGTATGTTTGTCAATTCTCAATAACTGTCAGTTTTTATTTCCTAAACGTGTACTTTGTATCAGTCCAATCGAGTGTGAAAGTAAGCAGACACATTTATGAAACACACAAACTATGCATCAAAGCATAAACTCAAAACAAGGACAGCAGTGCTTTAACACTGAGGTATAATCACAACACAATGTCCATTATAATGATGAACATACAGTTTATGCAGTTTCAATTCCCACGTGAAAAACTCCTAAAGGATTGAAGGCACACAGCCATATAGGCCATGTCAAAACCTAGCGCAATGAATTAGAATTAAAAGTGATAATGTTTTCCTGTGTCGAGATGTGAGCCACTTTTTTGTCCCAGACCACTTGGGAATGGCTGACACTTTTAACACTTTAAAGAATGCGTAAACGAAGCACTGGCCTTACAACACGACCATTATCATGTAAATAGGGTGGCCTGTCTTGTCAGCTGGTGCCCTTCTGCGATCTTATCAAATACACAATGATACGAAAACATATGCGGTGTATGTTTAAAGGTCAAGCAAATATTATTCAGAATTTCGGATCTGTCAAATCATTGCTTTCCAAATTGAGGTAGACATGCACCTATAGGAAGTCGGTGTGTCTCCAAGTACTTTGGGTAATGTGTATTGACGATTCATGAAATGTACTCTATGTATTGTGCAATCGGCCTATTGATTGTTTTCTTCACGATGTACTGTTTAATGCTCCAGGAAAGCCCATGTGGTTTTAATTCATCTGCTTTCATGAACTGAATAACCCTTTATCATGGGGTTATGGCAAACACAACGTACAGGGCAGGACCGCAACCTGAACAGACAGACAGACAGACAGATGCACACACACACACACACACACACACACACACACACACACACACACACACACACGCAAACACACATTTACAGATGAGCAAGCACACATGCAGGCATACACAAACAAACACGCACACACATGCAGGCATACACAAACAAACAGAGGTGTATAATCCAGGGGTCAGAAAGTAAAAGTCCTGCCATGTGTTTCTTCCACCCATTGACTCAGCAAGCTGATTTCACTAATTAGTTCCACCTCCTGGCTGAATAATTAATTTGCTAATTAGCAAATCTTGGTGACTGGAACAAAATACTGGGGAGGACTTTTACTTTCTGAACCTGGATTATACACCTCTACAAACACACACACACACACACACACACACACACACACACACACACACACACACACACACACACACACACACACACACACACACACACACACACACACACACACACACACACACACACACACACACAGATTTAACATGAAGACACCATACCCAAGCAGTGTAGTATCAAACAATGTCCACGCAGCACTATGCTCTGTCCCCTGGACCGCAGAGCTGTGAGACAACCCACTGCACTAACTGCCCACAGTTCCCATATGGCGATATTGTATTCGAGTTCATTAGGCGCACTACTGGCATGAATTTTACAATGGGCGCTGCCGGGGACATTAAAAACATCTTTGAGTCTTCATTAGCCTTATGCAGTTCAATAATTAAAAAGGAGACCACGGTTCCAGGTAGACGAGAGCGGAAACTCGAGCGAATTGCCCCCAAAACGGCATCTGCGTGCTACGTTAGCGCGCTGCGGCGTCCCCCGCGTCATTAACCGCTCACGGGCGAGCGCCTCTCGAAGCGCGCGGCGCACCGGTAATTTCAGAGCCCTCTCCGAGCGAGCTGTCAATAAAAGCGCACCGATCCCAGGGTAATGAGCGCATGTAGAAAAGGGGCCGGCGTGGAAGGGAAACTGGATCCTCGCACTCCGGCGAGGGATCGATAAATCTTCAATTAAGGGGAGGATCAGAAGGGCGGTGAAGGGGAAAACATGTTCTTGCCCAGAAGACCACGTCTCTGTTTTCCCGACCCGCTTTTGCGCACTTCTTGTTTTCGCTGTAAAGGAGAGTGAAATAAAACATCGCCGTGGCTGAGGGGCCTAGAACAGCAGACACGGGAGTCCACGAGCGCCATACCACGGGCTTCCAGGAGGGGGCAGACTGCTCGATATCGAATGAGGCTTTTCAGCACGTGCAGAATCATATTGTTTTCTTTCGAGAATGAGCAACGGCAATGGCTTTCCAGGAACGTACTCATGGGTCTTATCTCCCTTTGGCTGATATTGGTTTTGATAAGGAATCCCCGTCTCCTCCAGCGATGACTTTTTCCCTGCCAAACAGATCAGCGACATATCGAATGTCACAGAAAATTATCGAAGCTATTGTGGAAACTCAGG
The DNA here is from genome assembly GCA_029718625.1 of Synaphobranchus kaupii. Taxonomy (NCBI): domain Eukaryota; kingdom Metazoa; phylum Chordata; class Actinopteri; order Anguilliformes; family Synaphobranchidae; genus Synaphobranchus; species Synaphobranchus kaupii. The sequence goes on along the minus strand of CM056381.1, from coordinate 12,346,049 downwards.
AAACACTTTCAACACACGGTGACAGCCCACTAATTGCAATTTTGTGTCGCAAATTGAACCAAAGTGCAAAATGAATTTAAAAAAAACAAAACACTTATCTTCTCTTCTGAGTGAATGTGCTGATATACCTTGTAAGCCATGCCAATATTAATCCAGCAAATGAACCCGTCGGTCTATCACTAATCTTGGTTGCCATGGACACTGGGATAAACTGCCGCTAATGCCGTCAAGCTTGAGCGTGCCGGCGGCGAGAGACGCCCCAAACGCCGCTACCTTGTTTGGGCGTGACAGCTGTCTGTGCCATTTCCGCGCAGTACCGAGGTGCCATGTAAACAAGGTTCATCAGCAACAGAGGCAGCTACCTGTTTGCAACACGGAGGCAGACAGTCAGGTCTCTCACTGCAGTGCTCCATTATGCCTGTTCCGCTGCCAAATCCATGCTAAATACTTGCAAAGGAGAAAACTATCCAGCAAAATGGGGGGTGAATCAGACCCTTCTGGGATTGTCCTTATACTCTGAATGGTTTGCTATTCCCCCCCAGTTAAAGTAAGTAATCTGAGGTACTGGCAGAGGTGGAAATCCAGGGGACATAGTAAAAGTCCTACCATGTGTTTCTTCCACCCATAGACTCGGCCAGCTGATTTCACTAATTAGTTCTACCTCCTCGCTGAAGAATTATGTTAATTAGTAAATCCAGGTGATTGGAGCAAGCAAAATACTGGGGAGGACTTTTACTTTATGTCCCCTGGATTTCCACCTCTGGGTACTGCCGTGTGTAGTTACATACTTATAGCCTGTCTGGCAGCTGCTCATGGACCTGAAACAGTGAAAGTCATTGTTCGTACAACAGACGTGCCGTGTGTTCGACTGACATTTCTCTGGCTCTGCTGTGACGTCACCCGGTGAGGAAATATCTCAATCTTGCGGAGGAATGATTAGCCGATGTGTTGAGAATTAATAAACCATGTCATAAGCGGCACAGATTGACGGATTGACACAGGGGGGCCGGCTCTCTCTCTCTCTCTCTCTCTCGCCCACACCGACGCGTCTGCCGAGCTCGGCCTTGCCGGAGCACGGAGCCTCCGCCCTGCTTCCGCGGCGCTCTACCGATCCGAGTTCATGACTTCGGGAGAACGGCTATCTCTCAAGCAACCAGGCCCCGCTATGTGAGCCCTAAAAAGACCTCCTTGGCAATATCCGAAACAAGCCCACCCCCCCCTCCCCACCCCAGAATTCAGCGAGAGCTCTGAAACTTTTAACAGCGCTAATCAAACTCCCCTTTCGCCCCGAAGTCGCTGTTGTTCAATCAATCTTTAATGCTGACACGGCTGGCAAGCGATAAAGAAGGCTCTAAAGTGCTGTGGGGGGGCGGAATTATCTTAAAATGTAATTATCACTTAATGGATTACACTTGTAAGGGGATTTCCGTGCTCCTGACCGCAAACCGGACACTCCTCGATTTCACAGCACCTCAAACTGCGGTGGTTGGAGGCACCAGAGGACACAAAAACCAGTTGGCACTCCAATCAAAGAGGGAACCAAGGTGAAAGGACAACCCAACTGACGGCCCTGCGGTAAATGGGTTTGTTATCAGACCGACTGGGGTGACTTCCGAACCCGGATCCGTCTCGCGACCTTTTCAAGATGACCCCTAGGCCTACTGACGCCTCAGTCTGGGAAAAACCCGACCTCAGAATGCGCCTTCTGTCCACAGGGTTTAGTACTACCATGCTCAGAATGCGCTTTCTGTCCACAGGGTTTAGTACTACCATGCTCAGAATGCGCCTTCTGTCCACAGGGTTTAGTACTACCATGCTCAGAATGCGCCTTCTGTTCACAGGGTTTAGTAATACCATGCTCAGAATGCGCCTTCTGTCCACAGGGTTTAGTACTACCATGGTGTGAAAGAGCTGAGTCTGTTGTCATAAACTGTGTTTAACAATGGTGTTTGTGTATGTATAAAGACAGAGAAAAGTACGTGTTGGAGATGTGGGCATTGGGGTATCAATGCATGTGCCTACATGTATGTAAAGGATGGGATTAAGGTTTATGATATCTTATTTTATCTATTTTATTTTATTTAGTTTATAAGTCATAGGATAGAAGGTCTTAGTGTCAGAGAACATAAATGCCTGGCAGCAGTAGATTGTCTCGCATTCCGGGGTACGGGCCATAGTTTCGTATAAGCACACCCCAATCAACGCGCGTATATGTGAACCCCTATTCACACCAACAACCACGAGTCAGATAAACTTGTCTTCCTCCCTGTGACAAGATTTAACTCCTTACACATTCATACGGAACCAGATTTTGTTTCAACCTAATTCTGTGGACACATTCTTGTGAAATGGCCGTGCCGCTGCCATATTGTCCCCAGGTGTGCAAGGTCATAGTAAATAAGTTCCACAATGTACATGTCCGCTTACTATGTTGTTGCTACGTGGGAAAAGTTTGTATTCAAGCAAACGAGCTCAGGTGCTACTTTAAACATTATACTCCATGTGAAAAGGAAGATGTAGCCCTTGCTCGTAAGAAAATGCAAACGTATGTATTTCATTATTGAAAGCATGATGTTTTGGCTGACCTGGCCTTCAGCAGACATTGGAGGACGGATAGAATTCTCCACAGTGCATGAAATTAATGTGTACATGTCCAAAGCAAACAGGATTGGAATTTCATGGTATACAATTACATTTGTTTTCATGTCCTCGTATGATGTCATACAATGCCGAATAGATTTTTCATCTTGATTTTTTCTTTGTTTTCTGATCAATAGCGGCCCATGTCTGTCGCCAGCAGCCGTGGCATCTGAAATCAATCCCATCTGCTCTCTCTTCCACAGCGCACACGACATTAAGCTCTCCTGTTTTTTAACACGTCTGTTTTTTTTTTTATTACATGTGTTCTCAATGTGTTCGCCAAGAGGCCGCCGCCCCAAAGCGAAGAGCCAATCAAAGGCCTGGGATTTAATAAAAACTCGCATCACGCGGCGTGAGATCCAGATGTCTGAGAGCTACAGCGACGGCGGATTGAAAGCACCGGGGCAAAAGTGTCAGCTCAGCAAGTCTCTATCGTCTGGTGGCGCCCGAGGGGCTAACAAATAGGATCTGGCGCACTTGCGTTACTTATTAGGAGCATTTGCATGGAACCCAGAGACCTCACCTTCAGCAGACCACTGTCAGCATTTCCGCCGTAGCTAAGCAACTGCCAGTGTGGGGCGGTAGGTGGGGCTAAGAGTGCCCAAGGTGGGGGGGGGGGGGCGAGAGAGGGTAGCATTTCTCTACCACCTGGTATGGCGCACATCTCCGTGCCTGTCTTTCCTATTGGCTACTATTTGCAACAAAAACAAAAAAAATAAATCAACATGACAATGTGAATTATTACAAACGTCTTCGTTTGTACTTCACTGTTTGGTATATAGAAGGTTACATAGATGGACCAGAGAGTCCAGAGAGCACCATGGCGGGAGATCGGACCCGCAGCCGTGCGAGGAGATTTATGTATGGGTTGAAAGTCGGCCGCCCTACTGGCTGCACTACATGGTCTCCTCAGTCCAACCTTTAAAAGTTTGAGGTCACACTCTTTAAAGCTTGAAGAATTACTCGGCAATGTCAGGCTTTCACAAAAGTTGTATAAGTTACAATAGATGTGTCTTTGTGAGGAATCAGTCTAACATATTTGGATATATATGTAATATTTACAGTATGTCACAGTAGGTATATTACTTGTGTTTCAATTGATATACTTCTTTGATCATATATATTTAATATTTTGTAAATATTAAAAAAATGGGCTGAACTTGACTGATAAAATAATTATAATGAACTGCACAGGTTACACAGGTTATAATAAACTGTGGTTAGCACAGGTTGTTATGAAAATAAGCAAAATTCAGCAAAGAAGAGCACATTTTGGATTTAGCTGTCAAACAGTTTCCAGAGGAAACACTTCGGAAAATTTTGCACATCATACTACATTTTACCATTGAATTTTATTGGGACTCATAATCTTAATAATCTTTTAAATAGTGACCATAGCTAGGTCTGAATGAGGTCAATTGCTCTGTACTGTACCTTTGAGGCAGGTTTTGTACCAAATTCCTGAGGCTGCTTTGCTGAACCACTAACGTTATGCTGGTTATGAAAGGTGAAATTTCTGTGGCCGTTGTGGCAGGACTGAAAAGGAAGGAATGCACTAATGGACTGTGGGCATTCACCTTTTTTCAGCCTTATTCATATGGGCTGTTTAAACATGGACTTTTTGGAAATGACAAAAAAAAAAAAATCTTACAATTGTTGTGCATCAAAATATTTGTTTAGAACTGAGCTTTCATTGTTTTGCCATACCTGTCCATCTTTTGTGATAATTCATTATATTTATTAGCATGTATTAAATAATGATTGTAAATAGTATTATGTTAACAAACCAAATAGAATTTTTAAAATCTTACAATTGTTACAATGTGTCTTTATGCAGTACGCCTATGGACTTTAAAACAGTGATTCTACAGGCAGGAGGATCGGGGGTGACAATATGAGTCGTACAGAAGACCCTCAGTATTGCCGTTGGCCTCGACCCCTTAATGTACATTCGCAATATGCAAACCGGAATGCTTTGGCGTTCGGCGGAAGGGAGACTGCATTTTCAGAGTAAGGAATAGAGAGGCCAGGCGTCCGCTGGGGTCTGAGGATTCTGAGCTATTACCGTCCAGCCACCGGCGCGGGGATAATGAGCGAGGCAGTGCGCTACATCACGCGCGGCGCTGCTCCCTGCTCATGTGGCTTCTTAGATTTGTTCAGAATGTGACAGGAATTGATTAGAATTCGGCCTTACTTTCCAGTTTAGAGGTGTTTATTTCCCCCCGCGCTGAACGTGGGGGACGGTGGCGGCGACGCCCCGGAATACAGCCGCGTCGGCGTCAGCGGCGGCACACCTGAGAGCTCGGCCGAAATAACACACAAATGTCCGGGGACTGGCAGTTGGCTGGGAGACATATATTCACTTCAGGCATTCCATTTTCTCGGCCACTGAGATATATACCGAAATGTGACAGTGTTAAGAGTCGGTGGTGAGGATTTGGTCAGATAATGACTCACAGAGTGGGGGAGAATAAAAAAGATTGACAAGATAATGTACTATGGGCCTAACATTCTCAGGATACAGCTTCATAACACTGTGATTAGACTTTCAAGACAGAACGTCAGACAGCCGACTATATTTCTTCATATATAACACCTATCACTCACAGGCCAGTGCGCGAGTAACAGTTATCCTTAACTCTGACAGGAAAAAAAATATGAGATGTAAGTCTACTCTTTTTTCAGTGATTATCAAAATCAACTTGCCAAACTGTCTGTGAAGAAATAAACACTCAAAATTAAGTGTGAATGTTGCCTGAATCCAGGCTGTAGTCCTTATACAACACATATACAACACATTTTGTTACACAAAAAGTCCATGGCAACTGCCACTATTTTTTTTTTCTCACATGTTTCCACAGAATTAATTTATTCATCACACATTTAGCAAGTATGGACTTTACAGGCCTGCAAACTACTTGTTATGGCTTCTGGTCCCTTGCCAAGGATGGCTTGGGAGTGTACTGTCACAACAAAAATATCATAAATATTAGCATTTTGTTCCTACAGATGAGGGAATCAGGGAAGGCTCGGAATTTAGAACTGAAGCACAAGCTCACAAACGACAGTGGCATACGCAGCTCAGTCTATTGAAATATTGTAATTCATACGGATATGTTTCATGGCGGTGAACTATGAAACAATTTTCATGTAATCAAATATTTAAATATTACTTTCACAGATGCTAAGAAAGCATAAAAGGGTGCATTCGGGCTGTGAGAGAGGCCATGTGAAACATTTGCATGTGCACTCTTCTACATGGGCAGCCACACCATTCCCAATAAAGGCAGAAATTCTCGCAATTGTTGAAATGGGCAGACCAAAGTTGATTGATAGATTGTGCTCGTCGAGAAAGACAGGGAAATACATAAATGTATGTATATATATATATATATATATATATACACACACACACACTTACACACACCTGATTGCCAACCAGTGGCACAGTCACTGTAAATAAATTGCGACAACACATCTCCTGAATCCACTGCCTGAAGTGAATAATGACAGCTGTCAATAAAAAATAAAAAAAGCAGTAATATTATTATCACCAGAATGCCCAATGAAAAAAAAACAACACAACATCTGGAGCTAAGCAAATAAAACTTCCGTTTGGTGCTACGCAAAGAGAATATACAGGTCAGGGGGGGGTGGACCTATGGAGTCATTATCACAGAGCAACAGTAGCAAGTGCTGCTATCACAGCAGCACACTGAGCGGGTGACCGGAGTCAATGGCAGATAAATAAATAAACCTGTAAAACGGAATAAGCCGGAAAAAAAAAAAAACCCCACTGCTCCCTGAGATACCTGCTATCTCGGTCTCATTATCCGTCGACAGTGTCTTCCAGTAATTAAAGCCACAGTCTGCGGGATGACACCATGATGCATTGATTTAATTAGCGCTGGCCTTTGAATTAGTCAGACCCCTTAATGAACCTCATTCAATCATCAAACCTGATAAATTCCATTTCAAGTCAGTCAAAACCATTTGAAATTTAATTCATTAATTGAAAAATCCCAATTGGAAAGTATTGGCATTTTCGAATTTGTTAATTGAAATTCAATAGCAGAGAGTCTACACTTTGAGCAGGATGAATTTGGACTGATACTATGGCTATCATGCTATGGCTTCACATGCCCTGTGAAGCTCACGTACAATTTCAGCTTTGCATGTTTTTTACAGTCGAAAACGAAAGTGTAATTCTACCACAGCATGTTTATCTGGTATCTATTTAAAAACGCAGCACTGAAAGAAAGACCATGAAATAACGGTTTTATTTTAGACACAGACATTATTTTACTTTTCCAACTCACCAGACATTATTTTCATTTGGAAGCATGACAGCGCCGACTTAGAAAATATGCTTTGTAAAATCCAATGCCTCACCTGCTGACAATCTCATTAAGAAGCCTTGGATCTTGAAGTACTTCAGTATCCACACAGCACAGCTGTTTCCCACTGTCCCCCTGCAGAGCTGCACCCAATCGCTCCCGGAGGGATTCGCAATAAGCAGGCTACTATTCATTTTATCTATTGCAGTATTCAAGATTTCAAACTCATCTCATATTGAACCAACTGACGAACAGAAACAACCTTTAAAATAGATATTAAGCCTGTCTTCCATATGATTATTGTGAATGTTTTTTTTTCCAATTTATTTTTTTTCCATTCATCTCAGCATACGCAATAAAAAAAAAAGCTAAAACTAAAATAAAATTCCCAGAGGGATTTTAAAATGGAAGCACAGCAGTGGTCAGAAGGGAAGCACTACAGTTATTTGTTTGACTGAAACAAATTCAAAGTCAACTTGATGCCAGGATTTAATAATATCGACTGGCTTTTCAACGGTTCAGCGGATGCAGCTCACGACAACAGGCCAAACTGAAATCTGTCACAGCCCATACTAAATCAAAACGCACCGTGACATCTGTCCTCTCCCTGCAACAAGTATATTTAAAGGTCAAGCAATAACTTTTTTCAGGTAACTTCAAAAGCAGCTTCTGTGAAAAAAACCACCCGTTTCAATGGCCAATCGTTTTGTTTTCTCCCAAATCTGGAATGGTACCATAGCTGCACCTGTGATAGACCCGACTTCAACCGGAATGTATACACTTTTTCAATGTGCGCAGCTACGAACCAGTGACTATTTCCCACACGCCGAAGGCCATTCATTACTATGGGAGAACCAGCGCCACCAAGCCAAGAGAGGTAGTCTCTCACTAGCCTGTGGGCACCTGGTGTGTTCCTGAGAGGAACCAATGCACAGGGAACCTAATGAAAGATCCCCCTCACTACCAAAAGTTGAATGACACCCAATGAACCTAGGATGCCAAAGGCTGCTGGGAACTCCTCGACATAGTTTGCCTAATGGCACGGCTTGAGAATACACCTATAGGGCCTCACATGTAGTCACTCAGGGGCTGCAGAATGGTAAGGTCTAGCTGGCGTACGGGGATAGGGTCCGGTGATGATTGGTCCTTTAGCTGCTCCTTTAGGCCAGCCCCAAGGTTTAGAATTTGACGCGACTCAATATCGGCAGCCAGGGGAGGGAGACGGGTGGGTGAGTGAAGTCATATCCATCCACGGTCCCTACATGGCTTCCGCCAAAAGGATCGGTTACCTGCAACCAGCGTTTGCCGTCCCCCCGTACACGGCTGTGTAAATTCCCCTTTCATTTTTGATAAGAATGCTAATGGGATGGTGGTCCACAAAGCCTCGTACGAGGCTGAAAGCCCGCCGGGCGAGTTCGCTCCACTGCTTCTGAGGCACTGAAGAAAAAGGGGAGATTTCCGTTCGCGAGGCTTTTCGGTGGAAGGCATTTTTAATAAACTGAGATAACTTAAGCTCAAAGGCTTTTGACTTATTTTTGTTCTGTCGCCTTGAATGCTCACAAAAATGCTTTTGAGGTGAAATGCACCGCGTCATGTCATTGGTGCTTTGATGCAGACTTCTGAGGTGATTCCAAATTGTTGTGAACCCCAGGTTTTGATCTTAAAAAGGGGAAGTCCATTAAATAAAAAAAATTGACCCTTTAAGATGGCAAATGCCTTGCTCTGCGGGTGATCCACAAGTAAAACATACAAATACGTTGGAACTGTACTCAATTTAACAGTGAAGTTGCAATAATAAGAACAGTATCTGCTGTTCAGGAAATTTATTGTGGTACCACTTTGACAAATCAGCACAAGCAATGCAATCTTCCAATTATTCAATCGGTAGAGGCAGGTCTGACCTGTCCTGCAGAATATAGGCATGGAAATGACTCTTTCAGATGGGAAATTAAATGAAAAAATGAAAAATGATTCCGAATGTTAAAAAAAAGCTTCCGAATGTTAAATTTCAGGTTTCACATTTAGCCCCAGGCTGCATTCGAATCCAATTTAACACACTCCCTTCCCTTGCTGTCTTCCCTCGAGGGAGCTATCTTGTGACGCAATTTGCTACGTGCAGCAAGCAAACTTAAAAGGCGCTCTGCAAGGGAGGATTGACGAGAAACAAACAAAAACGGAACCGAACCTACCTCGCAACATTTCGGTAGTGCAACACCATATAGTTGAAATGTGACCGCCACATAGTTCTGTGGTGACCGCCCACTTTTTCCATGTGGAGCATTGCATTGTGGGATTCCCTTCTTGCTGGAAGCTTGCATTCTATACCCTTGGTGGAAGGGAGGATAAACGAGGGAGCGAGGGAATATAATTACTCCCTCCCCTTTCTAAAATTGGATCTGAATCACACTTTGTGTTGTTGCCATAATTCATCCTGGCAGGAAGAAAGAATACATTTTGGATCCGAACGCAGCCCCAGTGTTTCCCATTAGCCCCAGTGTGCCCCATTAGCCCCAGTGTGTCCCATTAGCCCCAGTGTGTCCCATTAGCCCCAGTGTGCCCCATTAGCCCCAGTGTGTCCCATTAGCCCCAGTGTTTCACATTAGCCCCAGTGTGCCCCATTAGCCCCAGTGTGTCCCATTAGCCCCAGTGTGCCCCATTAGCCCCAGTGTGTCCCATTAGCCCCAGTGTGTCCCATTAGCCCCAGTGTTTCCCATTAGCCCCAGTGTGTCCCATTAGCCCCAGTGTGTCCCATTAGCCCCAGTGTGTCCCATTAGCCCCAGTGTTTCCCATTAGCCCCAGTGTGTCCCATTAGCCCCAGTGTTTCCCATTAGCCCCAGTGTGTCCCATTAGCCCCAGTGTGTCACATTGGCCCCAGTGTGTCCCATTAGCCCAAGTGTGTCCCATTAGCCCCAGTGTGTCCCATTAGCCCCAGTGTTTCACATTAGCCCCAGTGTTTCCCATTAGCCCCAGTGTGTCCCATTAGCCCCAGTGTGTCCCATTAGCCCCAGTGTTTCACATTAGCCCCAGTGTGTCCCATTAGCCCCAGTGTGTCCCATTAGCCCCAGTGTGTCCCATTAGCCCCAGTGTGTCCCATTAGCCCCAGTGTGTCCCATTAGCCCCAGTGTGTCCCATTAGCCCCAGTGTGTCCCATTAGCCCCAGTGTTTCTCATTAGCCCCAGTGTGTCCCATTAGCCCCAGTGTGTCCCATTAGCCCCAGTGTGTCCCATTAGCCCCAGTGTGTCCCATTAGCCCCAGTGTGTCCCATTAGCCCCAGTGTGTCCCATTAGCCCCAGTGTTTCTCATTAGCCCCAGTGTGTCCCATTAGCCCCAGTGTGTCCCATTAGCCCCAGTGTGTCCCATTAGCCCCAGTGTGTCCCATTAGCCCCAGTGTGTCCCATTAGCCCCAGTGTGTTACATTAGCCCCAGTGTTTATATGAGGGGAAGCAGATGCATATGTGATTGCTTTGGGTCTACGAAAGTGCCTTCATCTTTAATACTGCACTGTATTGACCTATGCCTATCTGCCGCCTAACAGATATTCTGGATTGTATATCAAATATATACAGTATTATATAAATGCCTTCATTTGATCACATTTTCTTTCAGTTTATTTTTCCTTTTAGCTGTTTTGCTTCAATGTCTGTCGTTAACTGTTTTTTTTTTTCTTCGGTCAGGGAATAGTTTTCCAGTTCTCTCGCCAACAGGCTCAAGGTTCTTGGGTTTTTTAAGTTCCCTCTGGAAAACATACTCTCTCTCTCTCTCTCTCTCAGAAATCCTGCAATACTTCATTTTTGAAGAAATCTGTAAAATAGATACAATTTCCTAACAATATTTGGTGGAGCTCATCAATGAAACTGAAGGATCAAATGAACCTAAATATATAAAGCACTTAGACATACTTATACAGTAGGCATCTGTTGTCTTGTTGTTTGGCAGCTGGTGTTGAAAAAGGTTTTTTTTTTTTGTGTGTGTGTGGAGTCCATAGCTCAGTTTTAAGATCTAGTGAAAACTTGTGCCAGTGGGTACGGTACCACAAGCTCAGAGCCTCAAGTCTAATTCCTTCAGCCCTCGTTGTTGTCGGCCTCCTGCCACGAGGCGTCAAACGTGTGTTTTGACCGAGAAGCAGAGTTAGAAAAACGCTATTTCTCCTGGACTGTGCTCACGCAGCACAATCCGCGGTGCCAAGGTAAATATCTGAGCTGCTGGGGAGATAAGTTCACGCTGTCATGTGTGTTTTCTTTTGGAGGCTTGCAGCCATAGCCTCCTGTCCATTCACATCCTCTTCATATAGATTGTGTATTAGGAACAGCAGACTTGTGTGTTCTGCACAGTACAGCACGTATGCCTGTGTCACGTGTTATAAGGTGAAACAAGCGAATTTCGCAATTAATTTTAACAATACTTTCGCACAATTTGTGTGAACAAATCAAAATTATTACTCAATGTTTATAATGGTGCAACTAGATTAAATATAGGCCTACAATATGGATCATCAGTTATAACAGTATAAATCAAATAGTAGTTACTTCATGAACAAAACATATTGTGTAAGTAGAAATAATCATAATTTTCTAATTCAAATCCAGTTTGATCAGAATAAGTTTCAAATTCTGCCCTGGGTAATGTCTCTGCCTCAATTTCCAATTCCATGAAGAGAAACAAATGCCATCGAACCTACAAATGCAGAGTGCCAATCCTTTTCAAGCTTGTCATTTACCACCTTCCATGTGCATTAGATTTAAATATGAGATTTAACAGGATTATTGCAATCTTTGCCAGCTCCTTTCTGGAGAGAAGTCTGAAACCTCCCCCATGTCTCAGTCTTCACACACACACACACACACACACAGAGAAAGAGAGAGGGAGAGGGAGAGAGAGAGAGGGAGAGGGAGAGAGAGAGAGAGAGAGAGAGAGAGAGAGAGAAACGGTCTTATAAAGTTCGGCTTGGAGCGTGTTTCAGGAGAGAGAGAGAGATTTTACATGGAGTGCCTCTCATTTGCAGTGGAGTATAAAAAGTGGGTTGCATTTTGGTAGCCGAAGCGCACACATCCCTCTGCTTGCTTTCCACCTGTAGCCATTCGAGTCTACTTCACAAAGACAGAGTATTTTGGAACAAATTACCCACTTAGTCCTTGACACAGTCCCTGCCGCAGATCGATCACGTACGATTCCACCGTCTCACCGCCCGCACCCCCTCCGATCCTCCCCCCTACCCCCTGGTAAATTTTGGGCAGGGGGCAACCCGCCCCTCCCGTTGCCATCAGCGAGGTTAACGGTTCACGCAACCCATTTAGGAAGGCCTCTTTCCTACACAAATGTTAGCGAGGTAATTTACTGCTCGGTGAAACACAGTCAGATTCCATCTGTACATGCAGTTCAAGCCAGCCCTGGTCCCTGGGGTACTGCCAGGCAGAGTAATGGATGTAGATAGCTACCAGACAATAAGAGAGGTGATTTACAATGTGTTACACCTGTACTACGGCCCTCTGGCTCTGTCGCCATGATAAAAACCGTCGGGGCTTTTCCGAGGGCAGTCGCCGTGGCCCTGCTTGTGGAGATTTTTTTACGAGGCTTATCGTAAGGAAAGCCTGTTTAAGTGATCGCCCGTTTAAAAGCCAGCGCCGCGGAAAGGCCGACGACTCCGTCATTGCTTTCGTAGGCAGACTAAACACTTCACATTCCTGCCACCAATTACCAAAATTTTAACAGTATAATTTAGCAAATTCAAACAAGGGAAATATTATGATACAATCTGTACATTGTGCAACAGAGTATGAACATTTTGCACCGAGACACAGGAAATTGGAGTGTTGAGGCAACACTGCAGTGACCTTAATACTTAGAAGGTACCCTTTCCAGAGGAAATAATAGTTTGATCATCTGCATTTGTCCAAGGGACATTACTACAAAAACACTAATTACACAGTGATTCAGTTACAAAAAAAGATCAGAGCTTTTGGTTTACAGAACTCAATTAAAACAAAGCAGTTTTGATAATATAATTAAAATTCATGCCTTACATACACAGCAAACATAGAGCTATGTTGCTGAATATACAACAGTATTTAATGATGTCCACCACCTCATATAATTGAAATATATTTATTTATTAGCACGATGTGGATGTGGATATTTGGACATGGAATTTTCAATGTGAATGTGGAAGAGTAATTAGTAAATGCAGGACATGGATTATGCAATAATCTGCAACTGATACAATAAATATATAACCTATATATGTACACACAAACATACAATACGTATCCTAAAGGATCTCATTACGATTTGTGCAAATACTATGTAACTACAAAACAAAGTTGAGTGTGTGTGTGTGCATGTGTGTGCGCGCGAGTGTACGTGTGCGTGTATAAATAGCCACTTTGATTTCTATGCTTTTTTTTAAAAACAGGTTTTACATTAAAATGGCTTCCTTATCTTCAGTGATACCTAATCCCGCGACACACTCCTGGTGGGAGAGCTGCAGTGATGATACGGAGTGTGTATCATACGCGGCGGTATGATACGGAGTGTCAGATGTCAGCAGAGCTCGGTCTGGGGTGGGGGGGTGGGGGGGGGGGGGGGGCTGCAGCTGCGTCTCAGGGCAAAATGTGTTTGCTTTCCAAACACAGAGAGAAAAGCAGTCATTTGGCGGACGTGTATACAGAGTAATTCTATCATCTGGCCACTGCGAACCTGAAATGACAGATGAGATCGCCTTTCTGGGGCTTATCCCTCTCCCTCCCCCCCTCCCTAACCGCCCCTCTTGTTTACGGATTTCTCGCGAAATCCTTCATGCCGGCGGGCGAGTCGAGGGAGGGAGCCGGGCTGGAAACGCGTAACGTCGTGGGCCCGTTCTCTCTCTCCGCCGCTAACGCCGCGCGCGTGTTTTTTCGACTCGTCTCGAACAAAAATCGTATCGATCGCGCCGCGGCAGCTTGGATGGAGCGTAAATCACGCCCGCGGCCGCTAAGAGCCCGGGGCCGAGCCGTCCGCGGCACGGGCGCCGGCGGGGAAGCCGAATCTGATCCCTCTCAAGACGCTCCGCTTCATTTTGAAGAGACGGTTGCTTTAATAGCCCGCCGCCTTTCCTGCTCTTAAAGTGTACACTGTAGGTGTATATACACATTGTACGTCGACCTCACCCCTGTGATAGAGGTGTTGAAGAAATAAAAGGTTTCACGTAATTAGAATGGCACCAATCAATACGTTTCTCCATTTTATACGCCATACAAAATGGTGCAGCCTGGGTTCTAACGCTCTATCGTCTGACATTAGCACTGTATAAGAACTTGGTTTTCCCACCTGTGAACTAAGGATAATGCAGCCTGGCGATTCGGGATTATCCATTCACATCTCAGCAGGACTTTCAGGCCACAGGCAGCAATTCAGCAACGGTTGCACAGTGATCGCGGCGACAGGCGAGCGATTAGCTAAATGTTGTACTTGCAAATTGGTGGCCTCCATTTTCGAAAAAAAAACTTTTATTGGAACCTTTACCTGACTGCAGAACCATTGGTTTTCCACGAGAGATTTTTTTGGCGATGAATCTCTAATGACGTTTCCCGGTTACCGCAGATTGCGGCGGAGAGTTATTCGGTGCTTTCGGTAGGCCGCGATATATTATTTTCGCATCGGTTTGCTTGCGACGCTCAGCCACTCGCGTACGCTCTGTGGTATTTTCGTGCTGGAATATGACTGTAGGGCAGAGATACAACACACGAGAGCGCGGCGAAATGAAGCGTCGGACCGTACGCCTACTTGCGAGGTCCCAGCGGGTCGCGGTCGGCGCTGCGAGGCAGAGTCGCCGCATTGGACCGCCGCGGCTTCCCGGGCTCGCAGCGACGGACGTTAGGATGTCATCGGGACTCTTGAGCTCTCCGGCTCCCCGTTGCTTCTGCGCTACACACTGCAGAGTCTGTGTAACAGAACCGGACACCTTTGGCAGCTGACAAATTTACCGTTGGATGCCGGTCAGACTCCGTTTGGCAAGAAACACACACGTAAACAGGCAGGCATGCACAGACACACGTCCAGGTATGCCACACACATGCACACACTCATATAAACACACAAGCATGACACACACACACACACACACACACACATGCAGGTATGCCAAGACATACATATAAACATGTGCAGACATGCACAGCCATACATATAAACACATCCAGGCATGCCACACACATACAAGCACGCACACACATGCACACAAACATAAACTCATCCCGGCCTGCCACACATATACAGGCACGTACACACACATGCACGCACACATAAACACATCCCGGCATGCCACACACATACA
This sequence comes from Synaphobranchus kaupii, assembly GCA_029718625.1. NCBI lineage: Eukaryota > Metazoa > Chordata > Actinopteri > Anguilliformes > Synaphobranchidae > Synaphobranchus > Synaphobranchus kaupii. The sequence continues at coordinate 12,330,764 of CM056381.1, read as the reverse complement.
AGCACGTACACACACACACACACACACACATAAAGACACCCAGGCATGCCACACACATAAATATATACATGCACTCATGCACATACACACATAAATAAATAAACGCACATGTAGGCGCACTCACATACACACATACACACACACAGGCACGCGCGCACACAGCGGCCACCAGTCCCTCGATTAGACCGTCGTTGTCGCCGCCTCGCCGGTGAGAATTTCCTCAACGCGGAGCGTTCCCTTTTCCCGACACGAGTCGGGACTCGGGCATTGTGCGCGCCACAATAGCGTTTAGCGTCCGCCTCTCAGCCCACACAGACGGAGAAGAAAGGCCGGGGGTCTTAGCGGGGATTTCCAGCGCTCTGCCTGTCATCCCTTTGTTAACGGGACACGGAGGATCGCGAGTGAGAGTCGCTAAAGCCGCTACTCTCTTTCATAGATTGATTTCTTCTGGGGGGGGGGATTTATACTTTTTTTTTTTTTTTTTTTGTGCGCGCGTTTGCCAAATAGAGTGATGAATAAACAGCGGAGAATTAGTCACATATTGCACATATTATGAAGGAGAGGTGTTGTTGAAAAGACAGCATGGCTGATCCATTTCGTCCTCTTTTTAAGCCCGGCCCCAGGGAGCCGTCGGTATGTTAAACACAGATCAGTTACCGAGGCGCGGCCCATGCAGTCTTTGGCCCTCCCTCCCTAGTCTGGATCCGGGGGAGACGTTGGGGGGGTTTTTCAGCTCTGAAACACGTCGCGTGCGTGTATTAGATCCTCGCTCCCCCTTTTGCAAGACGCGGCATAATGAGACGGTGAAACCGCCGCGTTAATGCACTGCTTTACGAGTCTCCAGCCAGTTCAATCAAGCCCTTGAGGACGCACTAAAAACAGGAAGTCCCAAAGTCAAACAGGATTCCTCAGAGGAAGCTCAGCTTATGAGACTCGATTTCCAAAACCCATAAACACAAGACACTCAGAACGCGGAACAGACAGAAGAAGAAAAAAAACACAATCGGTAAGTTTGATTGAATTATGAAAAATCAGTCAATCGCCATGGTGACATCACGGACAGAAAAGAAAATGCTTCTTTTATTTAATTATCGTTTTCCTAGCATTGGCTTCTCTGCTCAACTATAATATAGAATAATATTCCTCAACATTGGCTTCAGGAACCAATGTTTGGAAAACAATGTCACATGGAAACCGTTAAAAACACTTCAGTATTCAACAGCTAATAAAAATATACTTGACGTAAGCAGCGCACATTTGGTTTTGGTCTCGTGTTTGTTGTGGGAATCACAAACGCGACAGATGTGTTATGTTTCTCGCGTATGAGAAAAATTAATGATGCACCGAATAAAAACATTTAGCCTGGTGACAAAATACGACAATGGCAAACTGAAGACAGGTGCCCTCTCTCAGCCGCCGCTACATGGGGTCCCGACATCTGCAGACAGACCTGGCCCCAAATTAATGGTGCAATGAGGCACTGATGTTAGCATAAACACAGTGTACAGCAATTGTGCAAGCGGTTACTTTCAACAGTGAGGAGTCCTATTCAGAGTCCTTCAGAGTTTTTCTGGAGAAAATGTGCGCTCGCTGCGAGACGGGTCACCGCACCGCCATGTGGCGGGGTCTCCACGCGCCATCGACAGGGGCGGCTTGGGGGAAATGGGGGTCAGGGGACTTAAACCCAGTTCTCTTTTCTGAAAACACACACGCACGGCCTCCATTTTGACTCTGGAGCTTATCCGATGATTTACACCCCTGGGAGACACTCACCCACCCCCACCCGTCCCAAGCCCCGGCAACACATTTTCCGCGAATCCTATTAAGGGGTCTCTGCTGCAATAATTTCTTTCTTCCTGTTCCGTTCTTGGCACATTTACTCTGTGGGTTCATAAAGTGTACAGGAGCTGTTTACTGACTGTATTTATTTTTATTTTTTTCCCCTTCTCGCTGTTTGTCACCGTAGAGCTTCCAGGCGGGGCGATGCGCACCTCCCACTGATGTCTGTGTTCAAGGGCTCGGCACACGCCGGCGACGCGGGAGCTGAATAACTGCGGTTTTTCTGTCGCCGTTCGGGGAAATTTGCCGCGGCGAGAAAGGACACGAGTCAGCACAGGTTTACCTGCTGCCGGGTCAGGGCCGCCGTTCCCCCCGGACGCCGCGAGGTCCAATGCGGCCGGATGAGCCGTCCGAGTGAACAATGACAAAACGAAAGGACCTCCACCGCTTAGCGATTCTGTTACAGGCTTGTGACCGAGATCCGCTCAAAAGGGCCGCGCACATTTATGGGCGGTGCTTGTTTCAGCATTTTCCGTTGTCTGTGTCCAGACTTTTCTTATGAGGTCTTCTCGGGAAGGGATGGAAAGTTAAAGAGTTCTAAGAACAAAAAAAAAATAGTGCTTCACGGAAAGGCCAAATGCTGCAAGACTGCTGACAGTGGAAAAATGACTTCATCGCCGTCAGCTGCTGCGGCCTTCGGTCCAGGAGGAGTGCAGCACGGAGGACCGCCTTGGCGCTGAACCTCGCAACTTTCATACCTACTGTACAGCGCTAAAAAAGGAGAAGAACATTACCATCATCAAATCATAAATTAGTTCATGTAGAGCACTTGCACACATCTCCCTGACAGCTTAATCTAAGATTAAATCCTGTGTGATTAAAACCAAATATAAAAAGGTCAAATTTACTTTTCAGTGCTTGCATAAATAGAATAACCACTGCTGTAAATTTGTTCTTCTGGAATCCTCCATGTACTGTGCTCAAACTTGCAGTTTCCAGAATGGGGCCAGAATCAGATTTCTGCCAAAGTAATTGCATTCTGGGGTCGACATCACAGAGCAAGAAGCTGGCACTCATTTGTGGCGGTGACACATCAGCGAAGACTAAAATCTAAAATGCACGCTTAGAAAGAAATCTGTGAGGGAAAAGAACAGATGTCGAAATGGAAAAAACATTTGCGCAAAAAATCTGCCAAAAGTTAACTAAAGCCGAGAAACAGTATCCCATCGGTCTAGCCTTCTTTCTTTCCTGTCAGAGAGATGGCGAGCAGTAAATAAAGTCCAACAGGTCTGGCAGGAGTGCACCGTACAATGCCTGTACAATGGCATTCCCATCCTAAGTCTGCAGTAAAAACAAAGAAGGAAGTGGCCAGACAGACAGGCAGAAGCGGAGGATGATCCATCCAGCCATCCATTATCTAACTTGCTTATTCCTGGTTAGGGTCACGTGGGGCTGGAGCTTATCCCAGCATGCATTGGGCAAGAGGCAGGAAAACCCCCGGGACAGGTCACCAATCCATCGCAGGGCACACACACACCTCAGCCGGGATTCTGACTCAATACCTTCTTGCTGTGAGACGACAATGCTATCCACTGCACCACCATGCCTGAGCACAGCTAGGGGCCACAGCTAGGGGCCAACTAGCATGGCCCCGTGAGCCGCAGACCTCTCAAACGGCCATTCCAGAGAACCTGGCCTGCTGGATCGCTGACAACTCCTGCACGGATCAAGATTGGCTCCCGTCCACACCACAACCCCTCCCCTCCTTCCTGATTCCTCTAGCCACGTGTATTATACTTTCAACAGGCCTCTGCAACGACTAAACCTGCTGGAAAGGAATAGGAAAATTTCGAAATGTGAACTCTGCTAAAGACTCCATTTCCCATGGGCCCACAGGATCAGGGGCCTGCAGACACATTGCTAAGGCTCGAATCAGATTTATTTTTGACAGAAAACCTGCCTCAGCTCCTGGCAGTAACAGCCTAACTAGCCAGTGAAAAACAGAACCATCTGATTGGTCTCCACGTCTAGCCAAGGAGCCACACCATACCTGTTCATCAACAATAACCACATACATATACAGCACACTGGATAACTGCATGCTCAACCATGCTGAGAACTCTGTGACATTGTGTACTTGAAGGAGAAAGGAAAGGACAGTCCTTGGTTCCTGTTGACCAGCCAACACAAAAGCAACATAAAAAATAGCACTAGTAAACGCGAGGGCAAATTTTACTTTCTTAAATCCCAGCTTGGACACTGTACAACCGACACACAGCGACTGCAACCCCACCGCCCCCTAAACCCCTCAAAAACCAAACAACTGAATTTAAAATCACAAACTAACAAGCTGCCAGTGATACCAGTCTCTCAAATCAGACTATAAATGCAAATCCTCTTATGCAAATACAGATCCTTTAATGCAAATGAGCTATCACCTAATCCAGTTTCCCCACAGCGGAGGGGCGCAGACCCGCCGACTGGCGTAACTGCGTATTTCCACGCAGCGCTCTCTCTCTTACGCCGCGACGTTCTGATGTACATAACAGCGGGCCAGTACTTCACCGTCGGTAAAGTTGCAGTAACGACATCCGAAAACCTCTTTCCCATCCGTATTGTGTCAAAAAAAACTTCCGCCGACTCCTAAATGCTAACCGCTAGTCACCAGTGAGCGATGAGATGCTATGATCCCATCCATCTGAAACTCTCTCATCCCTAGGCGACGCTGGAGCCGATTGTGCATTGCCCTGTGAGGCCGCTGGCTATAGTCAGCACTGGCACACTGCGGATGTGTAACCGGACGGCGGGGCCCAGCAATGGGGCCTCAACAGGATGAGCCCCCCCCTGCGTCCCCACATTCATTGTTTTAAGTTTTATATGTGCATGTTACGTATTTATATACGCAATGAAAAAGGTTCAGTGCGTTAAATTCTCATGAAATTTACGCATAATTATTTCGTTAGCCGTCTCCTTGTCATAAGCTAAGGTTTTGTTTGGCGGTTTGTTTATGGCTATCGCGTTTCTCTTGTTGAAATAAAGGCTTTAGCACGTTCTTTCTCCTTTCACCGTCGGGATCGTATTGCCCCGTATCCGTCTGGCGTGTGCTGTCACTTAGACCTGATCTAATTAATCAGTGTTTAATCATGGACACTCTAATTACCCTGATACGTGTCAAGGGCAGTTATCGAGAAATGTGCTTTTCATCTGAATTACAGGCTCCGGAACCCCTCTAACCCTCCGAAAGGGCTCCACTTCCAATGAGCGTCACGGCGGTATCGCGACTAAAGGCGACAGCGCGTACTGTTTGACGCCTTCGCATTGGCGGTGGAAAACCGACGTGTGCCGACGCCGATGTAAATTCTAATCCGGCAGCACCGCTGTGAAGAGTCAACGCAACGCGGAGGGGGGGGGTCGTAATGATTTTGGGAGACCAATGCAATAACTAATAACACGTCGTTATCCTTGTCCCGCTGACCTTTCCGCCCGGATCTTGATTGAGCCGTGTAATGCAAGGCCACGCTGCATCGCGATGACCCTGGTAGACTCGAGTAAGCATTAACATGTCCTCTACTGCATGTAAGGCCTGACCTTTAACAGGGCCGAGCACGGCAGCGCTCGGCGCACACGAATGCACGTCCCTATTTCTTATTCCACTCCACACAACGAGCTCTCACAGACGGGGCCGTGTCACTCGTATCACATTTTGCCACTCCACGGTTTACAAGGTATCAAAATCGTCTATCATTGTCTCATTTCAAAAAGCATCTCTCCTGGTGTGATGCAGCAGAAAGGAGCCTCTGAACGCACCAGAAAATATTCTCACAGCGGGTGTCCTGGCTTCAGAGCTAATGTTAATACATGGAAAATACTGTTAGGTAGGTTTCTTACTTCGAGATTAAGTTAGGTTGTTACATTTATGACAAGATATTCTGTAAGGTATGTGCAAGGAAAGCAAGTGTATATGCAGGCGGAAATGTTGTTTAGGACAAATATAGGTGGTATTTTATTTACTTCAGCCCTTTGTTTATTGTGATTCACAAATCAAATATTAAATTAATCCACCTGATTATCAATATATTCAAACTAAAACAGTGACTTCACTAATAATTGTGATACATCTTACAGTTTAAAAACATTGAGCATGATTCATACCAACTTTAATTACATCATTTTTTACTGAGGATATTTTAAAGTCAACATGAAGAATAAATAAAAAATTGAATACATTTGAATAAATAAAAAATGGTCAGTCTTTTAAAATGTTGCTCATTAATGTTGACTTTGGATACACTTTGGCTACTATTCAACTTTCCATGTTTGACGCATTTCTGTAATTGCACAATTACAAAATTCAACATATTCACGGGTCATGCTATTCAGAACGAGGTTTCCTCCAAATCAATATTATACAGTAAATCATATTTTTTAAATGGACCTAATTCCACCTAATGTTTTTACCGTGTCATTTCTGGCCAAAATGAATGTGTTATTTACTTTATTGTTTCAAAGACCTTGATGTGGAAAAAAACTAAACTAAATGAGATACAATATATCATGGTCACACTGTTAACATTTTACATCATGATAGTACAGTTGCAACAGCTTATTTTAAATTCACATATGATAGTAGACTACACTAGACACTATAGACTTGGTTGTCAGCAAAGGGGGCAAGAATACACTACAGCTCTGACTAGTAGCACACACATACAACTGTAAGGAAAAATACATTTCCTGCTTCAATGTTATTGGATGGTCACCTAACACAATCAGCCTTACTCAATGATCAAGGGGGGGGGGGGGGGTTAGAAACAAAGCCTGGTGACAACGGTACCGCTAGGGTGTGAGACGGAAGTTAGCCAGCATACCTAGGTGACAATAACCATTTGGTTCCCTCCCACACCACATACATTTGTTTGCCTGTCACCCAATCAGGTACAGGAACCTGCATTCTACGTCAGCATTTTATTTCAGGTTTGGGGTATAAAGCTTGTACCCCACACAACACTATTTTGTGATTGAACTGCCTTACTATTACCCGGTATCTTGTATACTGTAATGAAGACTATTTTGCATTATAATTAAATTGCTATTGACCTAAACTTTGGAACTCCAAGTTTTACTTTCCAAAGGACAGAATTCCTACACAACTAAATAAGCTGCACCCTTTTAATATTTTGCTTTTGCCAATGCAGCCTGGAAGTAGAAATGATTAATCATCAATCATTTTCCGGTAGAAAAAATATGAATAAGTTTGGAACTTGGAAGAAACGTGGCTTAAATAATTAAAATCTGTTGAGTGTGAAGGGGAGGTCTCTTTGGATTGAATTCACCTGCGTAAAGTGCCAAGCTTGTTGGAGGCACGTTCAGTGCACACATTGTACCTGTCAAATGTTTTCATTAACCATAAATAAATAATTTTGACATGGGTTTAAAAACAACACACCTTGTATTTCTCTCAATTAGGTATTACCACAGAGACAATATATCATTATCATATTACTGATATATTATCTTATGATATTATATTATTAGGTATTAGCATGAGACGATGACACAGCATATATATTTTTTTAGATCTACCTTTCTGTAATAAAAATTCCTGTATCAACTCTACAATCATACCAAAAAATGGGTAATCATCACAAGTACGTGTTAACTAGTTAACCAAAAAGCAACAGCATATTTTTAAGCGGTGCAGCCGCTTCTATACGTGACATGTGTGTCCGTCCGTTCGTAGCGTGAGATTTAAACCAATCAGGAGTCTCCTATGCGTCACATGCCCGGCAATACAATAGTAGCTTGAGAAAAGCATGCCCAGCTTCAGACAGCTCTATCTCAAAAAATATACATGTCACAGCTTAGATATTCACACCGTAGGAATCCTGGGAACCAGATGCGCATATGTATATAATATGTCTTGTGTAGCTTAAAAACTGTAGTTGTGGTCACACGTTAGAAAATGGGTTTGAAATTGAAATTACCAGCTGCCGCTAGAGTGGAGTTTTGAACATTCCACCATTTGTGTGAATGGGGAGCATGGTTTTCAAACAGCACTGAATATTTTACAAACTAAAAATGTCACAGCTTAGATATTTACACCGTAGGAATCCTGGGAACCACATGAACATTTTGATACATATTATATCTGTGTACCTTAAAAACTGTAGTCGTCGTCACAAGTTAGAAAATGGGTTTGAAATTGAAATTACCAACTGCCGCTAGAGTGGAGTTTTGAACATTCCACCTGTTAGCAAGGTGAGTCACCGTAGCAACCCCCCGAAGCAAAATCAATACAAAATCTACCACCAGTGTTCTGCTGGACCCAGTGAGTTATGGAATGGCCAAACAATCCATGCACCCTCTTGTTTAATATGATTGCTCATAAACCTGCACCGCTTACCTCACCACCTGGGTGTGATTTTTATTAAATTGTGTTCCATACTGGTTCAAGTAAAAAAATTGCAATTTTGGTTGAAGTATGCATATTTTAGGGTTTAAATGTGATTTTTCCGAGCTCTTAGAAAAGAGTGACATGATGTATGTTTTTGCATAGTTTTCAGATGACGTTGCTAAATATAAACCAATGGGACTGCATAATCTGCCTCTTTCAGACTGAGCCAAAAGCCTTTTCGAGACCTTTTGAGACTTTCCAATATCCTAATAATATGCTAAATGAGTTATTTATTTAGCAGTTATTGTTTTTGTGCTCCTTGATCTCTCTCCTTCACTTTTGTATTCTCTCCATCTCCCTCATCCTTTGCTTTATATCCCTCCCTCTCCCCTGTCCCTAGCCTTGTTAGGGGCTCTGGGGGTGGGCTTTGGGACTTTTCAAAAAAAGCAACAGTCACTGCTCTTTTGAGTGCGTTGAAACCAGGAAGGGAACGCTGATGCCCGCGGGCGTTTAATATCACACCTATACCAGATTGCTTCATGATTTCAGAGGTGTGGATGGTCGGAAATGGGTGTAAGTAGCTCTGATTAAGCACCGTGCCGTAGGGAACAACGTCAGTGACTGGCCCGGGAAGTTAACCCGCGGCCTCATAGTCACGAGGCAGATTTTCTATCGGTTACACCACACGGAAATTACGAGGCATAAAACATCATATGAAGTTCTCGTCCATTTTAGCGACCACGGCTTACGCCACCTGCGGATGCTTTCATGCAACCGTTCTTGAACTGATTAGATGGACTGAAAATTGACTTGACCGTGTCTTAAGTCCTATGATCCTGCCCTGAGTCGGTTAGAGGAGGATGGACTCCCCCGGTTTCTTCTTACATGGTGTCCAGGGAGCTTTTCACATGAAAAATAAGCACTCACAAGACATAAGCGACAAACATAATGAAGGTAGAACCTGGGTCAAAAGTGACTTTGGGCAGAGGCATTCAGATTTGATAGGCGAAACCGAAGCCAAGAGCATTAAATCTAAAGAACATGGTGACCACCTTTACCGAATACATCAGCAGGGAATGTTCCCTTGTCAGAACAGTATTTAAGAAACAGGAAAAGAACGAATTTGAGTAATATCAGCGATCTCACTCCTCAAGTGAAATTTTGTTAATAGAATATGCATCAGACACCTCGTCTTGACTGACAGAAGTATAGCATTCAAGGTCATTAGTAATTTATTTTGGTTTTGTATTAAATTTCTGATTTTTACCACCTCCTGGAGAATAATAATAATGGAAATGTATATTTTTTCCCCCATGTTTACAATACTACTAATGTTAAATAAAACTAGAATTACTCATTTGATGATAGAAAATAAACATTTTGCAGATTGTAGTCTTATTGTAACACTGAATTACAAAGTCACAGGTTAATACCCATTTTCTCATAGTTTGCTGCTTGCTTTTCTGTTCCCTGGAGCTGAGAGAAAGCCCATCTCTTTAAAGAAAGTGGGCCTTTAGTATCCTAGTTGTCATTAAAAATAAAATCTTGTGCTATAGACTGATACTTAAGCCAATGGTTAAGAGGCCTTAGGTGACTCAATTTCATGCATCTATGTCTGTAGACAGGGAGCAGTTTGGACATAATCACTCTCTATTTCTGCAATTTCACATCGTCACAGTGCACAAATTCCAGTGGCTGGAACCGTCTCAAGTCTTCATCTGCTGCTTGTAAGACATAAACAGCATTCTGATTGTTCAAAAAGTGCACCAGTCTACCATATGTGACACAGCTGCATATCTGAAGTGTGCTATCCATAAGAGATACAAGTTACATAAAGTAATAAACAAAATCTGCCAAGCCCCTCTGCTCAAGGTCTAGACCAGTGGTCCCCAACCCTGTTCCTGGAGATCCACCGTCCTGTAGGTTTTCATTTCAACCCTAATTTGACACACTACTAATTAGCAGCTCAACGAGATCTCTATCTGGTGAATGAGGTGTGCTTTGTTAGGGTTGGAGTGAAAACCTCCAGGAACAGGGTTGGGGACCACTGATCTAGACAATGCTCTGCAACCACAACAAAGCGAAGGACAAGGATGTCTTGAATACCGCCATGTCTCAATAGGTTCTCTCTTTAATAGCACTCAGAATTCGGGTTCAGCTAGACTTCCCGTAAGAGTCTTTACCCAGACAATGCATTCTCAACTGCAATCACTGAATGCTGTGATGACAACAAGCTTCCTTTGTTACCAGCTTTCTCATAACTAAATTAATAGCCTTCCACTATTATTTGACTTTGTGCTGAGCTGAGGAATTTAAAAAAAACATTTAAATCTGATCCAGAGCCTTCCTTCAAAATCTCCTTTGACTGAGTAATTGACTTACTGCAATCCATTGTAAAAGAACTTAAGTGCAATTACAGTTGAGAATGTGAAATTGCATGTGATTGCCACTTTTAGACCAAAGTTTGTGGGAAAATGAAAGCCATAACATAGTTATAGATTTTTCCGTTAAAAGTTTTCTTGTGTGTAAATTGCGCCAACTTTTAAATATGTGAGCTCCTTATTCCCTATGAGTAAATGTACTACGGTACTCTAATCATTATTTCAAACTAACGTCAGCCCCTTCCCGAAATAGCTCCAGGAACGTACTGTACCTGTCACTGTCTTCCCGGAAGGCAAATGTATAGAGAGACTGGAAAATCACACGTCAGCACTTTTCATTAAGTAACAACTTCACATTTAGCCAAGATACAAAATCAAACTGCTCAGTGTAGCACGTCACGTATATTCAATAAATCTACAGACATTTACTTTGAAAGGCACAGATGTGCTATGCAGTCCATGCAACTCCTATGCTCTCATCCCATAATAACATTATAAAACATTTGCAGTTTGCAAAAAATTTTTTATCTCACTCAAAAATAACTTAAGATTCCCCCAAATAGGACATTCCCTCGTATGTCAATGCACTTTATATTCACTTAGGTGTAAAGTCATGTCACACCGCATCAAATCACTGAAATGAACTCTATTTTACTACAAACTCTGGGCCTATAATAACACTATGACTTTATGTAGAAAATAAGATAGATTAGCCAATAAATCTATCTGCAGCATCCGCGCTGTGCTTCTATCTGTGGATGCCTGTGCAGCCGTGTGTGTGCGTGTGTGTTTCCGTGTGTCCGTGTGTGTGTGTGTGTGTGGTATCAATTTGACCACGACCGCCTCCTTAATTAAACTTAGCAGAGGGGAAGCTGTCCTCCCTGGTCTCGGCCTCGCCAGTCTGCATTTGTTTAATGAGTGCCCCGTTGGGCGGCAGTGGGCATGCGAGCAGAAGCCCACAGATAAAGGTTAATGAGATGGGACCTGCCTCGTCTTGTACACTACAAGACTGACTAATTGGGATGTGCCTCCCTTTAAATTTAATGATGCGAGACACGAGTCGCTGCTCTCCAGCCCCGGACAACATCATCTGCACCACAGCAAAGGTTAGTACCAGCCACGGCAGGTGGACTGAGAGAGCCTGAATATCGAGCTTCAAATTGAATTAAATTACAGTAATGGAAACTGCTAGCTACCAGCTCATATTTAGACCTATGGCTACTTAAGTGCTTCTATAGCATCCTTTTTGAGGTTCTGAGGATTCCCTGGCTACACAGCAAAAATGGCGGTGTACATTCAACACCCTAGGGTGTTTATATGAGACTGTGGTCTCACAAAGTGATTTATATCACATTTGAAACGGCACAGAAAAAATGTATTGAATCCGGGTTCAACCTGTAGGTGCTGTAGATCGATTTAAAGGACCTTGGCTTTGTTTTATTTTTCAGAGAAGGAAAAATCCGTTTACTTCTGAAGCCGATAGGTGGAAGTAAGGTTATGCATAAGGTTTATTTCTATGGAGCCTGTGGGGATATGGGAAAAGGGAAATAAGTATCTTTACTTTTATTTTCTACCCTCAGATCACTAATTCAAGCCTTCAAATAAATAATTAAAGCCCTCAAATTACTGATTAGAACAATGCATCCAGCCTGTAATTTAAAGTTGAGAATGAGACATTTGAGTATTCAATTATTATTTAAATATTAACTCTCAATGTTTCTGTTTAATTAGTAACATTTTGAAAGCATTCAGGTATATTGGACGCTGCTCTGTTTGCTCAATCATGGGTGTTATTCCCAAATTATTGTTATTATTAAAACATATATTAACAGATTTGAAAGAAACTGAATGGAAAGATTACCAATAGGACAGGTAAGAAAACAATTTAACTCTACAACTGGGGCACCCCAGTGAGCAAAAGCCGGAATCTAGACGACCAGGGGTGGAAATCTAGGTTGAGAGACATTTTGACATGTTTTGACATTAACAGACTAAGTTAATCACCATATAGCTCAGGTTTTACTCTGATATAGCCTAGCTACTTCCTGTCAGCTAGCTCAGGTTTTACTCTGATATAGCCTAGCTACTTCCTGTCAGCTAGCTCAGGTTTTACTCTGATATAGCCTAGCTACTTCCTGTCAGCTAGCTCAGGTTTTACTCTGATATAGCCTAGCTACTTCCTGTCAGCTAGCTCAGGTTTTACTCTGATATAGCCTAGCTACTTCCTGTCAGCTAGCTCAGGTTTTACTCTGATATAGCCTAGCTACTTCCTAGCTGGCTAGAAAACATTCAACCAAATGTAGCTGGGTTTTGACCTGAATGCCTTTTCACCGACCTTTCGCTGAATTTTCACCACAGAAAAGTTAACTGAGATATCGCACATGTAGTAGGCATGCACAGACATTCTGACTGGGGGCAGAGACAGGGGTCCTAAGTGGGTATTTAACTAGATGCTGGAACATTGCTGGGTGGATTTGTGTCCACTCAGTCAGAAGGGCATTAGTGAGGGCACTGATGTGGGGCTATTAGGCCTGGCTCGCAGTCGGCTTTCCAATTGATCCCAATGGTGTTTGATGGGGTTGAGGTCAGGACTCTGTGCAGCCCAGTCAAGTTCTTCCATCCCAATCTCGACAAATCATTTCTGTATGGAGCACTATTTGTGCATAGGGGTATTGTCATTCTGAAACAGGAAAGGGCCTTCCCCGAACTGTTGCCACAGAGTTGGAAACCCAGCACCGTCTAGAATGTCACTGCATGCTTTAGTGTGAAGACTTGCCTTCACTGGAACTAAGGAACCGAGCCTGAACCATGAAAGCCAGCCCCAGACCAAGGGGTGTCCACATACTTTTGTCTATATAGTGTATGCACTCTGTAGTGGCACTCTCATCTTGCTTGGTGAGCAAAACTAGCATTCAGATGCTATCTCTACATGCGCAGGTAAGGATATACGGAGTACCAACAAACCATTAAAACATGCCGCAGTTTTAAATCCTTTTAAAATCTAATCTCTAATCCCCTGGTGCGTGATTGCGGTTATTAAACTGGAGCAAATGTGCTATTGGCACTCCAGGGGTAGTTACAGTGCCTAAAGAAAATGAAAATCCACACGCTTCGCTTCTCCGCACCATGGGCAGCACAAATGTATGATTATACAGTATATAGGTTCTTATTATCCACAGTCATATTTTAATTTAAGGACCAGTTAACACAGATAACAAACATCCAATAAAGACACGACTGGTTAACTACCCCCATACTAATCAATTAAGTTGACACTCCCATATAATTAGACGGCAACGATGGCGATTGGATCTTTCGCGTAACGGAAATAACATGGAAGTACAACCGCCGACCCCTCACTGAACACGAGAAGTGACAGCTGCCTGACGACGGGCTGTGCCACGGTTAATGCTTCAACCTGGTTTTAATTAACGCAGGCTTTTACGGTAAAGCAGCGCAGAGGCCCGCTTTTACGGTAAAGCAGCGCAGAGGCCCGTAACGTACGGCACAGAACCTTCAGAGAGATCGACCATTGTGGGAAGCAGGAGCGCGGGATGAACACATGCAAGGCGCTGTTACTACTTATTTTAATTTATTTTACGTTTATTTATTCAGGAGATAACTCTTGAGATGAAATATCTCATTTCCAAGAGTGTCCTGAACAAACTTGGCAGCAGCAGTCACAAGAAAGTTACAGACAGACAACATTTAACAAAAAACAGACGGACAACATTTAACAAAACGGGATAAACCATCACCTGGGAAATATCGTTACTGCAATACTGCCAGGTGAGTAATTAGAGTAACGAGGGCCACTTTCTACATGTTGGAGTATGCATAATCCACCCGCTCTACAAAAAGAAAAGTATAAAATATATTGGATTTTGTGATCTTGTTCAAGGACTGCTGTTAAAAAAGTATATACACATCTTTATTCCAGATGAAGGTAGAGTGATGTGGCTGGATCCATTATTACATATTAAGATTCCTTAATACCAGTATTTTACCATTTAGGGAAGCCTTTATGAGGAACTATGATGACAGTATTCCAGGCATGGGAAAGGAACACCCAGGTGGAAGTGCGATTTCCACAGATTGGCTGTGTAGTGAAAGAGCACGGTCGAGTAGCACTCTTCACTGGAGGCGAGGGGGAATCACTGGGGACAGGCTCCCTATTGGCTGAGGTTTGTTTGTGGTGCAGGGAGCCTGAGTCTGAATCTAATCACGGGTCTGCTCTGTCTATACTCTCTCTTCCATCCTATAACATCACCCCCAACCCTCAAACCATAATGCCGTAATATCTACAAAATGCTCTATTTACAGACCTTCAAAAAATATCAGATGTTTGACAGAATCAATTTCCTCCCCTCAAATTGATACCTTTATTTATTTTTTTGCAACTGGGTATTCTGAAGTCAATTTTTCCAACTGATTTGTTTGTAGCCACATAATAGATTATTTAACGGACAACCAGCATAGTCTATTCCGCCCTATAGCAAGAACACACTGGCCGCAAATTGAAAGCAGGACGACAGTGGTGAGATGAGAAAACTGCAAAGTAAACAGATCCTTCTGAAGGATTCATGCTACGTGCTCCATTTTGTCACACTGCAATAAGAAAACAACTAAGATCACTGAAACAGAAACGCTTGAGAATGACACTACTTAAACTGCACCCCCAAAACTTGACGCGCCACTCAGCCCAACAGTGTAACCGCAGTGTCTGTTTTCATGTGATATTTCTCTATAACAAAGCCATGAATTAGAGAATTTGCAGACAAACAAAACAATGTATAGCTAAATGCAATTCAAATGGGAGCCAAGACTGAATTGTAACAAATAAATATTTTAATCATTGACTCAAGTTGGCCTATACCAAATCTTAGCATGAGGCGCCGTATAATAAAGAAGCTACATTTTAAAATCAAACAGAAAATACCTATTTAAGACAAATACATTCTTACTCTGTTGGCATGCAATGCTGTCCAATATGCTAAAGCAGTGAGTGTGCTGAAAAGTCCCCAATGCAAGCCTATCTCCGCAAAACCTTCAGAGAGGCTTTCGCTACAGACATCCACTCAATTCTGCCCACTGGCTTTGAGTTGACATTTGCATTTGCAAAAATCTGCTGAAATTAAATTATTTAATACACAATGGGTTTGAAACACCGATGGTGAAATACGGCGATAAATATTTGAATGGGCGATATTTATAGAACGAAAGATTTACATCAAAGCGTGTTTAATTTAAACACCTTCACTTATTTCTTTATTTAGACAGCTCATGCGTTTTTAAAGATTTTGGACTTCCGCAGCTACAGGAAACCTATTTCTGAGTTGCCGCGGCAGATAACGCGCGGATACACGCCAGAGAATGCTAAACCCAACACGCTTTAACTGGCGCTTTCCTCTGTGACATTTGGAAAAAAAAATCAATGGGAAATACCCATACACCACAGGCTCACCTCACCTTTCTCTTTCATTAGAGAGTGCCGAAAAGGCCTCCGCTGCTTATCACCGTCACAGTACACAACAGCGGTATATGACTGAGTTTTTCAGGTAAAGTTCTCGGGGAGTCTCGCATTGAAATCCATAACGAGCGCCGGTGAATGGGAGGCGAGCGGCGGACGGAACGGCGGTAATGCCGGGGGGACACCGAGCAGAAGCCGCGGGGAGCTGAACAGGATGTGATTTATAGCAGCGTGGAAGCACGGTAACGCGGAGGAAATTTCGATGCTGAGCGCCCCGCCGTTCCCCCGACGCTCTACCTGTAAGGGCGAAGACGCGCCGTAGGCTACGCCTCGCGTGACCATCATCTGTGGGCATGTCCGTCACCGGTATTGCCCGCCCCCGGGGGTAATCTCAGCCGAATCACTTTGTTTTCTTCATTTTAATACACCCGCCTGTTCTATGGAGCCTGGACTAAAAGTCACTATCAATAAATCACGAATAGAAGCTTTTTAGACAGAGTCAGAGTTTAGAGTTACACTTGGGAAAATTGAATGTCCTCCAATATATTGTAAATATGTGGACTTTTCATAGCAATATCATATACTGTAATATCCAAAAGTGGAAATAATTTGTAGGTTTCCCAATATATATAAAAATTATGGCAATATATTTTTTTAAACTAGCATGGCAGGTGCATGCTGGGAAATCTCCCCCAGAGGTCTGTGTGTGTGTGTGTGCTGTGACTGCGACTTAACGGCGCGCCGAACACAATGACAGAGCGGATCCTTTCGCTCTTTTCAGACGGCGACTGAAATGTGAACACCGCAAGAGGAAGCGGGCGTGCGCTCTCCGCCGCGTTATTATTTAAGTGCGGCGGCCCGGCCGCAGGGGCCGCTGCGGTAGCGGCGAGGTCCGCATTAGAGGATCAGGAATCTGGCGGGACAAGGAACCCGGCGGTGGAATATCAATGACAGCGACGCCGCGGATAAACCCGCGACGGAAAACAGCGCGACGACAAGGAGAGCAGCGAGGAATAAAGAGAATAATGCAGGCGGAGCAGCGCCGCATTTGCCCGGGTCGCGCCATTTGCATTCCTCCTGCGTGTTGCACACGCTGTTGTAGGTGCCAATCAAAATGACTCTCGGCACCAGGCGCGGAGCAAAGCCTGCTCAGCAACAGGTGCGAGGACTCAAAATAACGACAACTTTTCCCCTCTGATTCAGTAAATGTGCCCCGTGAAGCATTGGTGGTTTTTTAAATCTCTTTTTGAATTCAGGGTCAGGTGACTTATGTCCCCGGTCATGCGGCCAATTGTTCCTTCTCTTTGGTTTCACTCTCCGTCGTTGGTGACCGGGTCGACGGCGAAGGTTCGCGGCGGTTCACTGGGAACGCGGCAGCGAACGCCAGACCGACACCGCAGCAAAACAAACCGAAAGCGATGTTCCCGCCGCTCGCTGCAACCGCTCAGCCACAGAGAGAGCAACGGTCAGCTGATTGGGTGGGGCCTGCCCCGCGGTCTCCTTCAGTCGGCTCCGGCAACGCAGCTGTGGTTCAGTCCCACCAAGCGATGATACATGTGGAATGCCTGGAAACCGAAAATGAAAAACGAAACAAACGAGTTGATGAGAAAAAGAACACAACGCGTTAAGGGAAGCCTTGTGATGCCTTTGACAGGTCAGTTTTAACCTGTAATTTGCTCAGCAAACGTGAAATTTACCTGAGGAAGAAAAAAAAAAAACCCGCCTCGAGTAAGTGACAGCTACTGAGCTCGCGTCCATTGGCTTACAGTGGGGAAGCCGGCGTTCCGCTGCCGGTTATGTAAAATCGCCGGGCTTTATCGTGCCTCTCTGAGAATCGGTTTTAAATGGGGTTTCTGTACTGTCACCCACAGTGAAATGAGCTCCCTGGCCCCAAACGTCAGCCCGTATGAGCGTCACATTTCAAGGAATTACGCCGCCCTGAAAGAGACTCTCCGCTGTCCTCCGTATTTTATAAGGCCATAAAAATGATAAACCCCCGGCTGGAACCCGGAGCGAGCGAAAAGCCACACTCAGTACATTAGCGGCACTGGCACCGGAAGAGGAGAGGTGTGGTGACACTCTGTATCTAAAAGCTCACCTCCCGTCTCATCAGATGAACGGTAACCCACTTAGCCGGCTCCGGCCGTCAGCGAAGGGAGCCAAAATACAAAACGGCGGCTATCAGGATTCCGCTCGCCCCCGCGTCGAACAAATAAGGTTAGGTTATCTCTCGATCAACATCCAGATGAAAGGAACAGGTGGGGGGTGTGGGGTGGGGGGGGGGGGGGTGCATTTTCACGGTCGCCCACACGAGGCAGTATTCGGGAGACGAGGGGGATATCTCACCTCCGCGCCGGAGCAGTCGCCAGGTGGTTGATTGATATCTCTGGCTCTAATCTTTTGCTTCAGATCAACGTTCTCAATTAAGTTCAAATCAAGTTTATTTTAGATTCGTGATTGAAAGCTACAGTCACATTTACACTGGGTAGGCTCAGCGATGACACAGATGTCTATATGCACAATAATCTATTAAGTAAAATGAAGAAAAACCCTTTCTCTTACACGCTCATGTTTGTTTTAGCCTGCGCTTTACACACACACACACACACACACACACACACACACACACACACACACACACACACACACACACACACACACTTGCTTTTGCGAGTTAAACACAAGGCTTTGTCTTTTGAGGGAAAGGTGGAAACAAAGTGTAGCCGTTAGCACAGCCCCCATGCGTTTGAAAAAGAAAAGAAAAAGGAAGAAATAAATAATGCTTGTTTTCAGAGCTCTGCGAGGGCTGGCCCTAACAGGTCATCTCTTGCATATCTTGCCGTGACGTAGCCCCACACATCCATTTTGTGCTGTGGAAAAGGAGAATTCCCAGGTCACTGTATAAATGAGTCAATCCTGCAAGAAACACAGGGCATGACTCATTTTACTCCCACATACAAGCAGAGAAGAAAGCAGCATTCGTATGGGAATTGGGAAGTATAGAAACCAAACACAAAGTGTCTCAGAATGGTATGTGTAAAATGTACAGCAATATTAAAAATACCTTTGCATATTTAAATAAGAATGTGACCTTTTGATTAGGAAAGTACAGTTCACACACAGATTGGCCTCAACATTTGAAGACCGATTCCATCATTTGCATGCCTTCCCTGATTTGTCCTAAACCTTTGAAGACCGATTCCATCATTTGCATACCTTCCCTGATTTGTCCCAAACATTTGCAGACCGGTTCCATCATTTGCATACATTCTCTAATTTGGCATAACCTTTCGCAGACCGTTTCAATTGTTCGCAGAAGATGCATCAATCGCCAAGCTCTGCAGACGGATTCCGTTACCACAGCTTCCCTATTCCAGTGGGCCACGCACTCTTGAATAATTGTGTGTAGCACATTTGCGACAGCGTCAGATTTACTTCAGTAAGCCTTTATAATGTTGTTGCTGTTGATGCCGCGAGTCCAAACGTCTCATCCCCCACAGGTTGCGATGAGCTACGCTCACTCTACTTGTGCTCGAGAGCCGTGTTCATTACATAAGCAATGCAATTGATCCAATTCAATGACATTCTGATGTTGGGCCCATAGTCACAAATATGAATTATGAAAAACAGCTGGAATGCAAAATTCATGCACTTTGTTGACATCACACTATTTTCTTTAGCAAATTATGCAGCCCGCTGTGCACTGTAAAAAAGGGAAGGTGTCTTCTTGCAATTTCCTCTATTGTACAGTTGTAAGGGTGATGCCAGTGTCCAAAGCTTCATTCCCTAGTCACAACAAACTTTCTCCAACCTTCGCATGCATTTCCGACCCCCGGTCTGATGTTAAGTCACAACACATAATCCCTCCCTGACAAAAAGGCCACAGACCCAGGCAGCGCAGATCCGCAGACTTACAAACAGGGACTTCCAAAACATCCAACGCTGAGCCCTTAAGGAATCAGCAGGACGGCACCGTGCTGTTCAGAAAGCTCATTACCTGAGACATCAGTGTGTGTTTTGAGGCTCTACCTTACGCAGCAAATCTTTAGTGCTAATTCAGCGCTAATAGAGTTTATACGAGTCCACACTGGTTACAATGTTCTCGTTGTATCAGTGTAAAATGTCCTCTGTCAGATCTGATTTTACGCAGCTCAGTACTGCGGTGCATGCTGTCGACACAGGGAGAACAGCTGTTGAATATCGCGATGTAATGACCGACATGCGGGCTTCGTGTTTCATGCATATGATACAAATTAACGCTGAAGATTTTGTTGTCAGTATCCTTTCGTTTGCTGAATTTATTCTTATGAGATTTATGTGTGGTTGTCACCACGGCTTTGTTTCGTCTCCTGCGAACGCTCTATAACCATTGCTAGAACAGTCCAGGTAGACGTTTGAAAATAAACTAGTTTGTCCAGACTAACATTCATCTTATTATAATTTTTTTTTTTACCTGAACCCGCCGTATCTGCAGATGTAGGGCTCATCTCACCAATTATTAGAGCAAGCTATTGATATTTGCGATGACGGAACTTCACGTCGTATGACAACTATCCGTCCATCCATTATCTAACCCGCTTATCCCTGGTCAGGGTCGCGGGGGGTGCTGGAGCCTGTCCCAGCATGCATTGGGCGAGAGGCAGGAATACACTGGACAGGTCGCCAATCCATCACAGGGCACACACACCATTGTATGACAACTAGACAGGGGGACAAATCTGATTGATAGTCCCAATCCACTGGTTGTATGAAACAATTAAAAATGTGTAGCGCGAAACCGTTCCGTAAAAGAGAAAATGTAGACGTGGCACCAGGTTCCACAAAACCCACGGAATATTCACAACGAGCCTTATACAGGCATGGTCATTAAGAGAGACGGCCAGGGCCATGTCAGGGCTATGTCAGGGCTATGTCAGGGCTATGTCAGGGTAGCCTCTTTTTTTACCAGCCTCTAGGCATCACTACCGCAACAAGGAAGCGGTTTTATCAGCGACTCTGCTCGGGAGATTGAAGGGGCACCGGGACGGGTACAGTAGGCTCTGCTTAGCTCTACGGATGAATCCGTCTTTGCGTGCCTCGAGCCTGCCCTCGGAGCCAGCCGAACCGCTCCATCGGAGAGCCGCGTCCCATTACCATGCAGGGTCCGGGGGACCCCATTTCGGTAACTGATATAAATGTCACCTTAGCGAAGTTATCTGAAGCAAAGCCAGAGTTATGCGGCGCGGACACTTGAGCCGGCTTGCTCGCCTCCGGGGCCCGTCTGAGACTTCCTGAGCATTCGTGTAAAATTGAACGCAGCCCCGCCACGAGACTCACAGGGACAAATACACTTTTCTACATCGTTCCTTCTTTTTATTTTTCTAAAACGACGATAAAACTTGAATTTTGATTTCAATTAATTTATTTCAGCGGGGAAGAAACCTTTTTTTCTGGGGGGGGCGCAATGTTTC
This sequence comes from Synaphobranchus kaupii, assembly GCA_029718625.1. Classification (NCBI taxonomy): domain Eukaryota; kingdom Metazoa; phylum Chordata; class Actinopteri; order Anguilliformes; family Synaphobranchidae; genus Synaphobranchus; species Synaphobranchus kaupii. The sequence goes on along the minus strand of CM056381.1, from coordinate 12,309,290 downwards.
TTTGTTGTTTTTCTTTTGATGTCGTTCTCCGGCAGGCCCTCCTCGCTCAAAAACTGGGAGATGATATCCCGCAATTTCACTATTTTTCCCTCCCAGATAGTTTTCAATGTAACCGCCACGCTGTACAGCTTGAAAAAGGATTCAAATCAACTGTATCTACATTTCAGAGCCGGCACAAGTTTAAGTCCTTTCGCCGTCAAGTTCAAATCCCTCGCCAGGAAATCCAATATATCACAGAGACTCTGCATTTCGCATTAATGAACCGCATGGAAACGGACCAATCAAAGCTGAGGCGGAGGACTCCGCGCGCAGGATTCCCGGAGAGCCACGGAGCGAAGCCGTGTTTTTCCATCAACGTGAGGTTTTTTTTCTTTCTATCTGTGGTTTAAGCATTAAGTCCCACTGAGTCTGTGGAATAGCGCTGCATATGGGGACACGCCATCACAGCTAACATGTAGGAGGACAAGGACCAGCTGGAGCATGAAGCCGCCTAACATGGACTAATGTCGCGGTGCTGAGAGCATCGGCTGCCAATGATTGGTCGAAGAAAATCTCTCCATAGGAGGACACAGAAAGACAGACAAACTATCGGGAACCGCATACGTTTGCATCTACAGATCGATCCAAGTGTAAGCCTATACCGTTTTGCCACGGGATCGGTGCTTAAACATTAGTATACACTGCGGACAGGCGGCTAGAATCTAGAACCTGGTTGGCTGGAAACCGTCTGTTTAGCCAGCTCTCTTTAGGCGTGCGTATGTCTTAGAATACATTAAGAAATGTAATCAGGACAGTCGGGGGTACGGGGGGTACAGTATATGATTTCATTGATGAAAAGCCCGGAGTCACGGTGACCCTCCGGGCCTGGGTCTGAGCAATCGTTTCAGTAGTCCCGCGTGAAACTAATAGAATAATTTATATGAACCCTGGAGGTATTGAGGAACGAGATAAATTTAGCTTGTTTCATCCTCCATCACAACACACACAACACACCCCCTTTGACCAAGTCAGCAAATCATTTTCATTCCCCTTCGCCAACTGAAAAAAAATGTACCCACAATGCAACAAAACACTCAGGGCAAGCTAGTGAGTTAGAACACATTTTTGGAATGATGAACTCGAAATTGCGTTTGCTGCATTGCTGTGATTTCTCATAAGGTTAATTTTGTTCACTGCAAAGAAACTTGAGATTCATGGCCATAATTGAAAGCTATAGTACAGCAGATTGAATTTTTTTGCCCCTGTTATGATCCACCTCAGATACAGAATGTAGAACTGTTAAGAAATTAAACCTAGAAAAAGCAAGGTAGGATTATTCGTTGTAGTGTTTTAAAATTACGGCATATGCAGAAGCCTTTGTGAGAATAACTTATAAAAGATAATGCACAAAAATAAGGCTACTTGCACCTACTGTCAGAACAATTTCAGTACTATCAAAGAACTGGCTTACAGTCCTACTCTTGTGTGCACTTGCTACTAAAAACCAAAGACCAGGCAATCTTCTTAAACCACACAGACACGGTCAGTTTCTTTGCATTTCTTTTTTTATATGGTCCACACAACAATTTTAACAAGCTACCAAATTTGAAAAGTAAACAGCTACTGTCTCCAGGCAACACAAAAATTGTAGAAAATTAGAAGATGAGTGGCATATCCTGAACTGTGCTGTGAGGAAGACTGTTAGTTATTTTTTCTTCAGAAATAAATTGGACTGAATTGCATGATGGGGGCTGTGGATATCAGTAGGTATGAATGCAAAACAAACCCTTTCCCACTGTAATAAATATTTTAACATTCCGTAGCAATGACTTTTTAACGTTTTTGTTAATGATTGGGAATATATATTTTTTCTTTTTCTGTGAACAACTAATTTTAAAATGGCATATTGAGGTGCCTAGATGTATTTCGGAATGGCGTGCTTTCTTGCAGTGCAAATTGCTTTGCATAGCATTGGTTTGAGGAAAGTATTTATAATAAAAAAAGCATGAGCTTTGATTGTTTAGTGTTCTGAAAACAAGCACATTAAGCAGGGGTAGGTGAAAAAACATGCAGCCAGCTTAGTCAAATTTGACAAAATATTAAAGGGGCAGTTCTCTTTCGGGGTATTTTTTAATACTATTTCAGTTTAAGTGTATGTTTTTGATAGGCTCACAGTTTTGTGTGTGATGAAAAATATTTGAGATATTTGGGGAAGGCTTTTACAATGGCAGGTATAGGGTGTTCAGGGGTTGGTGGTCTACAGAAAGAACATACACTTTGTCTTCAAGTAATTCTAATGCAGCTCACACAGTAATAATATGTTTCTAAATACTGTACTATTAATTCATATATATATATTTTTTATATTGTGCCTGTACTTCCTTCATTGAGCACAACGGTCTCAGGTTGCATGCAACATAGGACATATATCCAATGGAAAATAATATTAATATTTGTTTTTGAAATAATAAGCGGATAATATACATTACGCACAACCTCTGGAGGCACAATGACCCCGTGCGAGCTGCTTTGGAGTACGGAATGTCCCCTTCGTCGTGGAGGACTTTAACGGATTTGTTAATAGGCTAGGAAATAGTGGCCCCACTGAAGGCGTCCTGTGGGGGAGAGTGTGTGCTGTCCAGCAGCTTCCTGGCCTCTGACAGCGCTCTGGCACATAGAGACACGTCGGAACCACGCCAGCCCATCTCAAGGATTACCCATCCACCCCCTCCCTCCCTCCCTACTAGCTTGACTCCAAATCTCACCCATATGCTTTTTCAGACCAGGCGACATTTCACAGGCAAAACAGTTGACGCAAGAGCCTTCTCAAGTGGTCATTCCGCGCAGTAGCCCTCTGCCCATATCTGTTTATTTGAAGGCAGATGGGAACTTAAACAGGGGTCTCGGGATTCTCGCAAAGTTCTGCCATTTGGAGCCGCAGGCCGTGGCGGTGCGCGGTCACGCGCGGTTTCCCCGGTGGGGAAAGACGCAGCGACTGGCAAGCTACACCGCTCTATCACCGCAAGTCACCGGCACGGTTACACACAGAAGACAATCTTGGCTTTAAATACTCGAGTAGGGGAACGCTACTCACTTAATCCCTCCAAAAGAAAGCAAGGACTAAGGCTAGCAAAGGACTAAGTGCTTATTTCCTCCAGACTGATTGATCAGGCTTTTAAAATTCTGTCTTTCTGTTGTCTCAAAGGAAATATGAGACGGCGGCTCATTATGTATCATGGTGATTTGCATTATTGATTGTTCTTTGTGGGAGGTAAATGAATGCCTTACACAGATTTTTAATTTTGTAGCGAGCTCATTTCTTTCTGAATTTCCTTTGGTTCAAGGTCAGTGATCATTTAAAGTGTAGCCTACATCATGCGGTTCTTCACACGCTATACCGCGCCTGAGCGAAATCCACGTTTTTTTTACATAAAACCTCCGGCACACCACATACCATCTGTAGAGTGCGTAGTGTGTTTGTTTGCGCGCCATTGTGGCTCTTTAAGTCCGCGCATTGTGAAAAGCTTTGATGGGGCGTCACGGCGTCTAGCAGAAGGCAGGAAACGAAAGAGCAGGCACACGCGCGGTACAGGAGGGGAGCGCGGCGATCGCCGGGGGGGGGGGGGGGGTGGCGCGGCGGTGTAAGCGGTCGGCCCTAATCCCGCGCGCCTCCGCTGCCAAGAACCGCCGGATTTAACAAGCGGGTGACTTCACTTCCTGCTGCACGCTCTCTTTCGCGAGCGCTCGTCGCCGTCAGGGGCAGAAACCCAACAGCGGTTTGTGCCGATTGTAAACGGGATTCTGACGCCAGGAGAGCTACGTCTAATAGTCACCGACTCCAAGCTGCTCCCCGGCAATAACCGGCGCGCGGACCACCCTTGTTAAAAAGTTAATGAATGCGCCGGTTGGGTGAGCACTTGTTAAATCTGGCTTCCACCGCCTATGCAATAGGAGGGATGACACGCTCGCGAAACGGCTTTACTCCGGGGCTAATCGGTCGGGAGATTGACGGGATCACAGCTCTACCCTTCACAACCCCCCCCCCAAGTCCCTCTGCTGTTTGTCACTGCTGCACACCGCAGATGTAGGGAAAAACACGATCTCGCAGATGTCTGATTAACCCAGAAAAAGTCTTGTTTTCAGCGGGCCTCCACCCTCGGAGGATTGATCGGTGCCGTGGAAGCTAAGTTCACCGCAGTTCTCTTCATCATCCCCTATTGACTGAGACGTCCTCGTTTTAAGCTAGGTATTTTGTCCCTCATTGGGTCATTGCACTCCGCCTTTTTCAATTAAATCTAATGGAGTGTCGGGGTCTTTAAAGGCTCCAAATGAAGTTGTTCTATACTGGGCAGTATGATCACTCGCTGCAGACATATCCCCTCCATCTTTTTTTTTTGTAGCACTTAAAATATATTACAGGAAAAAAAAAAACATACCTTTGCCCCCTATAATTGCAATCCCTTGTACATTGTATATACATACACACCCAGTTTGCTTTTTGCTCAGGTTCATTACCTGTAGAACAACAGGCAGTTTGAGGACGCTCTGAAGTCCCTTCAGGTGCGGTTACAAGCCTCACACGCCGAAAGTCGAGGCTGGCGGAAAGTTCCTCCATTTTCATTTCCCGGATTTACGTGAGAACGCGCCGGCACAAGGCCACCTACGGAGTACTAGCGTCTCCCTGCTACGAGGGGATGAAAATGGACTTTTGGGAAGAAGGAACCACCGCATTTAATTGCGAGCACTAAGACGTTGGCAGCGCCGCGCGCCATTTCGATTCCCATCTATTAAAACCCGCGCGCGGCCAGATTTGAAAAATAAAACTTGACGAGAGGAGGCAAGATGAACAAGGGCGCATAAAAAAGGAGGCGACGTTCGCACAAGACCAGTGAGCTGTCTGCAAGTCGCAAAATCTCACTGCCTCAATCGTATTAAAAGTTGAAGTGAAAATGTTTTTATCAAGGCAGGGTGTATGACGCAGAGAGTATGTGCTTAGTCTTTTTTTTTTTTTTTCCTGAAGGCAAAAAATTATGAGGGATGGAGACATTTGCCACGCAAAACGAATTAGTATTGAAGTATTGCAGTAAATAAACCTTTTAAAAATACATGTTGCATTGAACACATGAATAATAATTACATCAGTCATATTTCATTTGTTTATTTCCAGCATGCGTTGAACCGTATATCGCTTGGTGCCATTCATTTCCTGTATAGAGGCTATTCATTTATCGATTTATTCTTCTAATCATTTATTTTGGCTGGTTGTGTGTCCTCGGTACCGATGACTAAAGCCACAGTTCGTGAGAACACTGAATTCCATTTGACTCAATATAATGAGAAATAATGAGGTAAAGAAAACTGCAAACACACAAAAAGTCCTAAGCAACAACAACAACAACAACAACAACACAAACAGTTACAACACACAATCTCAAGCAGAAACCAGGCCCTTAATGGGGTCCATCTCCCACGTCTGTTGACTTATGGAGACGGAGGATATCAATAAATCATTTTTTGAAAAACAACAGGACGCAATGAATCATAAACATAGCAGGGGGATGACTGCAATTGGGAGGCGAGCGCCGTTCACTGCCTGTTTTCCGAGAAATACGTCGTAGCATATACGGAGCCTACCCGGCAGAACCAAGGCGGCGACTTGAGATAATATCGCAAGCACTAACAAACAATGTAATGGAAGCTCTTCATGACGCAGACATAGCATGGGCACGGGCGGCACAGACACTGACTTGGGTCTACGTTATCGTCAGCTCTCTGGAACGATGTCACTCCAAATGCTAACGCCGAGACAAGATCATTTGTTGAGGAAGGGAAGAAGAAGACTCCGGTACATCTGGATACACAGACTGCATGCTATTGTCATCATCTCCAAATGCAGCATTATACCCGAGTATGATACTTTCAAACTGCAGCTATTGCCATAGCTAGTAGGAAAATAAGCACATGATTTCATGAAATTATAGATTTGGACCACAGTCCGCAGTAGTATCGGTTTGCAGCTGAATATAATGTCCGGCCAATTCTAACTGTTTTAGTTTAACTTCTTCATAGTACTGCAAAGAATACACTCAAAATGATGAAAGCATAATACTGTATGCCGTATGCCAGGCATATATATTTCTGTCTTGCATTGGGCTCAACGTGAAGACCAGGGACTAGAAGATAGCATGTCCTTCAAAAATGTCATTAAAATGTCATTCAATAGGGAATTAATTCTTTATGCGTCTCTCTCCTGTTATTGATTCTGGTCATCGGGTGCAAATAAAACCTATTTAAAAGGGATGAGGCCATCTGACTGAACATCTCTCCGGTACCGTTACTTCCTTTTGAATCCAGAATAATATTCACAGGAAGAGGACATTCCGGAGAAATCTATGTGCAACACAGATATTAATATAGAGGCAGACTGAAGACCAGATGGCCTGTGGAGCAAGTATGAATTATTTTTAATTCATTAGATCATCTAATTTATGAATTTAAAGTTTTTTGTTGTTGTTGTTATGTTAGTAGGGCTTTCCAGCTTTATTGGACAGCACAGTGTAGAGAGCTGGGAAGAATGGGAGGGAGTGTGAGGGAGAGACATTCAAACCGCCAACGTCGCGGCTCGGAGGGAACATGTAGACGGTGCTCTTGCAGGCTACGCCGCTGAGACACCCCCCATTTAAAAGTGTTTTTCAAACTTTATTTTAAAATTCAGTATAAAAATATGCATAAATGCAAAGGAAAAAATAGTGACTAAAGATTAGATGTGATGCAATGTACAGACAGCAAGGTTGTTTTTTAAAGGTCAAAATAAAGTTTTCAGTTATGTCTCAGTGATTTTAATGTAATTTTTCCAATAATAACACAATTTCAATAATTGCCCTTGACACTAAGTACTGAATTTCTTTTCAACTTAAAATCAGCAAAGCTTAAAATATACAGTGTTTCAGTGTCAAGGATAAACCCAGCCATCAGAAAATTAGACACATGCTTATCTGGTATGCTAATAAAGTGTTGCTTTAATTTATGAATTCATACAGCTGAATATTTAGTGAAGTAATTGAAGTTGATTAACCTGTTTATGGGGGACTAATGGAATGCTCTACTCAGGAAGCCAGCCCTCAGAACAAAAGTGAAACCCCTGTGTCTGTCACAGCAAACAGCTGCCACTCTCGGTGTTAACACTTTCATATAGCGAAAGGCTTTTAATGCAGTGATGGGCTCCTCCTGCTTGTTCCACTGCTACCCGTGCATATATACGGGCTGGGATGGCCGAGTACAGAGAGGTGCCATTTGCAACGTCAAATTTGTTGCTTGCTTCTATAGCCTCGCTATTCACTTCCCCCTTTAAGGTGCGTTTGCCTGATGTTCCCATTAATCACTTCCTCTCCCAACGTCCCCGGCAGGGTCACCACCCCACACGCAATCGAGGTGCTACCGGGGACGGGTCTGGATCCTGCCTGAGCGTCAAGGCCTCATTAGCCGCAACAGTCACCCTGTAGCGCCTCTCCATTCTCTTATGGATTTAACTATTAGCGCTTGCTAACGTGCGCCCCCCCCCCCCCCCCCCCGAGTCTGTTTTCTGAAAGATCTACGGGCGAGCTGAATTTACATCAAACAATTAGCCCCCATTAATCATTTGGACCGTTTGGAAAAATGCCCCCACTTAATAATAATGCGAACAAGTTGGGCCACATTATGACCAAATGAAGCGAATATGTTGTCTGAGTGTTACTTGTTCAGCGGAAAAAAAAACTAACGGCGAGGTAATGGTGATAATAATTAATGAAAAGCTGAGAGAAAACGTACCTTTCACATTCCCAAAACCGTTGCTCAAGGCCCCTCTCCACATTGCACTAAAAGTCTTATTAGAACTAATTAAGTGAAATGTGTTTGAGTCTGACTGTCTTCCTTTGTGCAGTTAGCCGTGTGGCGCTCTCTTACGTTGTAATACGCTCTGAGATCAATCACGCTGACTTATTTCCGCATAGTGTGGACGTGAGCTGAGTGGCGATCCGGTGCCATAAACTATAATTACTGCATCTGTCTCCTTTCTCTCCCCCGCATAATTTATCATGTTGTATGAAATATGATGTTTCTATAAGGAGATCAGGCACGTAAGATGATCAACACTCTGTTAAACCGCGACCGACCAGGCGCCTCCGCTGAGCGAACGGCGACAGTTTTCCGAGCCTCGCAGGGGTGGGAGGCGGAGGAAAACGTCCCGTCGCAAGCCAAGAGCCCTTAATCACGAAACCAACGAGGGGGCAAACGCGGAGGACATTAGCTCTGCTCCTGATTCCAGCCACCTGGTGACAAAATCTCCCCTCACCCCTGTCTTCAGGAGATACAAAAATAGCAAGAGCTTGTGACTATGAGGTCCATCTCTTCATACTGAGAGCCAAAGCAGCAAGGCCAAAAAAACACAAGCACGGTCTACCCAGTCGGCTCTTGGTAATGTTAAAATATCCCGAATCATGTAGAAAATTCAGGTAATTAACATCTTTGCAAGCAGACTTGCCTGTCTGAAACCACACCAAAGTAAATTGTAATTAATTGACCCTCATCCACGCAAGGGTGTTGAAAGGTTTAATGAAATTTATTTTCACAATTTTTCTCAAAAAGTACTAACCCTGTTTTAATAACCTGAATTTAACCCGCTGGTTCCCTTAATTTGGTTCCCTGTACAAAATGGAAAAAGGCATTTGGTAAAATAATGTATCAGAGAAACAGTTCCGTTCGATACGAAAGGCTACACCCTGCTGTATATCAACTGTCGTTTTCCCAAAGGAAAATACTTCCAGAGTGCTGTTGCACTATAACAGCTTGCACCGAGCTATTTCAGCAACAACTCCCCAGCCTTTGCAGGCTACTGCAGCCCAATCTTGTCTTTACAAATTCACATCAGCAATACGTCTTCCGATTTTCTTTTTCCGCCTATTTCTTTCTAATAGCCAAAATGGCTGTGGACAGTGGCATTATGTTGATGGCGATACTTTCACTAAACTGCATTCTATAATATAAGGAAAGGGAAACATGTCAATAGATTTACCAATTCTCCATTAGCGAGAGTGTAGTTTTTCTGCGAGGCCTTTCCAAGAGGGGGTGACTAATTTCAGCTTCGGACCGCAAGCATTTCCATTACATCGCAGTCCCTCCATCTGTACACTCTGAGACCCCGCGATCAATACCGCGCAGAGAATCGATACCTGGCATGCTCGCGCTGACAACTATTTATTGTTTCAAATATGCTAAACTACTGCGCTTCATCAACAACCTCATGCAGCCTCTCCCGCGCCGGAGGCTGCAAATTTCCACTGCCCATCTAAATATTAGCTAATTCAGTAGATTGTATCGGCAGATATATCACAAAAAAAGCAGCACTCGGCCCCAGGAGAACCGGCTAAAATTGAATCTCCTGTTGTGGATGTGAGCTATAATGCAATGGGAAGCATTTCCGTTTAACCTTCAAGTGATTGTTTCACCGTTGTATTGGGAAAACCATGCATGAGCGCCGCGTCGGTCACATGATTCTCTTACAGGGCCAAGGACATGTGATACACAAAGGGATAAGGGTTACTTTAAAATATCAATCAAAAGTGCGTCTAGAATTAGGACAGGAGCATATGTAAAAGGAGATGTTGGTTAATGTTTGGTTGCCCGGCGGTAAACTGAGCTAAGGCCCGCTACGTGCACGAGAGGCACTGAACGCTCAAGGTCACAGTTATAAACTTGACTCTAAGCTTGTGTTCCTTCTCCGTCTTCAGCTACTCCGCAGGGACCGAAAGGTCCGATACAGTCATGGAGGCAAAGAATGAGTAATGGAGAATCTCAGCATTAAGGAGCGCTACGGAAACGAGCGCGAGCGCGTCGGGTTCCGGGTTTCGTTCCGCGTACGTGGAGCGCGCGTTCCCCCCTTGACGTGTCCTGAAGCATCCGCGCGTCAGGCCAAGGTTCTCTCACGGGGGTACCGCGTGTCTCAGGGTGACTATTCCGGTTGTTTTGCGAGGGACGGCTCTAAAAGAAACGAATGTCGGACAAAAAAAACAAAAAAACGGGTGAATCCACCTTCTGCCCGAGGCCATGCGCGGTCCTGCTTGGATCCGCCGCGTCAGGAACGGGCCGAGTCCTCGCGCTTTGATACGAGAGCGGCTTTATTTTCGCACAACGGCAAAGGGGATGTCAAGAGCCGACCTCTCCGGTGGGGGCCGCTCAGCCCAGGGTACGGCAAATCAAGGGGAAGCCTCCTGCCTGTCAAACGGTCTCATTACAGAGCTGCCTTCACCTTCCGTCGGCTCGGCGGTTCAAAAAACCCGCAGACGGAGTCGGATAAAAGCACCCAGGATCACTGCTCTAGCTCTCGTTTTTCACCCAATGAGTTATTTATCGCTCTCTTTCTTGTAATCCCCCTCTTTCCCTTCACAAACTCTGCTGTAGAACTAAAAACACACACACACACACACACACACAAACACACACGGTTTGAAATCACTGTGAAGATGAAAGGGAGTATGGGAACGAGTTTAGAGAGCGCCTAACTGTCTCCACCGAGACAGGCGAAGCGTGGGGGCGATTACCGTTACGAGAATATGAACGTGCCCAACGAAGAAGAACCGTACATGTTTTCATTTACATCCACATAATTATTTTGCCACGTTAGCCAAAAGTAGATGATTAGGATGAAGAATCTTAAACACAACCTCGCTTTCTCCAACAAGCTTCCTGTTAGCTCACGTCCGCGACACGTAGTGAAGTTGCCTCCCTTTTCCATAACGCAGACGGATGAAAGAGCTTTCAATGTGAGCCTTCATAATGCAGGGAAACGTGGTAAGAGTCTAACAAGTGGGTTTAACAAGCCTGTTATTCCTTCAGGTCGTGTGTAGCATGCCTACCACATTCTGCCAGCATTCGATCACCAACAACAAAAGGCATATGATTATTGAGGCTGGTCATGCTGTAACTCCACGAGGATCATCCGGGCGGACCTATTATGGATTAGCGACATTGAATTTCAGTTGCAAACAATTCAACTCCACTTCTCTGCCCCACGTCCCATCTACGCCCCTGCCGTTGCTTCAATGAATAATTATCATTTTCTATTGTGAATTAAATTGGACACGGCACAAACACAAGAGACACTGCACCCAGCACTGGAAGCAGAATAAAGACACAAGGCCCACATGGCGTCCGTTTTATTACCAATGGCTCATCAGAAAATTATGAAATGTTTCTCTGATGCGTGGGCTGATGACACTGAATTTAATTACTCTTCCTTTTACCGGCCAGAGATTTAACGGCGGGATTACCTACAGTTCTGCTGCCGGCTTCAAACTGTGATCGAACGTCACGCGCGTGTAAAAAGACTGCGTCTTTGCAATTTAGGTCATCTAACATCGTGTATTAATGTTTTACCAACGTTGCTTCCCCAGAGCTGCTCTCGAAAAACTAATTGTAGCATCTCAAGGACTTGTCCCGGAGCGAAACGTTTGAATAAGTAAATACCTGACCCCTTTTAATGTGCATTTGCTCTTCACTCTCCGCTGATCTTACTTCTAAGAATCTCAATCAGGCCTGGTTCGATGGCACAGTCGCTTGACAAGTCATTAAAACCATCGCAAAGGAATGCTAAGTATTCCTCTCTGTAGGATTACCCTTTACGGCAGCATGCTGTAAATTCCACTCCAAACCAAACCGTTTCCGGTGGCCTGAATCAAACTGCAGAAAGCACCTTATCATTCAAAAGTACTTGTAAGCAGTTTTTCCAGCTTTTCACCCATGATGCCACATGATGACTTCATTTGAATCAATCGTGTGATTGACAGAAAAATTTAAGAAAAAGAACACAAAAAGTTTAAGATACGCTCGCATTTGCTACTCAGTCGGGGCTGGGCCTTTCAGCCCAGTCTACATCAAACAGCCGACTTCAGACCAGACAAGACGGGAGAAATCTTCAGAACGTCCAAATTAAAATCTCAGAAAGTCCAAGTAAAAACTAGGCAGTCCACATCAAAGCGCCAAGTAAACAAATAAACTAATGTTTCCATGACAACAACTCCATGTACTTGACTGTTTGTTTCTTCTTGTGACCTTTATATGTGTATTTTGTTTCTAGCTAAACATATTATTTATTTATTGGCATATTTGGTACCGAGTGGTCTAAATATAACGTAGCTATCCTGTTAATAACTTTGCTTCGTTAACGTTATGTCTGACAGTGATAGCGATGCCGTTGCGGCACTATTCGCCGTGCTTCTAGTGAAGAGGAGATGACAAAGACGGCAAAGAAACGAGAGTAGAGAGAAAGGACAATATTTTGCAATCCGCTGTGCTGCTTCATGATTGGTTAAGAGAATATGTTTCCTCTATTACGTAGCCTACGTCCTAAAATGGTTCTAAAACTCTGGGTTTAAAACTTGACACGGTCAATTTCGGAAACGCTGGCCAATGAGAGCAGACGTTCTAAAACTGGACAGTACACACCGCTAAAACTTTATTCAAAAAACATTCGAAAACCGTCCCGTCCCGTCTGGGCTCCTCTCGGCTGTTTGATGTAGACTGGGCTTTATTAGCGAACGCTGCTAAGAACTCTATTAGGCTATTTGAAAACTGTTGTTTTTGTTTTTTTTCTATGGTTAAAAACGTCTTTTTTCAAGCAATAAATTTGTACCTTGTTAAAATGTGGTGTTTACCCATCTGCTTGCTACGTCTGAGGTACTCAGAGTCAGGGGGGAATGCTGAGAGCGAGGGAACAGACAGAGAGAGGAAAAGGGGTTGAAGGAACGCAGAAGGGCCTCGGAGAGAGAGAGAGAGAGAGACGCATCGGGCGGCAGCTGGGAACGGTGTCATCAATTCCAGACAGTATAACCACAGACCAGATGGAAGACACACTTCCCCTCATTACAAATCCCCCCTAAAACATGTTCAGATAGATTTGCGGCGTGCCTCGTCCCCGGTCCCGGCAAAGCTTTAACTGTTTATTTACAATGCCGTCAGTCTGGGCAACAGGGGACTTTTCATTTATACTGTGGTGTATACATTGGGAGTCACAGATCTCAGCCGGCCATGAAGTACTGTAGCGCGGCGGTCAGGGTTGGCACGGCCATCAATTGAGTTTTCAAAAAGCGCAATGGACTGGATTCGGCCCACGCTTGTTCTTAAACTTAACTCGTTTCTCGACTTACAGGTGTTCGTCTTGCCTTTCAAAAACAGGAAGTCTATAGTCCAGCCACCGCCGTCAACCCACCAAACTGTTAGGTCAGAAAAAAAAACCTGAAAACTTGCGAGTCAAAATTAAGAATGCTGAATCCTGGCCATAGTCCTCGATCTTTCGTCTCCATAGGAACAAGTATGCGCGTCCACTTCCATCACATAAAGCAAAGCATTTTGATTCCTCACAGAATGGCATAAGTAGTGGGTTCACTTTGCAAGGGATAACAGTGCTTATTGTGTAAAATAACCTTTAGTAAGTAGCCTTTAGTGAAACGGTTGGAGGTAGTGTTCATGCTAAAGACTGTATCCAGGCATTTGCACCTTATCCCACAGCCTGGATATGCTGCGGTCACATTTACACTGCCACTCTTATGTGACCCCATTCATATTTTTTCTACACGTCTGACTCAGATCAGATCTAATTGTCCAAGGTGTAAAGACCAGAAAAAACACACGGTATCGGATTGTTTGAAATCGGATACAGGCCTCCATCCTATTTGGTATTAAATTCTGTTACAATTCTGATCCAATATCCAATCTGAATTTAAACACTCTGTTTTGACATGTTGACGTCATGGTAGAGCATCCTCTGACACGTTAAATACAAATGTGTTCAGAGCTGGTTAATGCAAATGAAAGTTTTCATTTATTTGCATTGGGTAAAAGAATGCATGTTTTTATTGTATCCTATCCTGCACTAAATTATGGCTGGTATTTCAAAACTTTCTTATCAATAGAGAATTTTGCTATCCATGTTTTTATTACTGATTTTTCTTTTCAAATAGTAATCAAACCATCTGGAGCAAACCTATATTTTTATGAATAGTTTCATGCTCAGAAAACAGAAACAAATATACAGTGTTGTGCATGAACGCGCTAAAAGAGCGCGTTCATTGAACGTGCTCATGTTTTTGGTGAACGGTGAACTGAACGTATCCGTTTGCAACTAATGAACTTGAACGTTGTGCACTGTGTTTTACGGCACCCGAGTAGTGATCACGGAACTCAATGGTAGCGATGGGCAGTTTGGCTCTTTTTTCTGAGTCTGCTTTTTCCCTACCGTTCGGTTTGAAGAGTCGGAGTCGCAAGTTTTTGGTACTTCCGGTTAATACAGTCCCGTTTGTTTGTTTGATTCTTTCAAACTTTCGAACTACCCGAGCCGCATCTCTTTCTCCCAGTGCGCGAGCTGGAATTTTAAGCCGAGTCTATAGCTGGTAGCAAATCAAGTTAGTATAAACTAGCTTTCATGTTTTATTCAGACCCAAATCAAATGATTGATGCTCATTTTTAATAGCCTATGCTCAATGTTTTCTGTTCACTCTCCCTTACTTTTCAAGCTAGTAAGGGATTTTTTTTCATAATAAATTTGCTTCAATTAAAGGTTGGATTTTCCTCACTTTTTCAGTGTGACATTAAACTAATTCACTAAACGGTGAATTTTTTATAACCCTTTTTACTCATCTTTACCAGGGGTGCCAATAATAGTGTAGGGCACTGTATATGTGATCTCACCAGAATTTATGGTCCACCATTGCTCATAAGATCACTGATTGCCAGCCTTTGCAATTAAAATAATCACTGTGGTTCTCGTTCGGGGATATGATGATGGGGATATGGGACCTGTCAATCACTCCCGCACACTGGGGGAACTGCCATTTACCTTTGAAGCCAATGAGGACTTCTAGGACTTGATCACCTTGGGGCAAATGTACAGTTGAAGTCGGAAGTTTACATACACTTAGGTTGAAGTCATTAAAACTCATTTTTAACCACTCCACAAATTTCATGTTAGCAAACTGTTGGCAAGTCAGTTAGGACATCTACTTTGTGCATGACACAATACACTACATACACTAAGTTGACTGTGCCTTTAAACAGCTTGGAAAATTCCAGAAAATTATGTCATGGCTTTAGAAACTTCTGATAGACTAATTGACATTATTTGAGTCAATTGGAGATGTAACTGTGGATGTCAATTGGAGGCCTACCTTCAAACCTCATCGCTTGACATCATGGGAAAATCAAAAGAAATCAGCCAAGACCTCAAAAAGAAAATTGTGGACCTCCACAAGTCTGGTTCACCCTTGGGAGCAATTTCCAAACGCCTGAAGGTACCATGTTCGTATGTACAAACAAAAGTACGCAAGTATAAACACCATGGGACCACGCAGCCGTCATACCGCTCAGGAAGGAGACGCATTCTGTCTCCTAGAGATGAACGTGCTTTGGTGCGAAAAGTGCGAATCAATCCCAGAACAACAGCAAAGGACCTTGTGAAGATGCTGGAGGGAACCGGTACAAAAGTATCTTTATCCACAGTAAAACGAGTCCTATATCGAAATAACCTGAAAGGCTGTTCAGCAAGGAAGAAGCCACTACTTCAAAACCGTCATAAAAAAGCCAGACTACAGTTTGCAACTGCACATGGGGACAAAGATCTTACTTTCTGGAGAAATGTCCTCTGGTCTGATGAAACAAAAATGTAACTGTTTGGCCATAATGACCATCGTTATATTTGGAGAAAAAGGGTGAGGCTTGCAAGCCGAAGAACACCATCCCAACTGTGAAGCACGGGGGTGGCAGCATCAAGTTGTGGGGGTGCTTTGCTGCAGGAGGGACTGGTGCACTTCATAAAATAGATGGCATCATGAGGAAGGAAAAGTATGTGGATATATTGAAGCAACATCTCAAGACATCAGCCAGGAAGTTAAAGCTCTTCGGCGTCGCAAATGGCTCTTCAAAATGGACAATGACCCAAAGCATACTTCCAAAGTTGTGGCAAAATGGCTTAAGGGCAACAAAGTCAAGGTAAAAGTGTGTGGCCATCACAAAATCCTGACCTCAATCCAATCGAAAATTTGTGGGCAGAACTGAAAAAGCGTGTGCGAGCAAGGAGGCCTACAAACCGGACTCAGTTACGCCAGTTCTGTCAGGAAGAATGGGCCAAAATTCCAGCCACTTATTGTGAGAAGCTTGGGGAAGGCTACCGTTTTACCCAAGTTAAACAATTTAAAGGCAATGCTACCAAATACTAACAGAGTGTATGTAAACTTCTGACCCACTGGGAATGTGATGAAAGAAATAAAAGCTGAAATAAATAAATATTTCACATTCTTAAAATAAAGTCTTGATCCTAACTGACCTAAGACAAGGAATGTTTACTAGGATTAAATGTCAGGAATTGTGAAAAACTGAATTTGGCTAAGGTGTATGTAAACTTTTGACTTCAACTGTATGCATCTTTAAAAGGTTCACTTTGTATGGCCTGGAAGATTGCACTAGCTATCAAACACACAGAGGATGTGCTTATTCCAAGAAGGTGTATGCAATAGTGTGATATCCAGCACCAGTAGCGAGGCATCACATCTGCTCCTGTACGCTTTATGACTCAAATTGGCTGGCGAAAAGGAGTGCTTTTTCAGGGACGGCGACAGAAAAAACGACGGCACAAATATACGAAGGTCTCCCTTCTCGTTCTAAAAATATCCGAACACTGGGTCTCATCGAAGGGGTGCACAACGAACTCCCGCTCCTCCAAAAGCGACATCATCGCAGCTTCACTGGTTTCCACGTGGGCGTCTGATGCCACGTCAACCTTACCTGCGTTGCTCTGTGTGCATGTGCATCATACAAGCTGCGTGGACATGTAAACACGCAGGCCACATCATGTAATGTACACACACTGTAGAGAAAAGATTGGATTTCTACAAAAAAATCTGATTCCGGCATCAGGACCTGCAGTGTAAATGTAGCCTAAATGATGAGAGATGACATGAGACAGGATGCTGTTTCCATGGCTACTTGGAATTCTGGTTGGGTACCCACCTAGCAATTCATCTGGAAAACCACACTTGCCCTGTCTTTTTAGTTTTAAAATGAAAACATCAGTGCCATAAATCATTGCATCATTTGGGATGTTCTTTCAAATTATACCTGAATGCAATTGGTTTCATAGCCACTGCAAACATAAAGGCAATAACCAGACCATGTAGAATAACGTGCAAATGGAACTTCATTTCTCAAACTTTTTTTTCTCTCTGGGCCAGATGCCTATAATGGATTTCCTTATAAATTATATATAAAGAATAGATATGAGACAAATGGGTGAGCAGAGAAAATAATTTCTGATCACAAACACAAAACTACAGGTGGATGCTTGTAATAACATGATATATTGTTTCTGATAGTGGTATTTGTGTACAATTTCTTACTGGGTTTTTACATAATGTACAACAATCATAATTGCTGTAGACAGGGAAAGCATAAAATAAAAAAACACGCAACAGCTAAAGCGCACTTCACGAGCAGCACTTGACAAGTGCTCCTGGCCCACAATTAAAAGCTGCACAACTGTCCCTGTCTAACCGTGCCTGTGACTTCTCAGAAACTGAACCATTAAGCAAACAGGATAACCAAACTGACTTTAAATTAATAGCAGGCTATGCCTGTCCCTTCAGGATCAATTTTTTTTTATACGATATCATGTCTTCCAGCAGAAGATGTTTCTTATCTGCAGTTACAGTAATGTAATATTGGTGTTATCCTCACGACCAGTCCTGTGCACACGGATGCCAGCCCACACAATAACTGCCAAAGCATTTTCACAAAAGAAATGACAATACACAAAACGTATATATTTTACATTAACGTATGATATAAATTTAAGTATTCCGCGAAGCTATCCTTTGACAAGCACCAATTTGCGTGTACACGCGCACACACACACACACACACAAACACATTGTGTTGCGGAACAACAGTGCATTTGCTGCAGCTATGATGTAACGCCCTGACACACGCAGCAGGAAGGCTTACAAAGAGCGCCGTGAGTTACGGGGTCGTGGGGTGACCCCCTCGTTCCGTATCCCTCACTCCTCCTCCTCCTCCTCCTCCTCCCTCACATCCAGGTGCACTCACTATCCTCTCCCAGTCCGCGTTGCCTGTGGCGACGCTCCAGCGTGTTGGATCGCCCTCTCTCTCTCTCTCTCCCTCTCTCTCTCTCTCCCCTCTCTCTCCCCCTCTCTCTCTCTCTCTCTGCGCCTGCGATAAGTTCAAGTGCGAGTGCTGAGCGCCTCTTCCCCACTATCAACAGCAAATTAACAGGACATTAGAGCGCCTGTAAATAAATGACCCGAGCAGCTCCAGACGGTTTGTTGACGCTGTTCTGTTACAGCAGAATCAATGGCCTTGCCACGGCGCTCTGACAGGCCGCCGCATTTTCAATTGGGGAAAGGAGAGATACGAGGTCAGGCCTATTCATCACCCGCTGCCGGGGAGGCCCGGGTCGGGCCGGAACAGGGGATTCGGCGGGCGTTTCGGAAGACATCTAAGACGATCCTAATGGCATGCAAGATTACCTTACCTGCTCCCCGCATGCAGCGAAAGGCCGGGGTAAATAAATCAATTCAAGGTTACAGCCTCGACGATGCTGCCGGCTGGTTAAATGTCAGCAGGTTCTTCGCCTCGCCATTTTTATTGTGACTGTTGCCCGAGCCTTTTCCGCTGCAATCCGTTACCGCTGGTGTAGCGCCGCCGCGCCCGTGTAACCGCTGGTGTAGCGCCGCCGCGCCCGTGTATGGTCTGTGCTTCAGCGGAGATGCGTTTGGCTTCAAACGATCCCGCACAGGTGCAAGGCAATACAGCGAGGCAGGTGCTAAATATGGCACACCAAAGCTCCCAAGCAGCTATTAATGTTGGAGAAGCATTTGTTGCTACAATTAATATCTGGGTTGAAAAAAACAAAATGTATCCATAATGTATCTACTTCTACTATGTTACAATTATTATTGTTATTGATACACATTCTGTTGCTATGGTGCTGGGTGCTCAGTACATTCGGTATGGCACAGGGAAGACCCTCATAGGCATGAGACGGAAGCTAGGGTCTGGCTGGGGTCGAGTGCTGAGTCATTGTACATCCATTGGCTCAGTCACGGCTCCTTAGACAGTGGATGGGCACCACCAAACCTGGGTAAACAAAGCCCAGCCAAACGCCTTAAATCACACGTCTTAATGGAGTACCAAGCCTTAGAGGAATGAAAAATTCAGTTCTGCCAATACCGGTCCCTCGCTGCCCATAAACCCCCCCCCTCCAGAATACATTTGTCTCGCTAAACGCAGACATCTTCTCCTCTCTCCTCCCCCTGCCCATATCCTGGCCACTCGGAGTGGACGTGGGCGGAGCTGAGAGCGCGCGGCCACGTCTTCACATCCTGACTCACATTCACTCCCCCACCGGGACTCTCAGCCGAAGATCACATCCTTCACTTCACACGTTTGTCTCTCCAAAAAAAAGGCGAGCATCCACCGCGTATTAGCGCACGCGTGTGACAGGAAAAGACGAGAGGAAAAAAAAAAGTGTGGGTAGTGGAAAGTGGGAGGGGGGGAGAGGAGGGGTGGGGAGGGCGAGGTGAAAAAAAAAATCTTTAAAATTTCAAGCTGTGCATCAGAAAATAGAACTAGCTGTCATTTGTGTGCAGCGCTTCAAGGACTTTTCCATCATTAGTTCAGCACAGGGTCCCGGTAAAGGGACCTTAACCCGTTCTTCCGTTTACTCGCCTCAGCACTTGCCATCGCAAAAACTCAGGCTTGTTAGCTATGAATTGTGATCAAAGCCATTCCCTGACACTTCATTATTCTTAATATCGGGTGTATTACATTACATTTTATTTTTATTTTGCAACAGTAATAAGACATGCCGAGTGCTGACAACTGCAAATCGAGGGAGCTTTTGCATAGAGTAGCAGTCTATGGGAGGTCTACAATAATAGTATGCGCGCATATTAAACAAAGATATAAAATGAAATAATGAAACAGAAAATAATTACACATAAAAAGTAACAGGCCAGCGTCAACTCTGTCTGCTCATCAATCTTCGAGAATCTTTCTAGGTTCTTCTATAGAATCATTCCTCAAGCTGCATGTTTTCACTGTGGGCAAAATGTCACCGTTCAGAACTCTCTTCAGAATTGCTATTGGTCGACAGTAAATTGCTGCATTTTGCTAATTTCAAGGCTTCTGCTGGTGGTTTTACCACTAGACCAGGTGTGTTTAGGCGTGTCTATTTACCCCGACCTTCCTTCTGTTTGGATACTTTAAGCTTTTGTGTGTTTGTGTGATTTGGTAAGGAAATTACACTCCCAAAATGAAGACCAGGGGGCATCTTGCATCTCGGCTTTGGTTTGTGAATGAAAATTGTTTACTTAATACAGCTGCCTTACCAAAATACTTGTGCCGTGCAGTGTTTTATCTGTCTCCTTCTTTTTACTTTCGGTCTTCAAGTTTATCATTTTAGTGTAATTCCCTAATCCTCCTGCTCTGTTATTTTCCACTATGAATACATTACGCAGACCTCAGAACCTGCCCACTCACCACTGTAATCAACTGCATTTCCAGGAGAGCTGTGAGAATCTCATGCTGGAGTGCGACGAATCTGAAAGGTGAGTATATTGAAATTTTCATTTGCATAATGCTCATGCATATTCGGCTTATATCCGATAGATAAAGTAATTAGCCTGATCTCTTCATACCGTAAGTCCCTGCAGCTCTCTTGCCTTGGTCCCAATCCTTTAGGATCCGAGGCCACCGACAAGCAGATGTCAACAGTGTAATTATCCTGGCCTCTTCTTAATGTGAGTGCGTTGCTTGATAGTACTGAAACTACCCCTCTTAACAAACATGTTCTCTCATTACCTCTCTCTCTGACTCTCTCTCACCGCCTTCTATCCTCTGCACAAGGCCTCCATCCCTGTCACGCACTGTAACCACCTTTCAGAACGCGAGTCTACGGACGAGCAGGTTGCGTATCAAGCTTGTTAAAAAGCGGACCTTGCCCTCTGAGGCACGCTTCTTAGCTTCTTCTTCTGAGGAAAAAAAAAGCGGTATTCCGAGGACGGGGGGGGGGGGGGGGGGGGGACATTATCCCGGTTTTCCTTTCCGACAGCTTGAATGGGCCGCTTGTGTCGGCGCAGACCGAACAGCACCGAGAACAGATACGTGTCCTTTCTTTGACAGATTCCTGGGCTCGCCCCCGAAGGGATTAGCCTCAGAGAAGCGGCCCATTCTGCAGGAGGAAATGGAGGGAAAGTGCAGATTCTTCGTGCCGTTGGGAGATAGGTGTGTTTATTATCCAACATTTACAGGAATTGCTCAACTCTTGTCCTCTCGTTAAAAAACAACAACCCTATCTGCTGTTCACAGTACACTATCCTAAAGCAAGTCTGTTATGTATTATTGCCGCTAATACTTATGTATTATTGCTCTTTTTATGTGTCATATTCTCATCTTTCTGGAGATTAACGCTTATTTATTACTCGCACTTGGAAATATCCTTTATGTTTTTGCACATAATCATCCTACAGTTCAAATGCTCATAAAACAAATGGAAAAACATCTGTACTCCCATTGTACAGAAACAAAAATAATGCTATCTTCATTTGACCTGAAAAAGAGTTCATCATCTAAACCTTAAAGTCTATAAAGAAACCTTAAAGAACTATTTTTGTCGTCAGTCCCATCTGTAAAGCATGAATTCTTTGAATGAGTTGGCAGTAAGATTTTTTTTTTTTTTAAAGCAGGTTGGAACTGCAGCTTGGCGTTCGATCTCATTCGCTTCCTGTTCCCTGAATGGATTGTCCAGACACCTCCCAGAGCCGAGTCTCCCCGCCGCCGCGGCCTTGTCCGTCTTCCTGCGACGGACGGGGCCTGACAGCTAAGGCTTGTGCTCATCATAGCACTTGTCACTTTTCACATGTCAAAGGGACAGCCCCTTGTCAGCCCCTCAGTCATAACTTGGGCAAAAACCAGCAAGCCTCCCAATCTGTGAGGAGAGCTGAAAGGCAAGAGGAAGAGAGACGAGGAGGGCGGGCGCACGAATTGGGAAACCTGCCCGTTTTCTCACGCGGCGATTGGGGAAATGTTTTATGGTCGCGCACCTATGTAAGCGCAGCGCATGAAACGGTCTTGCGATATCTATTAGGTCTCATTCTCTACACTTCATATTATATTAAAGTAATACCTTTAGGTCCTTTCAGCTTTAATGGACTCTGAGTGAAGGTCTAGAGTGACAGGAAGAATGGCAGCGAGAGAGAGGGAGAGACGCGCGACACGGGTCGCCGGGGCCGGATTCGAACCGCCAACGTCGCAGCTCGCAATGAGCGTGCCGACGGCGCTTTTACAGGCTATGCCGCCGAGACGCCCCTTCATATTATATTGAAGACTCTTGGGCAGAAATGAGAAGTTGCTGAGAGCTCGCGCAGCATCATATTCATTTATTTAACATGGAAATGGCCCAAGAAGGAAACGTGCGAGAGTGGATTCTGCACGACGCCGTCTCCTACGCGGATGGCCACGGCCATAGGGACTGTACGGCAGGCCTCGCTCACTAAGCAGCAAGCTGCAAATCTGAGCACCGAGAAGTGATACGAAATAAATATTGAACAAATCCATGAATAAATAATTGAAAGCAGCACGGAGAAAGAGACGGGACATAATGTTTTACATCTGACAAGAAGGAAAACAAACACATTCTTATTCACTTCCAACTGTTACGAAGAACAAGGGATTGCATTTGATATCACAGTATAATTGTAGGTCAGCAACTCAACTGAAAAAATCTGCATAATGGCCTTTGCCCAGCCGAGGTCATAGGTCAAAGTACAAATAAACAGAAGGAAAAAAATAGTTAAACAGAGCCTTGAGCCTCATCAAATTAAGTCCGCAGTGGGATACACCATTCCAGCAACCTGCTTGTCACGGGCTAATGATCCTGCTACAGCAACAGAACTGGGCGCAGACGCGGCCAAGTTTTATGGTTGGTGAACAGGCGTTTTACAAGTGGACAGGCGTGATTGTGAAACCATGGCACTGTTTAAGGCCACAAGACATATTCCATCTTCCCCGTAGTCACCACCTGAGGCCTTGGAGAAAATGTTTCATTTATTTACCAGGATAAACGCGATAACATAAACACTAATAAGCGAAACAATTAGCATATCTACTGTCAGTACCACATTTGTTGACTTGATTTAATTTCTTGTACTAATTAGCTAGCACATTACTGCACTTCAGAATTGCAACATGAATGATGAATGACCAGGAAGAATGGTACACAAGCAAGAAAAGATGGCTGGGATTCAATCAACATTTGTCCTTAACTTTGATTAACAATTTAAATCTGTTTTCAGCCATCACAAAAAATGAATTCACCAAAGTGAGTTTGTGAAGAAAAATTATAATTGCTTCTACTTCTAAGTAGAAGTCAAGGAAAATGTTGATTGAATACAGGCCAATGTGTATCTGATCATAATCATGTTGATTGAATACAGGCCAATGTGTATCTGATCATAATCATGGACTGTGAAATAATTAAGCTTGGAGAAAACTACCTTAACTCGCACAGTAAACCAATTCCTTGATCATGGAAGATCTCCAAGACTACAGCAAGCTTCTGTTATAATGAGCAATCCAGTTACCTCTCTCACTCAGGCGCACGCCGGACATGGGCTTATGGCCATAACCGTTTTTTTTGTGCAGTTGCTGGATTTGATCCCGCCCAAATAACTGTCCTTGAAATCCAAATTGTGGACGGACAAGCGTTCTCACTCAAAAAAGAAAAAAAAAAAAAAACTCGAAAAACAAAAAGCCCACCAACTCCAAAAGGAAGCTCTTGCTTCCCCCTTTTTTTGTGTTCCTGAAGCACTGTGGAGGACCAGGACACAGCGTGAGGCCAGCGAGCCTCGTCGGTGATGAAGATACACGATGACATGCTGGGGGGGGGGACGCCGAACGGCAGCTGGGCGCATTAAACACGACGGTATAAA
Organism: Synaphobranchus kaupii; assembly: GCA_029718625.1. Classification (NCBI taxonomy): domain Eukaryota; kingdom Metazoa; phylum Chordata; class Actinopteri; order Anguilliformes; family Synaphobranchidae; genus Synaphobranchus; species Synaphobranchus kaupii. The sequence continues at coordinate 12,285,282 of CM056381.1, read as the reverse complement.
GCGCCATTACAAGTGATTAGATCAGAACCGAAATGGCGCGGCCATATGCTGGCCTGCGCCGAGGCCCATGAAGTTTGATGGAGTCTCGGGAAGGAGGAATTCATCAGCGCAGTAATTCTGCCATTTTATTCAGAGGAGCCAGAAAACATGAAGACTTCTACGTGGGCCATTATTCAGACCGATATTCACTTACATAGACGGATACCTGAAGAAGGCCCATGGGTCAAAACAGTTTACAAATGGCTAAATAAATGGGAGCATTAAAATCAGTGTGCAGCGTTCTTTTTAGTCTGTTATCTCCACGAGTTTCGGACGCAAGCACCTGCAAGATACGGGACGTGCGTAGGTTTTTTCGTCTTTCTACGAGTATCCAGCTCATAGTATATGGCATATGCAGTAGGCCGTCTGTGTGTGTGTGTGTGTGTGTGTGTGTGCGTGTGTCCGTGCACGCGTGTGTGCGATTAGGCACCAAAACATATGTTTTTGGAGAAATCAAAGGTTCCTTTGAAACTCCAGTTTCGGGTCAGCTTCAACTATAATGGGTTTTCCACCTTTCTAACGGTTACAAAATGCGGTTCTGAAACTGGGATTCACACGAGGGAGAAAGGCAGTGACCAAACCCCTGTTGTTTTGTAAGAGAGAAGAACAGGAAAACATCCAGTGCACGTAAATCTTGTGCCTTTTCCTCCCCTGCAGACTCCAGCATGGTTCAATCCCAGCAATCCTAGGTATGGAATTTACACTTTGAAGCGGGCATTAGTGATTCTCGAGAGCAGGATCATTGAGACTGACTTTCAGGACAAGAAAAAAAAAAAAACTATGGGGAAATGGATTGCCTTTCGACGAGCGATCCAACTGGCAACCACCTCAGGTCTCGAGTTCAGACTCAAGATCCTCTCCCCCCCCCTGGAGACGCCAAAAAAAAGTGATTAGTCCTCCCCCCAAGGTTAACCAAAAATGTCTCATTGGCTGCGATGAAAGAAAAGCGGGAGTCTGCTGAGGAAGGGGTGGACCGCCGGACCAAGCCCGCCGGTTCGTGACGCGTTCAGCCGTTCCGAGACTATCCACAACCCCCACCACCCCCATCCTTGGAACAGAAAGCGTCGCGGAATATCGCCGTCGCCCGCGTCAAACTTTCCGCGGACGCAGCGGCTCGGCGCCGACGAGATTAATAGGGACCGCCTTCAGTCAGTGTTTAATGTCTTTCATGTGGCTAAACAAGGAGATCTGTCACCGTGCGAGAGAGGCAATTGAGACTTTGCAGGATGTTAAAAGAGATAAGACAGCCCTAATGCGAATCTGGCTCTTTCCTCTGTGATCACTAAGGCACAGCTTTGTCTTTTCTGCCGCAGCTGTGTGTTTTTTGATCGCTGATTTCCAAGATGCTCAAACGTTTAGCACCATCTGGTTGGCTAACAACGAGAACCCCTCTGATGGTCTGGCGATGTACTGTGTCATCAGAGTTTCGAAGGCGGATTGACCCATAAACGTGCGAGGCTCATGCATTAGGAAACGGTCGGATTTCAGGTTCATAACTGACTATTTTTGCCTGATAATTGCATTGTTTTAACCCTCCTATTACATTGACATTGTATGACACCTTTTATTTTTGGGATCAAATTGAGCCCAACAGCTTAAACCAACACAAAAAAGTTATTGAAATAGAAAAACTTTGCCTTCTTAATGTCTCCCAATTAACTAGCCTTTTATCCCTAAATATTAAAAATCTGTGATAAACTTTTTATAACTGGAGGTAAGTGAAAGTTTGTGAAGTTTAAAACCTGTATGGGAAAATACCCAGAATTACCCCACAAATAAATCAGAGGTAAAAAATCAAAAAAAGATTAGTTACTGAAAAAAAAGCTAGAGCCTGGGGTTAAAATGACCCCACACAGCACCTTGGTACAGGATTATGTTTGAGCAGCATTATCTTTATTGCATGTTTGTTCTTTAATCCCACAAAATTAGTCATACAGCATGAAAAAAATAAGGTTAAGACATCAAACACTGACTGGAGTCAAATTAGGAGGGTTAAATAGACCAGGAATCATGAATTCCACTCTCATGTTCTCCATGAAAGTTATATACTTTTAATTATATAGACTATGGCTAGGATTCAATCAATACATGAGAGAGAATTCATTTTAGTTTTTTCCACCAAACATATTATTTTATTGTATTACCTATACCGTATAATTCAAAATAAATGCACTGCATATCAGAATACATTGCGTGGCCACAAATAATATATTGTATGCCAAATTGTATATTTCACAAAATGTAGACAATAATAAATAATAAATAATAACAATATTTTTTCTTGGGTTTTCAAATGTCGCATTTCCTCTGTGCTGTGTATGTGGCAGTCGAGGCTGAAGCATAATGTCGTACATTGACTCTTTCGCACGTTTTGAATATTAGCACTGATCTGTCTGTAATCAAGGTACATTCGGAGTGCAGACATTGTCACTAATAAACAAACCCCAGAAAAAAAAAAAAATAATAATAATAATTGATATTCTCCGCATACTTCTTCCCTATCTGTCATTATCTACAATCATTTTCTCTACATGCTGTGGGACTGTCAGCAGTTAGATGCTAGATCATTATCTCCAACTATTTCCACAGAACAGTGAACTATCTCTTCATCTGAAATAATCTTACATATGCATCATGCACCGTGCACATTGGGGGTGTCTTGGAAACATTGGTATGATGACGGATTAAACATTAGCGTAACCCCAGGTTGAAATGGCATAACAGGTAACAGGCCGAATTCTGTGTCTGTCAAAGAAACGAAAGAAAAAACAAAAACAGACACTGTATTATAAGCAGACATTGCATTATAAACAATGTAGATGCTGAGATCAATTTGTCTTGTCAGTATAACAAGAGTCAACATTGTGTTCTGGATTTATTGTCCGCGCATTGTCAGTACGTGGAAACATGAGGTGTCTGTGAGACATCCATCAAGAAAATATGGCAAGAATCCTTCCACACATAAAAAAAAAAAATTTGTAAGGACACCAGTCCTCACCGATATCAAGATTGGATATACCATAGGTTGCAAGGCCACAGATATAAAATAAAATCTCTTTTTCAGGGGGCAAATAATCAATAAAACTGATTACATTCTCGGGGAAGAAAACTGCACAAAATGTTAAAGTTTAAGTTTTTGTAAAAAAAAATTTTTAAATAAAAAGCGGGGGAGTTTCTCACAACAGTCCACTTTCTCACAACAGCGAACACAGCCAGTCTATACTATACGCATTCCTCTTGGTACGCAACAATTTCAATCCGTTCAAACAGCAAAAATCTATTTTTATTGAACTTTTTGATCCTTCTTCATGTAAACACTCGCTGCGCATTTTACGTCCCTACCGGCGGTACATACGCACAACATGTTACGGCGCATAAGGCGCGACAGACATTGGCACGTTCCCGGGCTGGGAAAGGAAACTGGCTTCCTCGCAAACACTAACATTTTAATTGGCACATATGAACGCCGCCCCTGGTTCTCCAGAGACATTCCGCAGTCTGACGCTGCATCTGTTCCCCGGGAAACCTGGAGAAGAGCAAACACCGTGCAAAATGGCCCTTTTGGAACAGACAAAGGGACAAACGACAAAATCTAAGCATCCCTGCTCTGTGATATCGATTATACTCTCTCTGAAGAAAGGGGTATTGAGCTGTGCAATAAGGAATCCGATACTCTGTGATGTCACCGCATACCAGTTTGAGACTAAAGTTAAGCGCGTAGCTATGGCTGCGCTCGGAGAGCATATCGCTCTTCAGTCTATTTCTTATCTTTTGGCATCGAAGCTCATTTCTATATTTACCTCTGAATATTAACTACAATTGTGATCAATTTTCAGCGCACTTCCAGTTCTTGAATGCACCATGGACAATTGATTGAAGCATGTTCTAAAAGTCCTGACCAGCAGCTTCAAATTACAGAGTTTAGTGGAATACAGAAAGGCTTCTTGGACAAAAAGCTTGAATTATAGACTAGGATATATACCTGCACGGATATGTGAGGTATCTCACTCTAAAATCACTCCACTCTCAGTTCAACCATTTTATTATTTCTGTGTGTTCTCGAAAAAAAAAAAGGACGGTTGAAACCTGATACCTGAAAAATAATACTGTATCTGAATCTATATATTAATGTGTGTATTTATCAATATCAGTACTGTGAACTGTTGATATCCTTAAAACATTCAGAGTCAAGGTAAATGAATACACCAAATTAATTCAATCAACAACATTATCAACTTGGAGGGGACTGCTTTTACAGTACTATAATCATGTAATAATAATAATAATACACACAAACTATTGCTCATCACCTGGATTCAAACCTCAAGTAAAAATACAGCTCCATAGCTCTATCCAAGGAACTGCTTGTGAATTAAATGTACATAGCAAAAGCTCTCAATCACACTTACTGATGACACAAAAGATGGATTCTGAAAATAATTCCAAGACGACCTGTCGTTTAAGAATGGGAATCCTGTAACGTAAGTATGGAAACAAAACATTTCTCTACATTCACATTTTTTTAAAGTCCCCGAGCTCTTGTTGTCTATGCACACAAAACCTTTGTGTCTGTTTCCTTTAAGACAATATGTATTTTTAAAACCACGCCTGTTTTCAAAGGGGGTAAAAACCATAGCGTCTGTCAGGCAGACTATTTTCAAGTCGAGGAATCGGTACCCTTAAAGGCTTTCCGTTTTCCTCCAATCCGCCAACTGGTGGGTATCGCAAAAAGGTTCAGAAAGACGCCAAACCACACACATGATCCAGAGTAAAATTCAAGCGCTTGGATGACCTCAAACTCATCGCTTCTAGGGCCAGAGCCAGCCCAAGCTGTCACAAGTAGAGTGAGTGTGAGAGCGTGACCTCTTGCCAAGCAGAAATAAACTGCATACGCATCAGCCTGAGAAGACGGGGGCCATTTTGCGTCTCCTTAAAACAATCAATTGTCCCTTTTCTCAGAGCTTGCGGGCAGAAACAACTAAATAATAAATAAAACTAGAATCGAAGGCAAGTAAGTACATGCCAATGCTGTTTCGCTCAGTTTGGGGCACAATTCTATGAGGCAGCAAGGTACAATGGAAATGAACACTGGAGTTTGGAAAGTTTCAAATCTTTCTGGGTTTACATAGGAGGGATTTGTGTGAGGTGCAGCTGTCACTTTGCACCCACGGTTTTTAATAAATTAAAATGTCATTTGGAAGCAATATGTGATTCATGTTTCATGAATCAATGTATACTGTTCTCCAAGTCCGTTACTTTTTCACAATGAGCCAAACACAATAGCATGACATCAACCACGTCAGCCGCAATAGTCCTCCCACGTGTTGTGAGGCATAAGCATGGTTCCCGTACTTATACAAATATAATTTGTGACCTAAAATGTACAACAATTATGGGAAATTATGTGGCTATACATCAGTAATGTTATCAAGACACCAGTAATGTTATCAGCAAATACACGTGTGAATTATTTTAAACATTACATTTTGAAAAGCCTTAATTGAATTATGCAGATGTGATAAAGGACACATGCGGCTAGTAACCATTCATAATCATTTATAAACATTCTTGAACTCTTAATAAAACTTACGTTGTTTTGATTCGCTGCATGTCCCTTGAGATCTGCGGCAATATTGATTATGTTTAGGATAATGGATGGGTTGAATTAGTCTTATGAATGCAAATGAATGGCTATTGACTGTGGTTATGTAGTTCGGTGCTGCACTTAATTAAGCATTATTATGCGTGTGTACATGAACCACCACTCTGTCAGATGAAAGCAGTGTAAAATGTTCTGGATAAAGGTGACTGAGCAAAACAAAACCCTAGGAAAGTGTTTGCTTGGATGTGTGCGTACGTGCGTGCGTGCGTGCGTGCGTGCGTGCGTGCGTGCGTGGTGCAAACAAGTTTCCCTGAGGTTAATAAAAAAAAAAGTGACTTTTTTAAAATAAACAATTACATTTTATACATGATATAATTAAAAATACATGTCGAATTGCTGCATTCAGAAAAAAGTATGGGACACTAGATCTTATTTTTGCAATAAGCCTGCAAGAAATGACTTGTTTATCAAAACATCGAAAAGCTTCAACGGGAAAAAAACTAAGTCCTCTTCAAGTCTGTTTGTTCACAGAAATAACACTTAAGAAAAAAAAAATTCTACAGACTAAATTTATATGTCATTTCAATAATTGTCTAGGGGAGATCAACATATTTGCAGCTATTCTGGAAATTCAAAATATTCATAACTCAAACAGTATAGCCTACGAAGGAGGTTGAAGAGGATAAGAGGATAAAAATATGACAACCTGCCAAATGCTTGAAATACCTGCCTTTGGATGGTTTATTATATTACATCTTTATAATTAAGGTCAATGAGAAATAAATCCATTGGGGGGGGGGGGGGGGGGGGTGGGGGGGTGGTTGGCTTATCTCTTCATAATGAAACTATAAATACAGTTTTCTTTGCAAAGTACAATATCACTATTTCAAACAGAAGCAACAAAGAAGGTGTATGAATCCCAGTCAAATAAAAGCTGCGGTTTTATGTTTACCTTTTCTCTGACAGATGCTTTTTAAAACTTCCACCACCACTTTAATAATAAACTCAAAACACTCTGGATTAATACGTCCGTGGTCTTTTTTTTCCTAACCGCAGAAGACGTATTATGTATTTTTGTGGTTTAATAATTATTGGGATGGACATTCCCTCGCTTGTCACAAGAGCAAAAAAAAAGACACTGCCAAAAACACAGGTATAGGCGGGAAAAACAAAATGAAGCGCCTTCATTTTTGTGTCAGCCGTGTGTCGGGGAGGCCTTCAAAAGCAGAAGGTGCTGACACGTTTCTCTCACGCGAGGTGTTGGATTGGTTCAATAAATTAGAATTGACAGGGCGAGTGAAACCGCCTTTTATTCCTCGAGGCGTCACTCTTCATAAACCCCGCTGTAAAGATGATTGACCTACCAGGCGGCGCGACGCGCGGGGGAAGGCCCGCGCACGGGTGTTTACTCAGGGCTCTGCCCGTCTCGGCCGGGAACATCGCAGGGGCCTCCGAGGATCCTGCGTCCACATTCCTGCTCAAACACTGAGGCATTGTGCTACCTGGTCCCGCCGGGGCCGTGTGGAGGATGGGGGCGGAGGGAGCTGGACATACAGATCCGTGTAACGCACCGGGCAAAGGTTTCGTCGAGAACTGACGCGGGGGACAATGCGATTAAATGCGGTGGCTTTGCAGGAGTCTGGAGTGCTTCCTTTCCCAGGATGCTTTGCGTTGAGAGGACCTGAGACCACGGGGCCTGTAATATCACCTCGGGGCCTGTAATATCACCTCTGGTCCTGCAATATCACCTCTGGGCCTGCAATATCACCTCTGGGCCTGCAATATCACCTCGGAGCCCCAGAAGCGCTACTGAGGCCCTTGACTTGAGTTGACATTGGATCTAATCCAATCAGTTTCAATTTATCCACTGTAGTAACACTATTTCTTCACATGCACTACAGTATTATACCCAGGAAGTCACAATTAGGGGAGATATTTTCTATTTTTAACCAAAAACGAGAACAAAAATGCGAAACAATAGGAAAAATCCCTGAAACTAATAGCTAAGCTAACCAATAAGCAAATAAATCCTAAACCCAATCAAAATGCGACACGAGGAACGAGATCAAGTTCATCAATAAGCTCAAATAGCTGGAACAGCTCTGATTATAGAAACGTTTTAGATTTTTTACATTTTTTTTACTTTTAATTTTTGCTATGACTGACAACTTTCAAGATCATCGTGACATCAAAATGGAATCATAGGATCATAGTTCATGGCAGTTAGCCATATACAATGCTCTGCTTGAGGGTCTAGTTCCAAGACCTACACTCATCCTTATATTTGCCATGCATCCAAATTAGTTTTTTCTGCCTTTTTGATATTTCCAAAGCAAAATAAAAAAAAGATAATGAATCATTAATCCATATACTAAGATTAAAATCAGAGGGTGATCCAACACAGCTGTCGCACAGTGTGAACAGTGTGAGTATGGTCGCACGTTGTGAATGCTAAATTTATCTATTAAGTCTATACAGAGTGGTAAAAAGTAATCGGACTATATTTTAAGTATGTGCCAAAATGTATTTGGAAAAAGCACTGATGATTTATTAAATTATTTGAAAAAGCACCACCATCCAATAGATTTGATTTTTGCCGCAGACTTTTTACTGCTGTTGCACTAATGGAGAAAGAAAAAAAAAACGCCAATGAGGAAGAAAACCTGTGATTATGTCATAGTCTCTGTTTGTTCTTCCCTTACTGACCCAGAAACAGAAGGGAAATGTCAGACCTGGAGTCAGGCTTCCACGACCGGACTACTTTATATGGTAAACAGAACTGGAAGCATTAAGCGCGAAAGGCATCGGCCTATTTCAGATAGCATCTCTCCCAAAATCTTTATTTTTTTCGCTGTTAGCAGGCTCTGCATGGCGCGATGAGGAATTTTGGCTCGGATTTCAGCCGTTTGCTTGTCAAAAAGCTCTACCTGACCTGCCTCGGTGGGGTTTTTTTTTCACACACCGATCCACGTGACAATTAAGCAGAGGCAGTTCAGGCGGCAATCCACAATTTATACTGCTGGACTGTGCAGGCAAATTACCAACCTTAACTCATCAGTGTCACAGGCTCATCAATGTACACCTAGGGCTAAGCAATTCCTCCTGTTTTCATTGTACAAAAGGTGATTCCACACTGCAGGATGATTATTAAAAAAAGTGGCATATTCCAAAAGTTCTCCTTCTCATAACCCCGCCCCCCCCCCCAAACAAAAAAACACCCCCCGAAATCACAGAATGTCCGTAATTCTCGAAGCGAGCTTTTGAGTTCCGTACAACCGGCAACCTGTAAAGATCACGCTGTTCTAGAAGAAGAAAGAAAGAAATGTTTAATATTTATCTCCTCGGCGAGCGTTTCTCCACAGGCCTTTGCTCGCGAGGAGGGGGGGCTTGTTTGTCTGTATTGCGAGAGGCAGAGAAAAGGGCTCCCTGCTCGGGTGCGGCTCACCCCTGTGCACCGTGCCGTCGGCACGCACAGCGATCCCTTAGCGCATTGAACAATGAAAGGCTTCTATTTAGCCAGTCACCGGCAACAGAGCAGGTAGTATGAAAAAATGCTGGCGCTACAAAGACAAACTACACACCTGCGATACAGAACAGGATATACACGCACAGCGTTGGCGATTCTTCCTTTAGCATTCCCCAATTCTACTAATGTCTTTTCAGAGGATTCAAAGAGTCCCAGGAGGTCCTAAGCAATATTATTAGTTATTAGTTACTATATTATTAGTACTACATACAGGAGCTAAGTTCCTCATGCAAATCCATGATATGACATCATGCTTCCGTAGGGGTATGGAAAAGCACAAGAAACATAGGAGTGTTGGATAGCCACTGTGTAGCGGCCAGCTTTAGGTATTGTATAAAAGTACCAAGCTAACGATTTTGTTAAGGTGGCCTGTTCTCACAGGACCGGTGGTCAGTGGCTTGAAAAGTGAACGTTTGCCATGAAAAAGAGCGTTATCATTAAGTGCACTAAAATAACTCATTTATTTAGCTCCCGTTTGCTTTCTATTTAGAAACAATCCTCTGAAGTCAATGACAGATGCCAGATATCAAAACCCGGTGGTGTGCATTATATTCAATGTCTGCCTCGGATGCAATCAAGCCGCATCTCTTGGTATTATTTATCTCACAGGGGCTGCAATTATTCATGTAACTTGCTAATGATCCAATGTTGAGAATTTGTTCCGCGCTATTGTGCCTTGATGCAGACCTTATTAATAAAAACATAATTCAGAGGACTTCACAGAAATTATCTCACTTCTGCAAGCGTGACCATCCATTTCAACCCCGTTCACGCCACGGGGAGGAAACACTTCCCTAAACTCAGCAAGCGGTATTTATTCAAAGGATTCAAAGTTAGGTGCAGTACTGGCAAAAGCCAGAATGTGAATTTGTACAGTACTGTCATATAGTGGTGTGGCGGTGTCTGAGGAGGTGGGTACACTATAAGTATGCGGTGGTATGCGTGGTATTGTGGCTCGGTAATTGGCGAGAACGCTGGACACACAAAACATCATAATAATTGAATTGGCTGATGGATACTGAGACGTATCGCTAGCTAGTTTTAAGTGAGCATACTGTAAATCCTTCCCTGCAGAGGAGGGTATATGCTGTATACCCGCATACACGATACACTACGCCACTGCTGTCATACATAGGTTATTCTAGCTATCGTGGCTAAATAATTGTGGGCATTCAAATTTCCATTTGCTAATGTTCTACCAAATTCCTTCTCATTGATTTGTTCATAAATATATCTCCCATTGAGTACCTCGCCTCACTCCCAGCGGGGGGCTCCCTCTCAATAAACCGCACAACAGGGGTCCCAAATGCAAAATCACGAGAGTGTATCTTCATATGTCTGCACAATGCAGCTTTTCTGCACAACCTCGCTGACGAGTAAACCGTACCGTTACGCATCGTTTCAAAAAGACAAAAGAAAAGAACGATTTTTGTGATCTAATAATGTGAACTCAAACATGCATCTGTTGATTAAAAAAATAGCTGTTTTTTTTTTTGCATTATATGTAATTTGGCATCATGGGGAAAACATGCATTATCGAGGTTCTCTGAAGGGCCACCCAATTCTTACATGGCAATACTGAAACACCCGTTTCCAGGGGAATTCGTGTAGGCCTACAGTATGTGCAATGTTAACCCTTTCATGCATGAATTATTACAAAACAGAGCAATATTTCTTTCACATCAAACTCCACATGTGTTTCGCCCGCCTAGGTCACAGAAATGTGCCCCAAATGGCCCCTTAAAAACATAGACCACACATGCAGATTACAACTCTTAATGCATGATGTCCACTTCAGTGGACAGAAGGTTTTTCGTATACAATACAAGAACTAATTTACAGTAATATAACTAATTCTGCTCCTTGCATCTTCCCTAATAAGAATTATTTTTTTTAACATGCTCTGTTCTCTAGGAATAGAAGGTTTTCACAGCTACACCAGAGGGAGCTTGTATGTTTCTACCTCCACCTGCCATTTTGACCTTCACTGTATCAAAACTAGAAAAGCCAATAAAATGTAACAAGATTTAGGCAAAGGTGCATGGAATCTGCTCTGATATTATATGGAGATCACAAATGTTTTTGACTATGTAAAAATAGACTTTGAAAAGCCTGTCCACTGTAGTGTAGTGCAATGGGTGAAAGGGTTAAGATGTTTTTACTTTACTTTTACATTACTCAGCTGTAAAGTCCAAAAATAATTTAAATGCATATGTTGTCTTCAATAGAGAGTAGCCACATGCAAACACCCTAAGAAATCATTTACCTCAAGCCCATATTGTAGCAGTCAAAAAGAATCAGAATTCACTCTTAGCCGAGAAGAGGAAAAACATTCCTTCACTTACTGCAAGAAAAATCTCTAGGTCAAAAACATTTTTTACATTTAATATTTCATGAGCTCTGGGGTTAACTATAAAATCTCTGCTTTCAGGATCAATGTCTTCCACCACATAAAGATTTAATTGAACAAGTAGAATGAAAAACAAATTGCATATTAGAGAAAGTCTACCAATGCAACTGGAAAATCCACTCCACATATCACTTAACTAAATAGATCTTTACCTTTTAAATATTGATGTTAAAGTGCCTTGAATAACGAATCAGTTAAGATGGTTCTGGAACACATTTAAAAAGACAATTTTGCAAGGGAAGTCAATAAAATATAATGAATAAATATTATTATGAAAGTGTGTCTTTGCTTTTGCTATGGTAGTAGTCGAATAGCAATAAAATTAGATTTTCTGCTCACAAGACTGGTTTGTGCACTGTGGTTCATTGGGATAATAAATTCAATATATTTTTTTCAATTTTCCACTTTTTCTCCCTAATTTGGAATGAATTATTGTGCTTTGAGTCATCACTGTACCATTCTTTAGTCATACGAAATACTACGCAGCTTAAACAGAAATGCTCCCGTCAGTTAGCCAGTTACTGTTTTCCAGAGGTGGAAATCCAGGGGACATAAAGTAAAAGTCCTACAATGTGTTTCTTCCACCCATAGACTCACCTAGCTGATTTCACTAATTAATTCTACCTCCTCGCTGAAGAATTATGTTAATTAGCAAATCCAGGTGATTGGAGCAAAATACTGGGGAGGACATTTACTTTATGTCCCCTGGATTTCCACCTCTGCTGTTTCCACACTAGAAATCCCACAGCACTACAGGGGATACATATCTCTCACTGATAACTGGTTAAAGTGAGTCTGTCACTCTGTTTAGTTTGGTCTGACCCAACCAATCCCAGCAAGTCATTCCATGTATTTCTATACCAGCGAGGACATGGCTCTCTAAAGTCAATGTGAAACGTACAATAAACTCATTTTCACCTGTGTAGCCTGGTTCTGTTTACCTGGTGAATGTTCCCTTTCACCTTTCCAAATGTCAAATTCCATTCTGTACGTCTGCAGGTTTCTCAATGTAGCCTAAATAACTGTCTTATCCCTGTATAAACTCACTGTCCACACATGCATTAGCGGTACATAAATAAATAATGATACTGGTGGTTATTTACAATTGCTGAGTGTTCTTTTTCAAGGAGATTCATTCTGGAGTTTTTTAATTATTATTATTTCAGCCCTGCGGACGCCCTAATTACCGCCGTAAAGCCGACAGGTCATCAGAAACGTCTATAAATATTTTAAATATCCTTCATCAAACACAAACTCTATCTGGACCGACTGAAGACATAGGCCTGCGCTAAAACTGAAATAACACCACCCACTCCTGAAAGTGAACTACCCCTTTAAATCATCGGTGACTGTAACAAACTTGGAAGACCGATCGTTTCAACACAACAGGTTTGGGAAACGAATCTTTCTCAATTAGGGCACAGTACTGCGATTCAGTCTAATAGGCACCATTGACATGTTGGTTGTTTGCCAACAGCTCTTCCTGGCAAACAGGAAACGGAGAACAATAGAGGTTGCTGAGGATGCTCGGCTCTCCACAGTTGGTGAACCATCTAAAAATCAATCCTAGCTGAAGACCTTTCAGGGTCACTCATGACTCCTGTTCAATCAATGTATAGTTGCAGGGAGCCACGCAGAGGTCTGGACTTTCTAGGACACGACCAGGGATGAGTCGATTCATCCGGCGTGCACTCAGGCCGATAATCAAAGCTTCTCCGTCTGGTCGTGAAACTTCGGAGAGCACTCTCTCAATGTAAAAACTAATTAAAGTACAACTGTTCCCTCTATGACACGCGGAGAAAAAGTCCAACAGTGAGGAATTCTAATTTGAGTGTATCAATACGTCTTACCAGCGGGGCCTCCCTTCCCTTAGGCAACGCATAAACAAATCTGACTGTTTTGTAAGTCGTAGACATGTGCCTTAATGACTACCATATGAATTAAGAATGAAATCCTTGCCTGGACTTTCATTCCTAAACAGCAAAAATAAAAAGTTTCATGTCCGATTCGTTGATCATTCCATAGCTGAGGGAGAGTGGAATGTTTACACTCTACTCTAAACTTTCCTCATCCGTTAGTCAGCAAGGAATTGATCTTCGCCTTCTATATCCAGGTCATACCATCCACGTCTTTTGAAATTAGAACCACCTGTAACGATGGTTATGTAATTGTTAGGGCCTTCGTTCACGCAGGTTTCGACAAATCACTCAACTATATACAGTGAGACAACGATTACAGCAACCAAGCGGCGTTACTGTTGTTTTCTTTTTGTTTGTATCGTTCCACTGTGATCTCAGCTTTCATTAAAGATTTCTCTGGAGCATGAGCAAGGAACACTGTTTTAATCTCACATCCTGGAAGGGTCGCGTTTTCATCTTCCCAAGGAGCGGTATTTTCCCAGCCTTTCTTATTGAAGTTCATAAATACGGTTACTGGAGCGTAGCCACAATGGTAAAACCAAGGGTATGTTTTTTTTACAATTTTCTTCTTTTTTTTTTAACCCCGATAGAGAAAAATGTGAGGGGTAGTACCAATGTTAACCTCATGCTCCCTGTACGAACCTGCCCACTCGGTCACAATACAGCTAAAAAGACAGCTACGCAAAATAAATTGCAGCTGTCCAATAAAATGGAAGTCAGTGGTTTCAGGTTAATGAGGCAAGTTTAAACCATCATATGGTTCCACTGGGTTTACTGGTTTACCCACAAGTCTCATTCAGTACAAAAATGTGCAGGGCTCAGCAGGGAGGTCACCTATAATTATATATACAATACCTTCGGAACTGCAGTCAATAGGTAGATTCAACATTTTGAATGTCTGCCTGTGACTACGGCAAACGGAAATTGACTTATCAAGATGGAGTGTGGTGAATTTTTTTTTAGAAACAAAATTGCTCCTCAACTCACACGCAGATAGGAAAGCTCAGTGAAAAAGTGTACCATAACTGTGAACTTCAAATTCTGAGAAACTTCTGGCTTGTGCGTTCCAAGTGTCAGTTTGTTCAAGGGTTCACTCACTGCCCTCTTTTTGCCTTCCACTGACAGACTTCTTTCATTTCTCGGACATTGCCAGTACACTGCTTTTTAGAGGGTGATATTGTAGCCTGATCTCTCAAGCGTTTTGTCACAGCACTTTTACTGAGCATTAAGAACACAGAAACGAGTGGTTTCGCTGTATGGGTGTCGTCCCTACATAAAACTTACATTTCCATCCTCCAAAAACAGAATCCCAGTTAACCAGATAAATGTTACAACACTGTAATATTGACTAGTTTGTCAAGCTTTTTATTTATCATGTATTATTAAAAGAACTTGTGGATTGAAATGTTGTGTATTTCCCTCTTTGCTTTTACCCTGAGGGCACCAAATGTTTTTGACATAGACCTTGCAAAAATTAAGACACCTTTTCAACACCACTATGTGCTGTTATACCCTAAAGGAAATAACAAGCTTTGATACTCAATTTGATTCCTCTGCAGGCATCAGAATTTCTGGAATTACTTAAACTTTCCAGGTAATATTTGCAAAAGATTAGGAACGGTTTTCAGAAAACATAATACGATAAAATCCTTAAAAGTGATCAACAACTTGCTGTCCATCTGTTAATTTAAGTGCTGAAGACGATTCATATTTAATACATGAGAAGGGGCAAAATAATGTATCTATGGAGCATAAATACTGAGTACTAAGCTAAATGTATGCTTACATCTCTCAAAAACACACAACACATAAACGTTACTATCATTTACAGAGCAACATGAGGTTGCAAACCAGCGACACAAGGAATATTAAATGTATCACCTACTTTGAGTATTCTTCGTTGTCCCTGTCACATCTTGCATCCTTGTGCTTTTCCCAGTCCTTCCCATGCTTGCAGGTGGTCAACAGAATTATATCTTCTCCATTGTGAACATGATATAGAGCATTTCTGGTTTCAGAACCAATACCGGTGAGGTATCTCTTCCCTTTGAAAACCAGCAAATATTTCCTAGATGGTGGAACATTGTTGAGTGTCAAGTAACCCTTTTCCCCTCCTTTCTGGGGGTGATCCTTTGAAAACAATGGAATGGACACATCAAAGTTAGGCCGGAAATTATCCACATCGATGCTAGCTTTGGCCAAGATAGCCTGCCCGATATCAAAGCCCAGCTCCTCTGTGTAATCTGGCCAAGTGCCTGAGTAGAGGTTGAAAATAAGGTGATTCCTCCCGTCGTTCCACAGAGGAAGGCTTTGTATTTTGGTCTTGAGATTGTGAATGTACTGAATGGAAAGCTGATCCCTGTCCAACGTGTCAATGCTCAGTACGAACAGGCACGCCTCGCCAGGGTCCGTGGTGTGGAAGCGGGACTCCTCGATAGCCGCCAGGATCTTCTGGTAGCTCTCCGAGATCTTGTCTCCCTTCTGCAGGGGGTAGACGTAGACCTTGAAGCCCCGTTGACAAAGGCCGAGGTCGAAGCACGTGTCCATCCGGCACCTCCTGCTCTTGTAGATGTTGTTCCGTACCTCGCGCCTCTCTCTGGGGGAGACATGCTGATGATGGAGGTGCGGTTCGTCCTCCTCTTGCTCGCCGCCATCCAGGTAGGTGTTAAACGAGTCCGTCCACTCTGGCCAGCCCTGTCTCAGCGCGATCTGGCTCTGAGAAACTCGATAGAGGTGCTGGTGTTGGTGCTGGTGGTGGAACTCCCCGATCTGCAGTCCCCACAGATAGGCAAACAGAAGAAGACAGGCTCCTAAAGACACAAGCAGGTACCTCTTCTTGGCCTGCATGTGGGCAGCGGGGGCTGATGGTGATGGGAACAGAGGCGAGAGAAGGAGAAGGTGGGGATCCACTTTCAACCCAGTAGGCTGGCTTTCATCCCAAAATTAGCATGCTGGTGGTTTTAGTGGCTGTGTGGCACAAAAACAGGAGCTGTTCATTTCATGTTAATTTATACTCTGCATGGTTAATGAACAATTTTCTGGACAGCATCTTTTTTTGTACGGTAAAGTTTTCAAGTTGGGATTGCTTTTGATTTACATAGAACATTAGGCTAATGACAAGCTATGGTATTCCTCAGATTATCTATGGGTTTAATTAAATATACAATGTAAAATAGATCGGTACTAATTTATATAATTCAAGCAATTAAACTGAAATAATGACTTTTCAAGATATGTGTTTACTCCTTGTGCTGCTATTTTGAAAAAGGAGCTTGTCAAGACCAAAGTGTAAACATACTTATAAACATAATAACACAATTATGATTACAGGATAACTTTAGGTTGTTATAAGACATCAATTATTTACTGACATTCTGCGGATTGTTACATAAGCCCAAAATTGACTGTTTCTAAATATGAAAGCATGACACTCATACCTGCTTTACAAGAGACTTGTCGATTTCGCGCCTTCGGGAGGACGAATAAAGATGATTTGTCCTCAAACGACTTTACTATTGCACAACATGATGTCATATACCATCATTAATTTCACACATCAGTTACTTTTTGCCGCCTATATATTTGTTTCAAGATATCATTTTCAGCAGTTGGCACCTTGGGAACTAAATAAACCTGAAAAACAGAGTAACAGCAAAACAACTTCCGTCAGTACAAACGGCTATCCGTTGAAGGAGTACTGCAACAGTTTGTATTGATGACAAAATTACTTGCATCGTTTGACTCCATCCTTTCTAAGACATCACATATTCCAAGTGAAGTATCTTGATTCGTTTGTGCGTTCCTTTGTCTCTTGTCATTGATTCAGGTTGTACAGGCTCACTGGAAACCAGAATTTGTCTTAAATTCATAATTCTGTAACCTTGAATTGCGCTCTTTGCTCTACATGCGAGCGCAGGCCATCACTTTCCAAGAGAGAATACACATGACACAACTTTAAAGTTATTCAGTTCCATATTAAGTGCTTTCGTTTAGCCTACTTGCAGAGCTTCCAGGAATTTCCTTTTAAACAGAGCGGAAGATCATTTCCATATGCTGTCATAATAGTTTTGTCCAACACTGCTGTCTCAATCACTGTCTCGTACATTCACGTGCACCGGTGCGTTGTCCTTTTCTTATAAATTTTGGTTTTCTTTTCAATCATCACACTTCTTCTATGTATAGCCCATGCCTTTATGCGTGAAAGTTCCCGGTTCAACAGCTATTAGGCTACAGTGGAGTGCGAGTGCTGCGTTCACCGCGTACATCCGATACAGCGGAGAATAAACCACTTGGCACTTGGACTACCACGAGCCATATCCCCACCTTTGCATACCACAGCTGTTTCACTTCCGCGCGCTGTCGGATTGTATCCTCTTCGTTGCGATCATTTCATTCAACCGGTTACAGTACTTCCATGCATTTCATTAAATTGGTAGATGCTTAACATCTGCTTGTTTACAGTCCAGAAAACACACGTACGTGTAATTCATTATGGTTAGATGCAGCTATCATTGTTGTTTTCATATCGCACTTACACAAAGCGTTTTAGTTGACAGCTTTGCAAATCCATCTCATCAGGCACACACAGCACGTGTTTGCAGAGTGCTTTTTTATCTCGTCCCGAGGCTCACGTGTAAAAAAAAAGCTGTCAAATGTAAAGCAGTAACGCTGTTGTGGACACCTGAGCGACACTTGTCTCCAGTGGCACGAGTCTTTCGAAACAAAAGGATATTCAGAGCGTCTCAATGTGTTCGGACACACGCTACATTCCGTTTTGACAAAATTATGTAGCCTATGGCAACGGCTATCTTAAATCCTGCCCGCCTATCCAGCGTATGCAACTGAGAAGAGTATCACACTTATACAGACAGTTGCACAGTCTCCACAGTGAGTAATCCTGAGGAGTTTGTTGTTCCTTCCAGCATCCCTCTCTCTTCCTCTCATCCAAAGCACCATGCGATGAACCTCCTCCCTCGAAAAGCTGCACCTCCGACCGCGGTTATTGGTAGAACACAGTCCGCGAGTTATGGAAATGGTCGGAGGATGCGTCGATCATTTCGGGAGGCGTAGACAACGGCTGCAGCTTGCTCGACGGAAAGGGACGCAAGTGAAAGTTTGTGGTAGGCAATGACGTGTACAACGACACTCATTTATTTGTATTATTTTAAAACCTTGCATTAATTGTGCGACGAACAAGGAACAAGGGTTGGTGTATAAGATTGCATTTTGACTTAAAGTTTTATTTATTTATTTATTATTTTTATTTTTTTAGCATTTTAGGTAACTTTGTCTATCATGCAAATGCGCGTGCAATTCCCATGATGTCATTTTCTACCCATTTCTTTGTAGTTTTTTTAGGCTAGTAGTATAGGCCTAAAAGTAAAACCAAGTTATTTAAGATGAAAGTCTCGGAATTACACTGGCCAGTAGAATATGGTTTCACCAGTGCATTGTGATAGATTAACGTGTAAATGTCTCGTAAACTGACTGTAGTCTCTGTGCTCTCAAACTGCCATGGAGGTTACAAAGCACTGCAAGCAGCAGTAGGATAATTCACGTTACTGAATGTGCTGTAGCCTGCATGACAAGTTTATCATATAAAATGTATGGGGCTGGAATACATGCAGGTCTCATGAATGAGCCAAATAGTTTTTTATTGATTCACTCATTTTGGCAATCAGTGACTTTTATAATGTGAATTGGACAGATAACCTTACAATTCTTTCAAAATAAAGATTTCCTGCCCATAATAATGCCTCAGTAATGAGACACATACAGTATGAATTTAAAAAATTGCCTTTTAAATAAAACATAACAAGTTTCACCACTTATAACAGATATGCAAAAAAAAACAAAAAAACACATTGTAGTCTTACACTGGGTAATTGTAACCAGAACAATAAGGTGAAATGTACCATTTTAAAAGACATGTAAAATGCTCACCTTTGACAGATGAAATATAGTTTTTTCTGAATAATATTAACATAATATTAAGAATAACATAATATTATTCTGTTTTCAGCAGAATGTGTGTGCAGAGAATGTTTGAGGGCAGAAGTGATAAGATACACAGTCAAAGCCAGCATGTTACTTACAGTACTAAATAACCAAAGAGATGATTTGTGCAATAAAAGCTAACATTTTATTTATTCAAGATATCTTTATGTTGCAGAACTTAGGCTGATATGGGGACAATACCTACACCAGACAGGAAGTATGAAATGTATTTATTTGTTGATGATATTGATTACTCACCATGGGGGATAGAAGTTATTGGCCAGGCCTACCTGTTTACTCTAATCTTATTCAATTTAAATGATTCAAAATGAGATGTTTGTATTCATTATCCTTGTTGTTATTAAATGGATGATTGTAAACCAAGGGGTTGTTATTCAACAGAATAGCCTTGTACACTTCAGCATGCAATAAATGATGCCATCTTGTGGCCTGTAATGCAACAGAAGAAACTTGATTGTTCTAGAAGAGTGAAGTCACTGTGAACCACTCACATTTAAAGGGTATTTAAAAAAAGAATTACAGTGATAATACTAGTTTAATGCAAATAAATGATATGTACTTATGTACATGAACTAAGCATTATAATTTAGACTACGGTTAACCTTTTTTTGCATTTGGTTGGCTTGAAATGAACATTAATATCATATGTAATAAATATCAAATACTTGTACTTTAATCCCAAATGTTGTGCTGCAGAGTGTGGTCAAGCTACTGTATATCAAGTTGCTATATTGGACAAACAACACATTGGTACGACTATAATTTACAGCACACGGATCAACACGGAGCAGTAAAATCATGGCAGAAAAAGTCATGATGTCGACATTTTATTGGTTTACATGTGATAACATTCGATTTTATGGTATTCCTGGTCAGGGTCGCGGGTGGTGCTGGAGCCTATCCCAGCATGCATTGGGCGAGAGGCAGGAATACACCCTAGACAGGCCGCCAATCCATCACAGAAACCATTTCTATGTTCCGTTTAAAATGTTAGCTAGCATATTACTGTTATTGCCGATATAATTACATAGGAAATGGAGTATCCCTTAATGGAATCTGAAGGTGTGTTGTAATTCCGTGCAGCTGCATCCTTCTCCCAGTTGGCAGGCTACTTATACTATTATGCCTTTGAGTTTACCTGTCCCTGTAGGTAAATGTTAGTTATACCACTGTGTGGAAAACAGAAACAAAGTGTCATAGTTCTATCTGAAGCCACAAAATGACTTAAGCCAGTGTAGTTCGTAGACGCGAGTTAGCATGTGAACATTCGCTTCAAAATGTGACGTCACCCCAGGAAAGCAAGAAGAGTATGATTATTTCCCGAGGGGCTAAAACTGGGCTTTCGTTTTGAAGCTCACTTCCTGGTTGGGCTGGGAGCGGCAATTGTGCCGTTGCTCACTAGCGCCACTGCGATTGGCTCCAGTATAGGTCTTTCATCATGTAAGTGAATGGCAGCAATGTGGTCAAAATACTCAGTCAATAAATTTTTCCCACAAAAAAATTTAATTGCAATAGGTGCCTTTCCTTCATCTAATGCCTCTGCATGTGCTGATTTTTTTAAATATTGTGTCGTTTGGACAGGGCATTAACATTTGTTCAGGACCAATTGGAGGGACAGATTGAGTCCTCTTCGGCTCCATGGAGCAGACGCAGTTTGTACAAACTGGCGGCGAAAAATGCATCCGGAGCTTCAATTCGGTTTTTACGAGGCCGTGGGAAGGAGATGGGTGACGTCACAGTGACTTTGTCCATATTTTTATACAGTCCATGGTGTGGCCGTAGTTCAATTCTCGCATTAGATCCACCCCCTTTACAGCAACACCATGCCCTTTCTCAGGTCATGAATGTTGGGGATTATACTGTACAATTGTTATTGATCTGATTGTATCCCTTGTATCAATTGCGTTCTGTTTAATCTGTTTAGGTATCTACAACCAAACGAAGTGATAAGCAAATGCAGTGGACATGTACATGTATGTATTTTGATATATGCACTGTTCTATCGGCTACACACTGTAAGTGCATTTTGAGTATGAAAACAACTTCTTTCAACATACAATGACAATGACCTGACTTGGTTCGATTACAGTAGGACAAGGTATCTGTGGGAGTGCATCGGGGGAGGAGCTAAGTACCACCATGTGACAGGCCCGTCGCTAGGGGTTGGTCACATGGGGCCATCACACAGGTCTTTGGGCCAGGCAGGGATTTTTTGTTTGTTTGTCTTTAAATGTAGACCCTGGGATATGAAGTCAGAAGATTGTACAGTGAAAAACTGTGAACGAGAGTAGCTCCTGTTTCACAACGCTCATTTGTCTGTCTGACAGAGCGTCACCATTCCAGTGTGAATCTTTACTCCCTTCCTTTTCTATAAGGTCTTGATAATCCATGTGCATTACCATGAGGCATAATAAAATACATCTAGTTTTATGTATATTTTATAGTATCTTGTGGAAGACAATACAAATGTTATTCAGGGGAGATATCAGCACAGTGTCATTTTATTTTTATTTTCTGGTCGAAGTTTTATGTCAGCATGATTTTAGGATTTTATCCAAAAAAATAATATTCTCCATCTAGCTAGCTAGCTATAATAAGCATCATAATTTTCAGTTCATTTCAACTATCTAGCGACAAGCTATAGTTTCATTTACTCAAATTACAATGACGAGTTAATGAATGAATGGAACTTATTGCCCCAGAGGGATTTTTTTCTTGCACACAATGAGAACAGCATAAAATATAAGAAAAATTCCGCACACAAGGCAAATCTATCAGAAAAGGCAACCTGCGGGGTTTCCGGTCAGTGCAGCCTCTCAGTTTTTAACAATCCCCGGCATCGCACTGCTCGTTTTGCTTTTACATCGTATTCCAGGGTTTACCTTTAACACATTCATAAATGTTCACACATGAAATCATATTTATTATTAGTCAATCATATAGCCTAGAAAACATAGCATAGGCTACTGGTAGACTATGTGATGACGTTAGATATATTTGAGGAATAGTCCTCTTTTCATATGTAACCTGACTTCATACGTACATTTTGGGCACGTTTGACACAATGGTGCAATTGCAGATCGTAAACATGTGCCTATTCAATGTCAGATATGACTGAGCTCCGAAATCCTAATAAACGTGGTTGTAAGCTAGTCTAAATTCTAGTATGAGTGTTCTATTGTTGTCTATTATCAATCAGCAGTGCAGCGTAGGGTAGGCTATGTCACAAAAACAGTGGAGTGGATGGCGTGTGGGCCCTGCAATGGATTAGCGTCTTATTCTTGCCTTTCCCCCAATGCCTGCTGGGGTAGGCTCCAGTCTTCCCGCAGCCTTGGCCAGGGGCCTGTATCACGAAGCAGGCTAAGTCAGATAGCTGGATAACAGTGTTGAGTAAAACCCGGAACGGTTGTTTTTGCTTTATAACATGTTGCATATTCAGGGGGCTTCCAGGTTTTACTCAGTGCAGTTATCCAGCTAACCCGCTTAGCGGGTTTGTGATACAGGCCCAAGGAGTTAAGCGGTTTAGAAAAGGGATGGATGGATGAAGTTGCATTCACACTTGCAGGTCCGGGAACGTTACCATCCGTATCTGCCACTGTTGCTCATATAGCTCTGGAGGTTGCATTTATTTTCTCATTCATTGTCGCTCTGGATAAGAGCGTCTGCTATTA
This sequence comes from Synaphobranchus kaupii, assembly GCA_029718625.1. Classification (NCBI taxonomy): domain Eukaryota; kingdom Metazoa; phylum Chordata; class Actinopteri; order Anguilliformes; family Synaphobranchidae; genus Synaphobranchus; species Synaphobranchus kaupii. Next base: position 12,262,097 of record CM056381.1, on the reverse strand, counting down.
ACGTAATGCAATGCCATGTGATGCATGTATACAGTGTAAAATTCCATATGGGTAATTGTTATCTTGGAATATTGAACTCTATGGTTAAGTTTTGTTTAATTTTTGAGAGCGAGGCTTTTGTTCTCAGGCTAAGTTGAAAGATTGCCAGTGATGAAACATAACTCTAAAATAAAATGAAATAAAATAAGGAGTAATAATGAATATATAAATTAATGAAAAAAAGAGTCTGTGATTGAATGTCAGCCATTGATTCAGATTTCTGTCTGGCCCTTGAATAAGTGCTGTAAAATGGTTTGTGTGTTCAAGTGAAAATCTCATTTTCCGTCACATTCCTCTCTCCCATGGGTTCATTAAGCTTTGCCGAGTCTTGACCAGAGAGATGGGATATATCCTGGTCTCGTAAGGGAGGGAAATTTCGACCACATTCAAAGTGGAACTTACTTTTTCACCCAAGCTCTATTGTTGCTGTTATTGAGGGTATCATTACACCAAATTAAATTGTGTTCTTTCTCAATTACGTACACTACCTGTGAGTGAATACAGCACATGGCTATTATTTTTCAGGCATCGGTTTAAAAGAAGCATCAGATATTTCAGCGTCAATTATGTGGGATGCCCACACATATTGTAATAAGTACGGTCCAATTCCTGGCAGCAGTAAGCACATCCAGATTTAGCTATATTGTCAACCTTTTTACATTTGATTATAGTTAATAGGCCTACTAAGCTTTGGTATGAAGTCAGCAAATCCTGCCAGATCTTTTTGCACAAACTGAACATCCCTGGTGTGTGCAATATATTCCATTCTGTTTAAAGTCCCATTATGACTCTAATGTTACACGACAGTAACGTTAACTTACAGACGGCGGGTTATTCAGCAAACCGATCAGTGAATACTTTAATATGAGAAATGGTAAATAATACAAAAATATGGTGCAGACTGAAATGGGTCGCCTTTTTAGAGGTAATTCTGCTTTTTGCATTAAATGATCAAGAAATACAAATGCATACAGATTAGGGCTGTAAAGTCGTGGAAAATTGGCCCGATGCCATAATGTATAATGGAATGTGAAGACCTGCTGGCCATTACATGCTGTTTAGGTGCTGATAGAGAGAATATTAAAGCTGTCAAGTGACTACATTCGCAATTTATGAATCCAAGACATGCATGCATCATTCTTATGGCAGTGTCTGTGTGTGTGTGATCCTGCTTGGGCAGATACAACCTGCACGAACAACGGTTTTCAGAATATCTGGGTGAGATAATAAGAAACAAATAGTTAATGTAACATTCCATGAATTATCAAGCAAGATAGATTATAGTTAGAAATGCTATTACTCATTAAAGTAAGATATGATACCCTTTTCAATATAATTCTGGTTTGGTTGAATCCTTGTCTTTTCACTTTATAAACGAAACGGATGTACACAAATGTAGCTATCTATATCTACGTAAGATAGTTGTGGATATCTGCCTTCTGGAGTTTGTTTTAAAGCTTTTGTGCTATGGTCTTATCTATATTGATTTTCACCACCTTCTGTTCTCATTTTCATCACCAAGCATATCCAAAATTTCCAATATAATTTTATTTAGATTTTTATGAAAGTCTTTGTTCTGTACACAGGGATAGCACATCTGGATTGCAATGCCCCCATTCCATGTGGTTTTCCAAATAGCTCCATCCTTGCCCTTTACTTATTTTCCTTCAACTGTTCCCTTTTTTCGATTATTTGCCAAAGATGGCGAGACCTTTCCAAGTCAAACAAAGGAAAAACTGCTACTTCACACTTGTGAAAGATTCGGATGTGACGTTGAATTTTGGCTTCATCTGTGCATTTTTGTGTGTAAAGTGTCTTGTAATATAAAAGGTGTCATGCTACATTTTGCACAAAATTAGCTCGTCTTTATCCCTAACAGATGCTGGGGGCGGGGGGGGGTGGGGGGGGTGGGGGGGGAAGTGACGGGCCTTTGTGTCATCTAGCGCTGACAATTGAAATTTTATTATTCTCGATTCTTAAGTCAGAGCATGCTTGCATCTGGCTCACCATACTGCAGACAGATGTTTGCAAAGACAAAGAATAGGAGCACTTTAAGTCAGTAATGGCAAATTGCATTGCTGTTGTTTTTTTTTTTTTACATGCCTTTTACTTAATCTCTCGAATATGCATTTCTGTCACTTCTTAATCTTGTTGCACACAATGACGGTGCGTCATGTTTAAAGTTCCGCACTTTAAACGTTGTCGTATTGCTTTGTATTCCAACTACATGTTGCCACCGCGTCGCTGTTCTGTTGCGGCAGTGCCGCAGATAGGAAAATGGCGTTTTTTTGGAAGGTGGCGAGTGAGGGACTACTGATTTAACATCTCTTTAACTGACTGCCTTGTATAGAAAAGCATTTTCCTCAATGTGCAGTGCACAATTCGTTTTATTTATGACTCTCCAATCTCTTCAAAATGTAACGGTTCTTGGTTTGGCCAAGCTGAAGCTACACGGTAAGAATAAAGCTTAAAGCAGTTCTTTCCTCGGAGCCCCTTTCTGTCTCTTAAACGTTCCCTGGTTATCATGCCCTGCATATAAGCACAAAAAAAAAGCGGAATAGACCTTCCACACCACGAAGGGGGGGGGGGGGGACAGGGAGATGAAGATTGAGCGAGCCTTACACCGCTTCCCGGCATGCCTGATTACAGAATACGTGAGCCGGTTTCCGGCAACCGTACCGGGATCAAACGATAACGCCCCGCGGGGTCTAGACGTTTGCGGTGTTTGGCACCAGGAGCATGATGCAGACCTTATAAGAAAAATCATTATTCTCCCCCCCCCCCCCACCGTTGTTTCTCCGTCCTCCAGGCAGACGTGTAAAAAAGGCATCCTGCGTGTGGCCCATTAGGATGCGCCGAATGAGAAACTGCCTGCGATTCCCTGCCTCGGGAGGAAAGTGTGACACCTCGCGACGCAGAGGGCAGTGCATCTCCCCGCTGAAAGCGTGCGGCGTTTGGGGTGGGTGCTGAGTAGGTAATAGTTTGCTTTTCTTGTGGGGAGTTCTGCACAAATTCAGCACACCTCCATTTTCATTCATGGGGCATCTAAAGGCCAGTGTGTGGCCTTAATGAATGGTGGATTTGTGCAAAACCTGTTTATGTTAGGGTCTATATGACCCAAAATGACTTTTTGTTTTCATATAACTTGTGGTGATCTTCTTCAGCAAACGCCTTTAAGGCATCCTAGAGAATTAGGGAATACACTTAAAAAAACAATATTTTTTTATTTTTATTATTGACCCATAACGACACCTTAATGCAAATAGCAGTAAAATGCTAACATAACAGGAAGGTTAATAAGCCAGTGGGAAGCTGTAAGTGAAGCGGATTGGTATGGGGACACTTGCCCGTCATCTGCCCGCTGCTCTCTCCTGACTACTAACTAGTATATACTCTCTGTGGGATGGCAAGAGCAACCTTCTCTCAGCAGGGCCTCCTGCTGTCCGAGCACCTGCCTGCCCGCGGTACACTTGGAGAGCCATCCAGAGGAGCTGTGTTTACTTTGCAGAGAGAGAGGGAGGCCGCAACCTCTCAGGCCATCAAAAGCATATTGACTTTGTCCACACAGGTATTGTCGGGAATTTGCTATGGCAAAAGATGAAAAATGAAGGTGCAGTGATCTTTTTATTTAATCACTTTGTCAAATTCACAGGTGAAACGTCCATTTCTTTTTCAACAAAGGTTGCGGTATACATATAAAATATTATCATCAATAGTGCTCAAATAAATGTGCATCTTCTGTAGATTAAATAGGTGTGCTGACATTATTTGTAGATGGATATTTTCATTTATTCTTTCAGGGGACTTGTTTTCCAAGCCTTTCATACAAATTAAATGCTATGGTCTACATTTTGTTGGCAAGTGTGTTGGCCTTTAAAGAGCATTTTCTTTTATTTCAGTCAAAACACGACCATAATGGATGGAATATATTCAATCACTGCCATTCTGACAGATAGATAATGCTTTTTAGTTTGGTATATTGAAGACAAGCTTGTGGGAAATGAATAAAAAATGTATTTTTGTCAACTCTGTGGCACTTTCATCTTTGTTGACTTAACGCAATATGATGGATGAATGTATGTCTGTGTGACAATATCTGTGTCTGGGACAGAATGTAGCCCTAAGTTGTTATTTTCTGAAGCACCTGGCAGATGGTTTGTGCATTGTGTCTCACCTGTAGAATGTCTCACAGCCTACGTGTGATGCACAGGTACTGTAAAGTGAGAGTGCATTGCACGTCACTCAACAAAAAGCAGGAAAATAGTTAAGAAATAGGATAGATCAACCTAACCATACTACACACATATTAGCCTCTATCTCCCGTGCTTCCGTCAGCTGTGTATTCCCACATGGATCAACTAATCCTGCACACAAGTCTACACTTCTGAACAGAACTATTAAAGCTATCTGCCTGTGTCTGTTATAAAAGAGAGGATCTATTACTACCATCGTTATGAGTGATAGTAACAAAGAGATGAGAATCGCATTAACAATATAGAAAGTGATATTAATCATTTCTCCCTAATTCAGTATTCAGAGCAAATCTAGGCAATAACTGTTATTCATTGATGGCTTAAGGGACTTAATAATGAAGCGTGCTTTAAGCTTCCTTATGATAGTCTGAACTACCCAAATGTATCCATTTTGTATGCCCAGCGTAACATTCCCAAATGATCCATTGAGCAAAACCATTCAGTTAATCTGACATTAAGCGTCAGTGAGCCCCGTGTTGCACAACTGTTTTATCCATATCAAGGTCACAAGCAACTTCAGCCAACTCTTTCTCAATGCACCAATAAAAGTATCGGAACAACGATAACATGGTGGCCTATCCAAAACTGCACCTTTTGATTAATGTAATGATTCTTCTTCCATGAAAGATGTACACTGATATTCTTTTATGTGTGAAAGTGTTTACGTGGGCATTTTAAGACAGTGGAATATATCCTTTGTGCTTTCCCTTACGGAAAAAATAATATACTGCAGTATATTGTAAATATATTAAAATTATCTTCACAATATATTTAAAATATACTGCAGTATATCACATTTTCATAAGGGTTTGGCCACAGTAATGAGAGAAAACACTGCACTCTAGTTCTGAACAACGTTTGAGCAAGTAGACGGACTCAAATTTGCATAGGCCCGCAAAGACACAGAACCGGAGTACCTAGGGATAGAGTGGGTTTCAAGAATGCATTGAGTAGCCATTGAGTGATTTTATTCTTAAGCTTAAACATCACGTGCATAATATGGTTTAATAAGATTAAGTGAAATGTGTTGTTGACTATAACTTTCTTTGCTGACGTTATGAGGGCGATGTGTAGGAACGCAGGATAAAAACTAAAACAACAGCCAATATACAGTACGTATAAATATAAATAAATGTAAAGAAACTGAAAAGCCAGGAAATCTAAGTTGCTCAGCCGTGGAATTAATTTGCACACATGGTCAAGATGCTAATTGCACTATGCTAATTGCATTATGTATTGAACTGTGTGTATGAGCGCATTATAACCCAGGCCTGTTCTGACTTTGTTTGTGTGGAACCTTGATAATAAGGAAGCCTCTGTGGTGTGTGTGTGTGTGTGTGTGTGTGTTTGTACAGAGTTCCTCCGCACTTCGCTTGGGCTGTCCGCTCAATAATGGTCAACTAATTTTGGCACAGGAGCACGTCTACACCTACACAGCAAAGTGCTGTGTAAACTCAACTCTTGACAGAGCACTTTTAACTCTAACAGAGTATACACATATATGCCATTTACCTCTGGTCGTTTCATGCATCTTGAGCATCGGGATTATAATCCAGATAGGGATTATCCACATGAAAACGCAGGCGTAAATGCACCCATGATGCATTAGGAACAGATTCAAATCTGACTGCTTAACCACTTCAGGAGGCGGTCTGAGACACATTCGAGACAGTTATACAAGCGTAACTGCGTCACGTGACAAAGAAAACTGGGCCGTCCCACGAAGCAAAAAACACACGTAGCTTCACAATCACAACAAGCTGTGTTAAACATATTAATACATATTAAATGTATTAATCCCATCAGCCCCCTTCTGTTGTACATTGCTGAATATGGCATCTTCTTTAACTTTAATAACCAGGAAAATGCCATCCAAACTTGCTATTTTGAAGGGGCTACCATCTGAGCTCTCCGAGAGACGGAACAAAACAGAAGTGGGTTGTCAGGGTTTTGCATTTTACGCATAAAATAGCAATCGGATTTAATAGCAAGAGGCATCTGACTACCAAGTGTTAATGCAAAGTGGTTAAATCCTATCTGGACACATCTAGTAGATACAAGTCACATGAACGGACCAGGTGTAAATGGGGCCATAGTAGGGGGTCTCATACAAACTCTATTAGAGATTATATAACACTGAGAATCTTGCTGTACGTTCATGTACGTGAAACTAGTGACGTACTGTAACCAAGCCGTCAGACAATGATCCATTGTAGTGATGTGTGACGTGCCTTTGTGCGTGTGTGTTTACAGGGCTGTATCTTCAGATCCTAATAGGCTAATTAATAGACCTTTTGTCTTCAACTTCAGCTGAAATGTGCATGTAAAGGGTCACATATTATTTTGTCAATGTTATAGTTTTGTGTGGATTACTTTGGAAGTAGTGCGGGTTAACAGATTATTATAAAAAATAAATGCGGCTCCATGGATCCAGTGTGTCTGCTTAGCTATGGGCAACATAAATATCCCTCATAAAATATTAATCTACCTGTCATCTGTTCCCCCTGCTTGTTTTCCATTAGCTGTGTAAAGAATTTTAGAAACACGTTACTGAAAGTTGGCTAACAATTCAACTGAATTTTCAGGCAGGAGTAAGGGAGAGAGTCTTATGTCCCTTTTGTTCAAGGTCTTCTGAAGTCAATAAACTGGCAGCATTGCTACCATCAGTCAATGATAATTCTATCATTCAGACCATACTACCATTTAGACCATTTATACTCTATTCTGCATGAACCAGAATGTTCACCTGTATATATTTTAATAACATCAATTTGATGTATTTAAAGGGATAGTTCGGAATTCTGTGGAAGTACGGCGGCGGAGCGATACCTACGAATGTAGTGCCGGCACTGGTCGACTACAACAACAAAGAAGAGCAACAAGTTGCAATGGCCACGTTCGCACCGCCGCCGTACTTCCACAGAGAATATAGGTCAGCACAAAGTAAAGGATTCAACGATAGTTTGACTTCAGAAATGATGGTATAAACACTCAAATTAACCCCGATAGACTGTCGTCCTATTTTATTTGCTTTGGGTGCACTGTGGAGTGTTTAAGAGCGTTTGGTAGTGGATGTTACCGGTTACCATAGAGTTGCGCTAGCATTAGCAACGTGTGTGTCCAAAAGAAGGACAGCATGGAATTAGCTGAAAATGGTTTCCATCAATCAACTACATCATGGGTAAGTCGTAATTGAGACATTATGTCCAAAATTCCGAACTATCCCTTTAAGGTTCAACATATTTGCGTAAAGTCTAAAAACCAATCGCAATGAAATTGTCATCCAACGTAGATTCGACTAAAGTAGATCTTAGATTGTGAATAAAAATAAAGCAAAGAAACAAACGCCTTCAATCCTAGCTGGAAGCTTGTATAAATGAACAGAGAGAAGGAATTGACAGGTCAAACACAGTCTGAGTGATGTTCTTCCTCTACTGTGAAGTGGGAGGGCCAATGTTCCCTTTTAGGATGGAAAGAAAATGTTTCCTGCCACACAAATCCGTGAAATGACTCAGTATCAATTACGGGAGATGCAAAATCCCCACGTTCTTAGTCAGAATAGGTCTCCTGACTGACAAAACCTGCCGAGGATTTGTCCCAGAACCGCGCGCATTTTGCCAAGTGTGACTAATTCAAGCTTGGCCACGTCCATTTTTCCAGAAATCATTTGATCCTTCTATATGGAAATGTATGCACACACATATCGAGACAAGTGTCTGAAAAATGGTCTGTTCCAGTCAGACCTTCACGAAACAATTCACGAATCACTCGTAAATTGAGCCACGTGACAGTACTCGCGTAGATACTCTGTAACAAACACACTCTGCAGTATATAAATGGCTGTTTACAAGACACAAATTCATATTTGTGTCATTCAGACGTCCAGATCACTTCCCGGATGGCTCGACAGAGAGGGGGATCTGTGATGCTTTCCACTAATTCCCGGTGTTCTTAATAAAGCCGATAGTTCTTTACAAAAAAACAACAAAAAAAATCAATGTCATCTTTGTGTACCCATTTCCGTCTTTGCATGTGTGCATCCGACACTGAAAAAGATGGAAACTCCAATGCAAAACAGATGGAAATTTAGAAAGAGGTAACATTTCCATTCATGCGATACTCTTACATTTTTAAATAACAAGCAGGCAAGCTAAAAGGCCGCGGAGCTGTATATATTTGCAAGCGCAATCGCGTATCCCGGAAGAGCTAGCTCTCTGTTTAATGCAGCTGCCCTCTGAAGACCGAGGGTTCACGTCCCGCAAGCCGCAGATAAAATGGAGAGGCAGACTTGTGTCTTTTATCAGCCGTCTCTGTTTGACATCTATCTGAATCTCGCGCGGGGCTGACAGCGGAGTGCAGGAGACCGGGTTAAGCAAGAGATATATGCTTCAGGAATGAGCTGTGGCAGAAGGAAGGGATGAAGTGGATAAAGTTGACACGTTTCATCTCTTTTACGCAATGCCTAACCTACTGCGGTAGGTGAGTCCATATCCATACAGTATGAGCAATTATACCCTTTGTATTTCCACGCAAAACAAAACACAAAAACAAACAAAACAAAATCATTTTCTTTTGCCTTTTAGGGTAATAAACACAATGTTTACCAGTGACAATTCCCAGGTGGTGATGGTGGTGGTGGTGACATCACCAATTGTATTTTTCTGTGACTCATGAAATAAGAAATGATTGCAAAGGCAAAACCACCCCTTGTGTGGCAAGTTGCTTTCATCTTGCATATGAAGAAAAAAGAATTTTGATGACCTTACACTTCTCAGAGCAAGAAATCCCGCTCTACCAAAGTAATCTTGCTCTTACGCCCGTACTTCTGGCATACGACTTTGTCCCTGCTTCAGCAGGGCTATTCATTTTAGAACTGTGCGCTCTTTATAGGAAGTGTCCTATTGGAAATGATTTTCCCATAAAAATAATGCATTACTGTAGGTGCAATTTTATCTGCGGAGTTCTGCTGGGGCTTCTTCTAATGCAGCCGGCTCTTTCCCCCCGCCCCTCCTCTGGACCGAAGAGAGACGTCCCCCCATGTGACGTCACAAAGATAATCCTTTACCGCGGCTTTTTTCCAGGGACTCTCGTGTCTCTCCCCAGGACCGACGAAGCCACGTTGGCACTCCTTAAACCGATAGAAACCCCAACCCTGGTCCCCCCCAGTCCCGCGTGTTGCGCTAAACATTTTTCATTGTAGAAAATTCTATGACAGCCTGACAACGGGTCAAATCCCTGTCTAAATCAAAATATTTATAGATATGAAGCGGCTTTGCGAGCTAAGAACATGAAACCTACAGCTGTGTGGTGTTTGCTCTGTGATGCAACAATGTTTATGAGGGTATTTCGAGAAAGTGGAACATGTCCACTGGGAAGGATGTCATTTTCTTTCTGCCCAGGCTGCTTTATCATCCATGGAGTGCGAGGTTTAATATCTTACCACCCCCCCCCCCCCCCCCCCCCCGAAAAAAAAATATGAAAAAGTGCATACGCAAAAAAGGCCCCTTCACTTGATTATAAGCCTGTTCTTAACAGACACACACACACACTCTGTCACACACAAGCACACACACACACACGTGCGCGCACACAAACACACACACACACACGCACACACACACACACCACACACACACAGTCACCCATACACACGCACACACACACTTCTACGCAGTGTCTCGACAGTCCCAACAGTAATGTGATCAGGAGCTCAATCTCTTAACTCGCATGATAAGAATGAAGTCTGAGGATATAGAGAACACTTTTATTTTAATCTGTAGAAATTGTTTCTTTCAGTCTATTATGGATGGCATTAGGACAACACTGGAATAAAAAATATAGGCAGTGCTTGTGAATCTGTCTCATATCTGGGAAGCACGAATGTGCTTGAGTGGAAAAATATAAATATTGAGATGACTGCTGTCCTGGTAATGTCATTAAATAGTGTATTAACAGATGCTCGTAGTTTAGACAACATTTATAGTTGCTATTGTATAATAATAGTTCATTATAAAACTTACTGATGATTTTTACTGTAGAAAGACATCAATGTGTTAAAAAACGAAATACCTCCACATTAAATGTGGACTGTGAGTATGCATTGTGCTGTCTATTGAATTCTGAAGCAAAATGTATGCAAGACTATTTAAAAACCACAAAAAAGTACACAAAAAAACTGTAAAGAACTGTAACGTGCCATTGCTAATTCAAAGTTCAGCTTTTTTTGGCTAATTTATCAGGAAGTAAAATGTATCCCTCATTTCTCAATCTGCACAGTACTGCAAAAATAAACATTTAGAGACCTGTCGTGTTGCCCTTGATGCAGTAGGGCTTTCTGTAATTTGAAGAAATGCTTTGGCTATGACTCAAACTGGTTTTAATTTGGAACTGTCACTTGGTTTGCCCTGTAATCGACCTTCACAGTGGGAATCCCAGATGGCTTGGGAAGTGGATTGTGTCTTTTTTCTCCTTTTAGCTTATTACTTCTAGCCAGTCAATTTGTCGCTTTGGGGCCTTGTGTTAGAACTAAAAACGGCACCTCTTTCTGTTGGCATCACACAGGTTTTAAAAGAAGAAGATCATAAAACCACAAAGGGGACAATATGGTTAAAGGTTGTTCCTTGTGATGCTCAGTAGATCCTCAGTCTGTTGAAATAAAGTCACGGCTTTATCGATGCTTAGTCACTCCGCACTTCTGGTGCCGTTGATCTTTGCTTCTTGTCGCTAAAATTGAAAAACATATTACCACATGTGAAGCGCAATACAAAAAGAGTGACTTAAAAACAACACACACCGGAAAAGCATAACTTACGTACTTAAAACAAGCTGTATGTTTCTTAACAGTCAACTGCTTTCCCGAGCGAGATACAGATATATACAGGTGGTAAAATTCCCGGAATATGTGGACTAGTGAGGTTTTTCACGCTCCTGTAACACATTACACCCCACCGCATTACAGCCGGGGCGTAAATTGATTTATCGTGTAGCCACTGCTATTGCCAGTAAGGGTGAAGAAGCACCATGTCAGGCAACTCACAATATATTTGGGTCAATCAATACAGAGTCAAGACCCAGTTCACTATATCATCCCTGGGGTACCGTCTTTTAACTTTGGCGAGAAAAATGTCAGCACACACCCAGGCCTTTAAACCGAGGAAGTATAAACTATTTTCAAGAGAAAACACAGTTAACAAGTAACTAAGAGCTGAAGTCCCCTCTTGGCAGGCTAGCTTTCGTCTCTCACAGTGAATTTAATTCTGAAATAATCATAATAATAATAATAATAATAATAAATCGATAGAAACATAAGGAGACATGAGATTAAAGGGGTAAAATATAAAAATAATAATAATAATACACAAATAAAAATAAATGTGATCAGCCAAATACTTTATTAAAAAAAGTGTCTTTTTTCTTTTAGAATTGTGTCCTGAAAAGTGCCTCTCTAATATCCTGAGGCAGTGGATTCCAAAGTCTGGGTTGGGTAAAATGAAATGGCGGCCTCGCCATTCTTCTTCAGGTTAGCGTTGGGCACATTGAGCAAGTAGGCATTGGATGATCTTAAGTTCCTCTTGGGCTGGTAACTAGTTTTAACATTTCTGAGATACATGAAGGCGCTAAACCATTGAGTGCCTTAAAAACCAGTAAAAGGGTCTTAAAAACCAAGAGCTGCGCCACACATATCAACCCAGTTCTCCAGTGATGGTGAATGAGTATCTTATGGTCAATGGCCTCGCATGCTGTACTTATGAGAATGACAGTTACAGCATTGTGGGTATCAGTCCTGAGTCCGAGATCATTAACTACTTGCACTAAAGCAAGTTTCTGTATTATGATTAGTCCGGCCAGACTAGAACGTATATATTTTTTTGAGAAACACATTCAATTGATTAACAGTGCCCTTTTCCAAAATCTGACTCAATAAAGGAAAGTTTGATCTAGGCCTGAAATTGCCAGGAACATATCCAGGTTATTTTTGTTAAGTAAGGGATTCACTTGGCAGTTTTAAGAACGTCTGTAAAGATTCCTGGGCCTAGAGAGCAGTTATTTCTAATACCTCGTCAGACAAACTACCACCTATGTAGATGTATGTACGTTTGTATGCGCGCTTGTAATTGCGCATGTGTTGCATTTGAACCGATTGACCACAAACGAGATTTATCATTTGAAAATTAAGCCTTCCAAATTGTGTGAAACAAATTGATTCTCAAGGGCCTGGAAGCTTGACAGCTGAATTTAATTTCTGAGTCAACTGAAGATGGGCCCATATAGCTGCCACTCCAAATTAAATAAAGCTCCGGTGAGCGTGCCAATTGAAAAATACTCAGGACACCCCGGCACGGAGCAGCGGGGAACCGTTAAAGAAGATACAGCATCCAATTGATATAATGACAATCATTCAGTCGACTGAAATGAAAATCACATCCCAGAAAGAGCGAGCGATAAGAGGGCGTATTGTATTTAAAAGTAGAGGAATATAACGGATATGGCCCGGGCACGGGAGGTAGGTTCAGAGCAGAGCCATCTCTGCGCCTCCAATGCCATATTCTTTCTCTTCATCTCTCAACACTCCCCATCACAGGGATGAATTTAACGCGACTGCGGAGAACGTGGAGCCGCGGTTCACATTCCATCATTTCATCCGAAGCACGGCGCACCTCACCTTCCAGACGCCGGAATGTTCTTTTTCAGGAGTCTCGTTTTTTTTGTTCTTCTTTTTTTCTTTATTTTCTCGAGACGTGCGATTCATCGTTCGGCCGGGCTGTCAGAATCCCGAGTCCCTCCGTTGAATGGATGTCTCATGGACAGAAATGAGAATTTCTCCTGCGTGTCATTTGATTTAGACTGACCTGCCTTGAGTAGCCGTTGACAGGTTTGTGTGAGATGTTAATGGCGATACAGACAAAAACCAGCATCTGGATTCAGATTAGCTGCTGTTTTCAAAGAGACAGAGTGCAGGTCTGAGATATTGTCTCTGCCCAAGAGATAGGATTTGGTACATATACTTTGTGATATTTGTCATATTTAATGCAGTTTTCTGTAGCTGGACATATTATGTTAGGGGCTATACAGCATTTATTTCCTTCGACATGTTCATTTATTGGCAGAAGATAGCAAAATGCTTTATGGGTTTTATCCCAGGACTGAAAGGTTTTCATTGTGTGAATGAAAACTGCGCACACAACTTTACCATGATAGGCCAAACTGACATCAAGACAATGGTTACCAAGATTACACAACAAGTTTACTTCAAAACTGAAGTTATAAGATTGCAAGGAGACAACACTGATCCTAAAGCTACACAACATTTGCAGATTTCCCGAGTCTGTCGGAAAGGTTAACGAATGTGTATCTTAAGTACACTTTCACCTGCCTTCATTGAGCCCAATAATTGATGCAGCTACATAATTAAGGTCCTTAGAGTGGAAATTTCAGTAACAGCTCGCACACTAGAATTACTTATATTACTTATACAACAGAAGTGTGTGACTATTAACTAGGTCCGCTACTTCTATTGGACAATGAGATACAAATTACAACTGGAAATTATTACTACAACCCATGCCGTGCACCTGTAACCTTGCATGACTTAAACATTCATTGTTGCAGAGATACATTACAGTATTTATTTAGGGTAGTAGGGTAGCCAGGGTGACCCACAGCTTTTAAATTCCATAGCTCATAAAACAACTGGATTCTTATTGGAGTAATTTAGGAAAAGTACCTTACACAAGGGTAGATGGTGACCTTGCTTTTCGGTCCAAGGCCAGCAGATGCAGTGAACACACATGGCTCTAAACGTTACCCCCAGATGTATCACCCTTACTGCCCTTTTCTAATCAACTTGTGTGATGACTACATTTTCTTTTGCGCATGTAGGCCTACCTTACTGTAATATTTTTTATTTTTTTATTTTTGTAAGTTTGAATAAATGCAAGTATTTGATTCTTATTCAAAATGTTTTTATTCACAAACACAGAGCCAAACATAAGGAAAAAAAATCTTCATTTCATTAAGGCCAAGTACAACTAATAACAATTGTCACACTAATTAAATGTATTGAGGAAATTGATGAAGTAAGAATGAAGCACTTCTGTTAAAACAATAACGGAAACGGAATGTAGTATTTGTTCATTAAATTTCACGCTCTCCTTCTGTTTCACCGTAACACCAGAACGCCGGCGCACGCGCGTGTGTTTTGCGGCCGTTATAAATCCTCGCAGTATCTGTGATTTACAGCCACATTTGAGTCATTTTGTAAAGCGGCGGGACACCAATAAAATCAAGGATTCCATCTCACTTTGAGAAACGCTCTGCGTACCGGCGGCCGCGTCTTGCAGAGACACGCATCCTGTCAGCTAAAAAAAAACGATCTTTGGAGAAAACAAAATCTCGCAGGCCAGCCTTTTAATTGTGTCTATTTTATATCCCTCTTTAATGGTGGTGCAAATAAATTCTTCTTTGCTGCAGCTGTTCGACTAAATTGGGCCACAATGTTGGCTACTTACTCTTCTTGCTTATTGGCCGTGAATCCTCATCTATCATGTAGAATTAATAAGGGGGGAAATCAAGATAGGCCTTCTTTGTTGAAGTACAACGAATGATAAGATTGCGGAAGAGGAAAAGATATAAAAACGACATGTGACTGCATATGAGAAAGAAGCTATATACAGTATATCGTGAGAAAATGCGAAACATATTAGAAGTGACAGAATTCATGTGGAGCAACACAGAATGTTAAATTCCAGGCAGAAATATACGCTAATGGCGAACGAGTCGCAGTGGATTTGTAAGGAGGATGGAGGTCAGTCAGAACATTGTGGGCTTATTATGGCTGTGTGTGTGTGTGTGTGTGTGAGAACCTGCTCTTTCTTAGTGGTATGTTCTGATAATGTATAATGTCAGACAGGAATTCAGGAGCACAGCAGCCTGCAGATGTCGGAGAAATTGCTTAACCGTGTGTATTGGCTAGAAGTCACGACTGCAGATCACCTGACAATCGGCCTGGGTGGGCAGAAGGAACGGAAATGGAAAATATTACTGTTTAACAAAAATTGATAAAATGTGTTGTTACCATCTTGTGTTTATCGATAACAACATTGATTCTGGTTCTAGCAGAAATGGTCGCTCAATAGTTATAGTTCAGATAATTTTCCACAGTAGCACAAGAGCACAGGCAGAAAACAATGCAGGAAGCAATGCAGTGCGGCATCAGACTGAACCCAAAAACCGAAATCTTTCTTTTAGGGTAATATCAAAAACTAAAATCTTTATAAAGTATCCTCCCACGGGTACTTCCAGGATGAACGTGACTTACAGCTCACACGCCGAAAATAAAATGAACAAAAAAAACAAAAACGCGAGCTTACCGAAATTCGCTTTCCTTTCCTGCACATAGAGTTCACCCCGGGATGAGCAGACCCGCAGCTTGAACAGGTGTCCGGGACAATGGTGGTTTGGGAACTGGCCACACAAAGCCGGCCAGTCATGGCCAGGGTCCTAGTGGGGGTGTGGGATGGGAGTCGGAGGATCGCTGGCCCCGGCTCGGGCCCCCTGCTGGGCTCAGCGCTAGGTCTCCCGCTATTGAGCGAGCCGCTGAGAGACCCACTGAGGCCCTATCTGGAGAGGCCAGGTGGAAAGACTTTGGCCATGGCTCCATACCCATAAGTTTGGCTGGATACACAACACAATCTTGTCTCTACAGTGAGCTGAATCGACGGGTCCCAGGCAAATCCTGGCAATGCCTTTCTGTTTGAACGTGCTGAGCTCATGAGGACTGTTTGAAAAATTGCAGTTGCTTTGTTTTTTTTTGTTTCAGGTGGCGACACTAATTAAATGGCTGTTTGGTATTCGAAATATAAAGAGCTTCCACCGAGGAATGTTATGAGGATAAAAATATCTCTTCAAGATGGCATCTGATTGCAACAGCAGATACATCTGTGAGAAAACAACAAGAAGATAAGTATCTTGCGGTTATCAGCAGTTGGTCTTAGGTATGCTCTTTTTGCATTGTAATTATCCTCAGAAGTTAAAAACTTTTGACGATAATTATGTCAGAATCTCAGAAATGTGTGTGTGTGTGTGTGTGTGTGTGTGTGTGTGTTTGTGTGTGTGCGTGTGTGTGAGCGTGTGTTTCAATCCTTATATCATAAAAAATAAACCACTGGGAGTCTTGAACATCTGTAGGGAAACACATGAAAGTATCATGATTTTTTCATTACACAAACTCCATTTCAAACTTGTTTGAAACTTATCTTTCAGATCATAAATCCACAAGAGATCTATAGTGTGTTATTAAACATGAACCTGAATTGTACACAATGCTCAATGTTTATATTTTATTTATCGATAATAATCTTTTAAGGTGCAATGTATACGATATTTCCAGCATTTGCAGCACAGCATAGTTGAAATGTGTTCTTATGCCGTTCTGTACATGACCTGTGGCCGTGTATGATAAATGTTTTAGATCAGTGCACATGAGGAGCTGCTGGATGGCTCATATGCTTAAGGCATCACGCTGTGGGGCACGGATGACCCTCACGGCCTCGGATCAAATCCAGATCATGCCGGCGGCCGCGATGTGCAATTGGCGATTGTGTGGCCCAGGGTATGGGAGGGTTCAGTCAGATAGGGATCTAGTGACCCCTGCTGGTCGATTGGGGGGGGGGGGCTGTGGACTGCATGCTAAAGCCCCATATGAAAGGTCTTCCTCTGACTCCAGTCTGTGCGAGCTTAGCTGTAGTCCGCGACGTGAAAAGAAGCACCAGGCGACGCCACGCTTTTCGGAGGAGAACCGCGGATGCCATTGGCAGTGGGGGTTCGTGCATGAACACGGCTGTGGTTGCAGACGATTAACCGTCCCAAATTGGGGAATTATAAATATATATACATAAAGATCAGTAAACACATTCCTATTGTGTGCTTGTTTCAGTTGAACTCAGCTGGTGTTCCATTTTGTTTTTCTCTGGGAGCTAGCAGTTGCTTAGCAATACCCCAAAAATACTCAGCCTACAAGTCCATTACTGTTCAGGAAACAGCATGGTGGACCATGCATGCGCAGCTGGTCTCTCATCGTGCTCAGTGCAGCAAATTTCTAATTAGAAAAAATAAGAAGAAAACACCACTTGTTTTAGCATCTGCAGTTTTTACTTGCAGAAATGATGTAATATCTACACATTTGTAGGATAGCATCAAAGGGCAGCAGTCTCAGACTTGCTTGGTAATATAAATGACAAAGTCAGATATCAATATGATTATTCTATATTTCAATGCTGTTTCCTGCTATTGCAGACTATTCAAAATTTGATTATGAATATATCAGTGTGACAGTGACCTAATTGCAGGTGTTCTTTACAGTAACAAACTTGGCTCGGTAGATGCCCCTTAATCAGTGACCTACTTTGTTTTTTTAATGATTTCATTGCTTAAAACATCATGTGGAGCAGTCAGTAACCTGCACTGGACCATTGATGTACTGCAGGGGGTGTCAAGATCCGGTCCTGGAGGGCCTCAGTGTCTGCTGGTTTTTGGTGCGTTTAAGCACAAGTGATTAATTTAAGTCACTAATTGGCTAAAGTCCACACACCTTGTTCTCAATGCTTTAACTGGGTGCTGATTGAAAGGAAACCACAAATACCTGTAGACACTGCGGCCCTCCAGGACTGGAGTTTGACACCCCTGATGTACTGGAATGCAAAAAGTACTTTCCTATTTAGTGGAAGAATGCAATAATACACTCCATCAAATTCACAACCTTGGTTTTCTGTCTGTTCCCTCATAAAGATTCCACAAATATTGACTTTCATTATGACTTGAATGAATTACGCCAATCTCAGCTCAACTAAAACATAGCTGGACCCAATCTCGAAAATAGTGTCATTTTCCAAATAAACAGACTCTTAACAAAATATAATAGCCTCTTGAGAAAGGCATGCTTATCTGTACATCTCTGAAGTAGGTTATTGTCACTGCAGTTTGTCTAGATATTTGGTTTTCAGTACAAACTGTTATAGCTACAGTGTACTGCATATTCTGTAAATAGGCCTTTAGAAAGAGTCAGTCAAACCAATATTACGAAACGAAATGTCATTAGTACTTGGTTAATGTATTCAAATGATCTTGGATTGGATTATGATTCTCAATACGCTTCAGGCAATACTTGAGGCATCACGGAGGAACACAGTGTTTGTGCACCTTATGTTTTGAGTCATGGTTAATGAAGCATAAATGATTGAAAGCGGAAGAAGTAAAATGGCCGACAGTCCCATGCAGATCAATATTACCAGAAACTATTAATTTAAAGCAACAATTTATAGCTTGTAGCTTCAAGCAAAAACAGAATGTAAACGTAAAGTTAAGCATGATACCTCTTTAGTGGAAAGAGACAGACATTTCATATACTACCTACTGTATATATGTGTTTCTTATCAAACGTAGTCTGTATCTCATAACACATTGAAAGAAGATTAATGAATTAAACATTGTGGAAATGGGAAAAAGGAAACAAATATTATTTTAAAAACTTTGCATCACCAGCAAAAATGGCAAAAAATGAAAGATATGGGACTCAGTTTTAAAGACTTAACTTTAAAAAAAGCTTACGAGGAGCTATATTCTGCTGGCGGATTATCAGTGTGAGTAAAGAGACTCTATTTCCCAGGGAGTGCTGTACCCTGCTGATATTAGCATGCCCCTCATCCCCTACCATAAATAAAGAAGTACTGTGGTTTGAGGTTATCACTTCCAATGTTTGAAATTCTGAACTCTTTCAGAGATGTGCTATTTCCACTGGGACTCTACTACCCCACAGAGTTTAGTTTAATCCAGCATTTAGAGGAGCGATAGTTTTCCTCGCATTGTATTTTTTGTATGATATCTTTCATTCCCCTTTGTATTGTAAAGTCTAAACACATTGTATTTTTTCATGACCATCTGGACATCATTGTGTTTTCTACACACAATTGACTTCATCCCCTGCGTTCAGCAGCTGAAGAGAGACAAAGAAACACGTTTCATATTAAAGCAACGGAGGCCTGCAGGTCACCTTCAGTACTGATACATTTTCATACGCTGTGTAAACTTCACAGGTTCTGAGTTTGAATCAGTGACACAACTTTATTGTTGAAACCTGAAACCTGGAGTGAGGTACTTAACAAGAATGCCTTTGGTAAATGTTCAACTGCTTAAGGATAGCATTACATTACATTACATTACAGGCATTTAGCAGACGCTCTTATCCAGAGCGACTTACACAACTTTTTATTTTTATTTTTTTATCACATTTTACATAGTATCCATTTCTGCAGCTGGATATATACTGAAGCAATGCAGGTGAAGTACCTTGCTCAAGGGTACAACAGCAGTGTCCTACCTGGGAATCGAACCTGCAACGTTTCGGTTACAAGCCCAGTTCCTTAACCATTATACTACACTGCTGTCCCGCATTGTCCCCCCTGCTGTCCCCCCTACACTGCTGATAGCATAATAACTTGCAAGCTATAGGCAGGTCAGCAAACACATAAGCATCTGCTAAGTGAATAAATTATATTTGAATAAAATTATAGTTTAATGCAGCTCTATATTTAATATTAATGTAGTCACCCCTCTCTTAATTTCAAATAGCAATAAAACCCGACGTCCAATTGCACATTCAATGCTAACATGCCCCTTTTCTCAGGAGATTGGCAACAAACGCTTGGCCCACTACTCCAATTTTCCAATAATCATACGTGTGGAATGGGTCATAATTCAAAGAGTGCTTTGAGGACTTTTTCTAAGTTGATTACAGTTGATAACAAAACTGTGATGCAATGGGAACTATTCGCTTGTATTATTAGATCTGTGTTGCAATAACTTTTAGACATCGCTTCTATCACAAAAGTCATATCCATTTCAGGCTAATCCCAATCTAACTCAGAAATGTTTCCAGGAAAAAAGATGAGACAATCACCAGGAGAAAATTACAGAACAGGGTTTAGAGATAAAATGAGAAAGAGAAAAAAAAATAAAAAACTGAAATCCCCCTCAGGAATCGCACTGTGCTCTGTGATGTACGACTGTTCCTCTGTATCACTATAATGTAACTCAAATTCGAACTTCTGAACGATCTTCTGAGGATATTTTGCTTTTTAAACTTCTCCCATTGAGAACTGCTGTTTCGGATTAAGATAAACCCGGAGGCCCCAAGATACTGAAGCTGGGGTTTCGGTATCTTCAAAGAAAAAGAAAAGAAAGCAAGAAAGAAATAAAGAAAAAAAGAAAGAAAGTAAGTAAGAAAAACTTGTTACCAACGAGCTGTTTTCATTACTCTCAAGACAAGCACAGCACAAAAGTCAGGCAAATTGCAGCGTTATGAGCCAGTATACCTACTAGATCTAACACACAAGAGAATAACTCACAGCCAGAATGCATCTCAGTCGACAGGAGCCATGCTCACATTCTTCCAGGATACATGCGTGTGTCAGTCAGTACAAGTAACGTTCTACGGACAATGTTTTCTCATGAATCCTTAATTATAATAATGAAGGTTTACAGGGTGTGAAAGCGAGATTTACTGGACTGCAGAGAAATTCAACATGAATACTGCTTAATAGTTACGAACCATTTAAAGGGCATCTGGAACTGCTCTGTGTAAAATCATTAAGAGTTCACCTCACAATAACCGTTTAATCTATAAAAAACAAATCACAAAATATTCACAAACAAACCCAGTGGAAGGTTTCTAACCAGCTGCACAATAATAAACACAGACTAAGGCAAAAGGTATTACAAAGGTACAATTTGTTTTGGGTCATTGTCCTGCGGCAAGGTGAATCTAAGTATATAAGATGTTTCTGTACACTTCAGAATTCATCCTGCTGCTGCCGTCATCGTCAGTGAAGAGAAGTGAGCCAGTTCTAGTGTCAGCCATACATGCCCAAGCTATAAAACTGCATACATGCCCAAGCTATAACACTGCATACATGCCCTAGCTATAACACTGCATACATGCCCAAGCTATAAAACTGCATACATGCCCAAGCTATAACACTGCATACATGCCCTAGCTATAACACTGCATACATGCCCAAGCTATAAAACTGCATACATGCCCAAGCTATAACACTGCATACATGCCCTAGCTATAACACTGCATACATGCCCAAGCTATAAAACTGCATACATGCCCAAGCTATAAAACTGCATACATGCCCAAGCTATAACACTACATACGTGCCCAAGCTATAACACTGCATACATGCCCAAGCTATAACACTGCATACATGCCCTAGCTATAACACTGCATACATGCCCAAGCTATAAAACTGCATACATGCCCAAGCTATAACACTGCATACATGCCCTAGCTATAACACTGCATACATGCCCAAGCTATAAAACTGCATACATGCCCAAGCTATAAAACTGCATACATGCCCTAGCTATAACACTGCATACATGCCCAAGCTATAAAACTGCATACATGCCCAAGCTATAACACTACATACGTGCCCAAGCTATAACACTGCATACATGCCCAAGCTATAACACTGCATACATGCCCAAGCTATAACACTGCATACATGCCCAAGCTTACCAGTGCCTCAAGAACATAATCTACGCCTACATCCTGGAGAGTGGTCTTGATCTGTTCGACAGTTGAAAAAGGGGTTTTTCTTCATAATTGAATGTATTCTTCAGTCACCCACTACAGTGGTCTTCCATGGTCTACCAGGTCATTTGCTATTGCTGAGCTCGCCAGTGCATGCTTGCTTCCTGACAATGTATCAAACGATTAATTGTGACACACACAATGGTTTGGCTATGTATGCATCAGATCAATTTATTCAGATTTTTCAGTTTCATGATGGCTTGCTTTACTGGCATTGACACTTATTTGGTCCTCATATTGAGACACCAATCCTACAATTAAATATAGACCTTTTGGTAGCTTTCTTGAGCATGAACTAATGATGCAAAGAGACACAGCTGGCCAAGAAACAGCTGAGCAGTTAATTGTGCCATTACCTTTGCTCCCCTAAAATTGGGGGGACGATGTATGTAATGGGCTCTAATTTCTACAAGGATCACCCAATATGGATGTAACTACCTTCAAATTAAAGCTGACACTCTGCACATATTCAGTGTTTTATTTAAAATCGAACATGCTGGAGTATAGAGCCAAAACAACAAAAATTGTGTCACTGTCCCAATAATTTTGCATTCAACTGTATATATATTGTGATCCCCTCAGTGGCCCATTCACTGGAGTGATATGAGCATTAGAATTTAATCCTCACACTGAATGTAATTTAAAGCATTGCACACTTCGCCGTAATCCCCGTTAACATGTCTTGAATATGTATTATCTCACTGATACCTCCGCTTGAATGTGAATCATTTCAAGCTCAGCTGCCGCTCTATTCTCTTTATAGCATAATCCTTTGACAAAAGAATTAAGCAGTATACAGTATTTTCTGAAAAAAAAAGAAGAAAAGTAAATTAAATTCACCAACAGTCGCACTTCACACAGGAGGTGAAATCAGAAGCACCAATGGGCTCTCAAAAGATATTAGAGCATAGGATTAATAACCATTCATTTGTCAGTTATTGAAATTGACATTAATAGAATATCTTATTTATAATGTACTAACAAAACTAATGTTTTTTTTTTCTTCTTGGGGTGGCCAAGGGTGGTGGGGCCCAACGCCAGATCTTTTCACAGGGACCAAAATCCCTGGAGGGGCCCCTGTGTGAAATGAATGTTGGAGTGCCATTGAAAGACCATTCCTCCATTGCATAATTTACCCTCCTACATAAAAATACTACATTTTTTCAGAGAAAAGGAATGGATTTATAGTGTTCAGTCATTCCCTGGATCCCATTAAGATATGTATTTCTTTTACCTAATACCTTCGCCTGACGGTGGGTACAACATTTTATTGATATACTCAGTCAGCCTTCATTATACACAATCTATATAAAATAAACAGCGTAAAGGTTTCCAGGCACAGAGAACACATTGCAGAGCTGAGTGATTTAGCACAATGTTAAATTAACAGATTTGCAAATGGAAAAGGCAGGAAGGGTGCTCTTTTTATGATTTAACGGAGAGTAGACAGTCCGCCCTCCTTATGTTTCCGTTCATTCTATTCAGAGGTGGCTACAATTAGAAATAAATAGAAATAGGAGCACGGTACAGAAACTGCAACGGCAGGGAATCGAACCCCCGGCCACATGGGCCGCCGTATGGAATTACCACAAAACCCCCTGGAGAGCGAGTTTTTATGTGGTAACAGATACGTATGTTCATCATGCATGTGTTCTTGCACAGGGACGCTCTCTGGATGCAGTGACGTAAGGCAAAATAATTAGAATCTGAAGTTCCCATCTCACACTGTTAGGGCATGATTCATTTTTTCAACATGCAACCTCTTCATTGGTTTTCCGGACAAAATTCATGAAATTTTCATGAAAAATCCATCTCTCGGTATCTTGGAAAATGTTTATGTACTGTAAATGAGCTATTAATTTTTTTAGTGGAGTGTGATGTATGTTTGTGTGTGTATATACAGTGTATATATACAGATCCTTTCCAAAAAATTAGAATATCATGGAAAAGTTTTTTTTCTCTCCATAATTCCATTCAAAAAGTGAAACTTTCAAAGATTATAGATTCATTACACACAAAGTGAAATATTTCTCACCTTTATTTATTTCATTTTTCATAATTTTGGCTTACAGCTCCAGAAAACCCCCAAAACAGTATTTCAAGAAATTAGAATAGTGTGTTGAAAATCAGCATTTACTTCAGTTATTTCAGAGAATGAATGTTTTAGACTGAGTGTCACACTCTGTACGTGGTGGTTTTTGAAGCACTGACTCCAGCCTCAGTCCACTCCCTCTGCATCTCCGCCAAATTTTGGAATCGTCTTTGCTTGACAATCCGCTGAAGCCTACGGTCATCTCTTTTGCTTGTGCACCTTCTCCTGCCACATTTTTCCCTTCCACTAAACTTTCTATTGATATGCTTGGACACTGCACTCTGTGAACATCCAGCCTCCTTAGCGATGACCTTTTGTAGCTTACCCATCTTCTGGAGGGTGTCAATGATGGTCTTCTGGCCAATTGTCAAGTCTGCAGTCTTCCCCATACTGAACCAAACTGAGATACCTGTCCAATTTAACGACACACCTGTAAAAAAACTTTGCTGGTATTTTGAGTAAATTAGATGACTAGAGTGATTATGAAACATTATGAAAAATGAAAGGATCTGTATATATAACAGGCCCATATCCTATGACTGTGATAGAGCATAAGGAAGTGAACTCAAGCACGTAAAACATAATAGTTTTCAGAGATCACATCACCAGCAACATTTAACACATACATTATATAGTTTTATCATGTAATTTCAATATCTCAACAAGCTGCAGGCATTGCACAACTTCTTTTCCCCAATGTCTGGTCCTGGACGTTCATGCAAAGCCGAGATTTGTTGGGTTTTCACAAAAGCATCACAAACATGTTCTATAAATCCAGGCAAGTACTGTGCAAATATATTGCATCGCAAGAAACAGCAATAGTTATCCGTTCCATCAAACTGTAAAATCCCGAAACCATGTCTGACAACAGTGATTTTATTATTTTCTTAATCATAAACCTGTATCACAGGCCTTATCTCGCATAGTATTTGACAGATTCACAGCCAATTGACCTATTCTAAAGGCCTATTTTTCAAGGGTCAATCCCCAAATTGCATGCTTGGCGGCTCACTAAAGGGAATATTTCTCTATCAAAACTTGGTGAAGCCTTGCTGCTATGAATTACACAAGCTAAATGAGCCAAGGCTGCTCTGCCCCGAAACCTTTTTTTACCCAGAACGCACCGCGGTCGTGTGCAGATGCTCTCATACAATCAGTTCCCATACAGCGAAGATAAATCAACTGCCAAAGGTCCATTGATGTCAGGAAAATAAATTGCCCTTGCCTGCGTTTTCGGAGAAAACTAATTTTCTTCACCCCAGTAATAAACTACGTGGTACTTTGGCCTCGCTGGAAGCTTGCCCATCAGAACCAGAGTTGTGTACCTCATTTGTCTTGACAAATGGATTTATTCAATAACAGGCCAGCTCTTTAACCTAGAGATGTTGCACAGACTTAGGTTTCGCTGTTCTCCATGCTAATAAAAGTACCAATGTCTTGTTTGATTGCTTCCTTCTTTCATTAATTCTTTTTTTTTCTCACCTGGAGTGAAGTTTTGCTGAATGCATGGATGACTCGCCAATTAGGCAACATTAATCACCAGGAGAAGCCATTGAGTCTCTGTCTTCAGGGATGTGGAGGGCGTTCCCGACGTCTCATGAAGTAACTTGATTTGCTTCCCACGGTAATTCAATCACAAAGCAGGCCTACTGCAGAAATCCAATAAGAATTCCAGGACCAGTAATAAACACCAAATCTTGGTGCAAATAGAGCATGAGACAAGTTTTGATGTAATAAATGACGACGTGCACCACTAATTTCTCAATTCCAAAAATAAAAATTCCTGATATTCTATGCCCTCTACAGAGCAGAAAAGCAAGGATGGGTTATAGAAGTACGGGTTTAATTGAAATACAGTATTTATTTTTTTATTAATAAAAAAAAAATTTTTATGGAAATTTTATGGATTCAGAATTTCTTAACAAATTTTCTCAATGTTGTATTTCCAGTTCATCTTGGGGGGAAAGGTCATGCAGGCCAGACGCCGACACCGCTTATCAGTATTTGTATGCATGCTTCTTCCTGGGCACATGAAAGGCAAAGAAATATGAAAGATGATAAGATTGAGGAGATTCCCAGATGGCCGTTTACAACTTGCAAACTCAGGGATAGACAGGATCTAGATTGCTTAAGGGAGCACTATGAGCCCATCTCAGTGTGGAGGGTATTAAGGACAGTTCTCGGCAATGACTATTTAACGGTCATTAGGAGATCAACGGTGGGTGGTCGAATTAAAGGTGTGTGTGCGCGTGTGTGTTTGTGTGTCGGTGTGTGCCTGTGTGTGTATGGTGTGCGTGAGTGTGTGTGTGTGTATGGTGTGAGTGTGTGTTTGTCATGCGTAAGTGTGACATAAGCCCTGTTGTCCTCGCAGAAAAGTCTCAGTTTCACAATATGCTTTTTTGTGAAATGCACACTTGTGGAGATTCACGGATGTCCCAATTACAAACTGCTGATCAGCATCCTTGTTGCATTGTTATGCACCTAACCACCAAGGTAAGACTTGGATTAAAAAGAAGGTAAACTCATAGGTGGTTAGAAGCTAATGTAAGTTGTTTCCCCAATTAGAGTCCCCTGCTAACTTGTCTTGCAGGCTAAATGGTGCAACAAGGCATTTTTGTGTGAAATATACCACTCACATTTGATATTTTGACTTACAAGGTGTGTACCTTACACACACAAAAAAATAAAAAAACATATTGTGAAACTAACACACTTTTCTGTTTGGATCAACAGGCCCATGTCACCCTTGGGCAGGAGACTGGGTTGGTTTGCAGTGGGGGTGCCCATGTTTCAGGTGAAAACTTGCATTGCAAATTGCATTGCTGTGAAACACCCACAGTCTGTCTCACTCTGATACTACAGGCAACCACCTCTTTCATGGATGGAAGGCTGATGTTTGAACAGTGCAGTCCTGAGGATTTCTGGTTGGTGAGGGGGCAGTATATGCCACAGCAGGTAAATGTGCCCAGCTGTGAATATTTTTAAAAAGCAATGACATTGGGCGAGACCCCCAATTTAACAATATGTTTATAGATACTTTTTTGGAAAGAAAAAGAATGAGCAGGTATACTACATCAATATCTGAGATATACATTAAGTCTGAGGATATTTCAGAGCTTATTTTTGCCAACACTGCAATCCCTTTTGCACCCCTCTACTTATACCAGGTGTCAGTTGTTATAATGTATACCTTTGCGGTTTATTCTACACTGCCCGGCCAAAAAAAAAGTCGCCATTGCACCCGTCATGCATAGTGCCCACTGTACAAGCCTCTGGAGGCAGTGCTATGATCTGGGGTTGCTTCAGTTGGTCAGGTCTAGGCTCAGCAACATTATGCAGCAATAAAATGAAGTCAGCGAAGTACCTGAATGTACTGAATGACCAAGTTATCCCATCAATGGGCATATGCCAGGATGACAATGCCAAGATTCATCGGGCTCAAATTGTGAAAGAGTGGTTCAGGGAGCATGAGGAATCATTTTCACGCATGAATTAGCCACCAGATTCCTGACCTTAACCCCATTGAAAGTCTTTGGGATGTGCTGGAGAACACTTTACGGAGTGGTTCCACTCTCCCGTCGTCAATACAAGATCTCAGCCAAAAACTTATGCTACTCTGGATGGAAATAAATGTTGTGACATTGCATAAAGTTGTTGAAACAATGCCACAACAAATGCGCGCCGTAATCAAAGCTAAAGGCGGTCCAATTAAATATTAGAGTGTGCAACTTTTTTTTTGGCCGGGCAGTGTATGTTCATTCTATTTGGTGCAGCAATAAAATCCAGCAGCCTACTTCACCTTCTGGGATCTTACATCCACCTCAATGCAGAAAACTTTAAGTTGATCACTGTATCACCATACTGCCATTTTGCAACACAGTGATTTTGGCAATGTAAAGACATTTCTGGAGGTGGGGGAGGAGATTGAGCTCAATCATGTTTTTTTTCTAATGTTGTACTGTTAACTAGCTTTAAAACTCTCGCTCAAAATAATATATGACATGAAGAAAAATGAAGGATATATATACTTGTAGCTACTTGTGGCAGCATCAGAGAGTACAGTACGAGAAGATTTAGTATGTTTCAGAAAGAGTAGAGTATGAGAAGATTTAGTATGCTTCAGAAAGAGCAGAGTATGAGAAGATTTAGTATGTTCCAGAAAGAGCAGAGTATGAGAAGATTTAGTATGTTTCAGAAAGAGCAGAGTATGAGAAGATTTAGTATGTTTCAGACAGAGCAGAGTATGAGAAGATTTAGTATGTTTCAGAAAGAGTAGTGTACGAGAAGATTTAGTATGTTTCAGAAAGAGTAGAGTATGAGAAGATTTAATATGCTTCAAAAAGAGCAGAGTATGAGAAGATTTAGTATGTTCCAGAAAGAGCAGAGTATGAGAAGATTTTGTATGTTTCAGAAAGAGCAGAGTATGAGAAGATTTAGTATGTTTCAGACAGAGCAGAGTACGAGAAGATTTAGTATGTTTCAGAAAGAGTAGAGTATGAGAAGATTTAGTATGTTTCAGAGAGCAGAGTATGAGAAGATTAAGTATGTTTCAGAAAGAGTAGAGTATGAGAAGATTTATTATGTTTCAGTGTGACTCCTTATCAAAAGGCTCAGAGAATCAAAGTGTTACTTAATTGTCAGAGTCCTATTATTCCATAATTATTCTATGACCTGTGTAGTTTGCATAAGAATATGCCTTAGGTATGTGCTCATATATGGTTAAGTGACAAACAGCTCCGTGGATTAACTTCAGTGTGGAAAACGAGCACCGCTGTGAGCGTTAGCTTCTGGCATTAACACACGAGAGTGAGCGATGTCATCACAAAAGGGAAGAGGCCGACACCCTTGAAACTCAGCAATGCCCGTCTGAGACGCGGGGCCGCGGCGCTTACCATTATCGCAGAACTGCAGCGCCAGGCCGTGGAAGGCTGCCTGCCACACTTCAGGGGCTGAAGTTAATGTTGTCCTTGTTCCAGGGCTCAGACTGCCTCTGCAGTTCGCTGATTTAACACAACACATCAGTCCCCCCCCCTCCCCCCCTGCAAACCGCAACAGAGTGAACTGCAATGGTGGTCACTGCATGTTAATATGTGATAAGTTTTGGCTGATGAATCACATTGACTATAAAAAACAATGCTTATTTAGCGTTCAAATTAGTCATTTAAGACCTATTTTATTTAGTCAAATTATGCTCTCTCTCTGTGTGACTGTACCAAACAAATTGCATCAAACAATGGCCTTCTTTATCCAAATACTAATATGGCGAGAAAAATGAAATAAAGGATAAGAATTGTCTCAAACTTTCCAATTTGACTTTATTATAGAAGAGTGGTGCTGTTACTCCTGTGAAATTCCAGACAGTGGTAAACTCTGCCCTGAGTTTTCAACAGGGGACCACAGACACCTGGGGTCTTTGAAGGTACTGGGTCCCTGGAGAGACTTGATATGCAATGACTATATATGTATATATTTGGGATAATATAGACAAATGTACGTTTAAAATATACCCTGTTTAACTTATGATGGGGTCAGAAAAGGTTGAAAGTGTAAAATCCCCTGCTCCACGTGCATACAGGCTACACTGGCCCCACATGGTAGCAGTATTCACACATTCATACACTTTTGTATTTAGCCATTAGCTAATGTCATAAGTAAAGATTCATCACTCTGCCGATCTTCTTTGGCAGCAGGCTATGTCAAGCTTCGGCTCCAATTGTTGATCAGAAACTAAGATAACAAAGCAAATAATTTTCAGGGGAATGTTTCCTCTGGGTTATCCTCAAAATGGAAACTGCCACGTACAGAATCACCGTGTAGCAAAAATAGGCATAATCTTGAACGGTGCAACTTTATTAATTTATTAAATTAATTCAGGAATTGCTTATAAGATAAGAAAACCCCTTCGAAATCAAAAGATCACTGTGTTCCTTCTCTATTCCTTTCCTAAACACAGACATTTGATTTGGCGATATAACGCTTGGAAATTTCCGTCGCAATTTCCCAGCCGTTAAATAAGTCCGAAAAGACGAGGCTGAAGCTACGCACTCTGCCGTGATGTGTGAAATAACCGGCTTCCTGGCCTGGCCCCTTAAATACCACTTCTCGGACTGTTTCCACTGTTTATTCTTTCTAATCCAAAGATGGATGCATCTCATGCCTCCCTACTTACTCATTTCTCTGTCAGAACAGATCGATCCTTTTCTTGCCGTCGCAGCTATGAATAAATTACAAGACAGTGACAAACAGTCTGCAGCACCGGTGGATGGATATGCTGCTGGCAGGAGAGAGAGCGAGAGAGAGAGCGCGCGCGCAGAGCGCGACTATTTTTATAATGCAAACACAGCAAACGGGACATTTCAGAATTGCTGAAACTAATGTTCGGCCTCCCGCCGGTAAATAACGTTATTTTTGGAAGCAATATCACGTGAGCAACCAATGTTATTCTGTATTTCCATTTGCGCTCTTTCAAAGACTCAACTTTAATTGGT
Organism: Synaphobranchus kaupii; assembly: GCA_029718625.1. NCBI lineage: Eukaryota > Metazoa > Chordata > Actinopteri > Anguilliformes > Synaphobranchidae > Synaphobranchus > Synaphobranchus kaupii. Next base: position 12,231,572 of record CM056381.1, on the reverse strand, counting down.
TCATTACTCTGAAACTGGTCCCATCGTGCTCGCCCGCTGCCCAGGTGACGTGAGTAATGCCACTCACGAATCTACACAGGGGCTGTCAAGCTCAGATGTAAAACCCCATCGTTGCTGCCCCTCCCATATGGTCCACCATTATGCATCATCTACTGCACCTCCACCGCAGTAGAGCTTTCCAAAATACTCATTGCTATTTATATGTCAGCTGCGCTCATCCAAAGCAACGTACAAGGCCGCCGCGTGGCAAAATGAATTGAGTGCACGTCACAGAAGCGAGCAGAACAAGGTCACCCGCGCAGTACAGTATACAACATCGTTAATGAGCATCAAGCTGAAAGATGCCAACGTACACAGCTAACTCTTATCCTCTAAAGAATCATCCACTAGATCATACTAAAATACATGTAACACTTAAAATACCCTAATGTATAAGGGTATTATTAAATTATTAAACTGTAGTGTTCACAAAATGCTAACAAAATAAATAGCTCTAAGGGAAACATTATGTTGTTTCTTTCTAGCATATTATCTGCAGCTAATAGTGAAGCCACATGGAGACTAGGCGACCAGTGAGGTCAGCTCAGAAAGTGTATTCCATATCAATTTGTGAAAAAGATATACTGGAGTCTTGAATCTTAGACAGTTGTCATAGCCCAGAATTTAACTAATAAGCCAAATAGAGAGTAAAATAGCTGCAACTTGAGGATTACTCAAAGCTTTTAAGTAATGCAATGTATCAGGTAAGGTAGCTACAGGAAGGACGTAAACCATTGATTTAAAAAAAGAATTATGCAAGCATACAGTGTGAACTTAAAAAAACAGCTTAAAGCAAACGTGATGGATTACCCTTTTAACAGTCATTTCATAAATGAAATATTTTAAATTATACCATTCAACTGATTTGTGATAAATAAATAAAAAGGCTACGTGTCATTTTTTCAGCTCTGGATTGTGCAGGTGTCAAAAAGTCTAAAAGCTCATTTGCCTTCCTAGGTGCTTTTTCCTGCTGAATCTCAGAGTTGAAAAGACTTGGTCCAGAACCCTCTGGCAATTCCTGTGCTGTAAAATAAGGGAACGAAGCTCAATTCGGAAGGATCCGTTTCCCTCATTTCCTATTAGGCTGGAACTTTCCGCCAGGCTGCTACCAGCATTGCGAATGTAGTATCGTCGACAACTCACGGGCTTCCCAATTCCCATGTGTCTCTGTCGGTAAAGGCATTCGCCAACAGGAGTGTAGGCTCAGGCTTTTGTTGCAGGTTCTAGCTTCTGCTCTGCCATTGCCTGGTTGTCAACATGAGTCTACTATATAGTAGAGTATTCTGGGGGCAATTGTAACAGGGGGCAATTGCAACACCATACAATTGCACCAATCTAAAACAAGCTAGAGCTGAGATTCTATCCAGCAAGCTAGTTAGTTTCATGTGTTCAGGGTTGGGGGCAATTGTAACAAAAAATTGTGTTACAATTGACCCCTGTTACAATTGCCCCCAGAATACTCTACAGTTTACAAGCAAAGAAATGGAACCCAGAGCATTCTGGATGAGTAGAAGTGTTCTACCGCTCTAGAGTGATGCAACTTGAGATGCAGGATCCTTGGAAAGGGTCTGGGCCAGCCTGGGTTTATATGCTAAAACCAGAATGAGTACATGATATTGGCAGTGCTGTTTCCTGTTGACTTCGTTTTTTTTTTTTACAGATTTTCTGGGAGGTACTAAATGTAAAAGACTGAATTCCATCCACTTCTGTAGACCCGAACAGCGGGTTCACAGCAAGATGCACAGAAGCTCTCTCAAAGCTCTGTAGATAAAAATGTGAGGTCACGGTATGTTTTCTTCTTTTGTGTAGACACCAACGGGGTCTCAAAATGTCCCTCGAGTTACTAGAATTGCTTCACAGCGAGGCCGCTCTTGCTTGGTTTAACCGCAGGTGATGTAGAGGTAAAATTCTCACCAGAACATGTGCATTTTCCATCTGAGCTATGGTCAGTGAATTAAAAAAAGAATATACAATCCTTTTAAACTATTTGAAAAGGCCAAGTCCACATCTATTACCTTAATGCATTTTGAAAAAGTTTTCCAAGGATTTTTATCACGCATGAGTTTCATTCTTTTGTCACATCCAGCTACCATTTTCATACTATATACCAGACACTTAAAACCCCCCGCATCGTCATGTTTTAATGTACGGTGGGAAGACAAAGTTACAACCAGAAGCAAACTAAAACAGTAAAACTGTAATGCAATTTGCAAGTGAAGGAGTGCGTACCAAAGGATCTATTCTTTCAGCCTGGCTCTGTGTATTTGTGGTGCTGCTCTCTCAGGTGTGAATTAACCTGCTGTTTTCTGCAGAAGGATGTAATTATCATTCCGTGTCCTCCCTTTGCTGTTCACATAAAAATACAGGCTTCAGTGAGAGGCTTACAACACTCACAGGACCGGCCTACCTATAATGTCAGCTCTGCACCATCTGTCCTTGTGCTCTATATAATGAAGGTGGTTAGAGCAGTAGTCTAAGCAAGCATTGGATTTTTTTTTTTGGGGTTGTTTCTTAGACAATTTGCTTTTTCTTTAGTTTCATTTCAGTGACTGCCAGACAAATGGTATTGTACAGGAGACTAAAATAATGGAATGTAGGCTCAAGTGTCCTCAATTCAAGGTCTATGAACACTGCAGTTAAATTTAATAAAGGCCTGGATTTTAAAGTATCTGTATGCAGTGTGCATTGCCCTCAACCTTGTAGTGACATATTAAGGCAAGGCTTTCGCTGAACTCAAACACAGCTAATTAAAGGAATGAAAATGTTCGTATAATATTAGCAAAAAACCTGCTTAAACTACTTTCTCAAAGATAAGTTCCTTATGGATCGATAGACCCTTCGCTTTAGTGCTAGTCCCAACAATGGGCACATTTCAGTGATACTATACTATTGAAACGTTTTCAGGGAGAAAAGTTCCTGAAAAACTTTCATAAACATAACAGATAAAAAAACATGTACCGTCCTTGTTGTTGAGTCTTTGGTGGATGAAAATTAAATGAGGCGTGTGCTATGTCAGAATAGGGTATCAGAAAAGCGTTATGAAAATTTCCAAAAGAAAAATCCTTTAAAAAAACAACTCTACACACTAAAAATTATTGTAAAATACAATACTCCAGCACATGCTGTGTTGGAACTAGCGGAAAAGTTCTCGGTGGGGTTTTAAGCATGAAAGTACGTAACCCTCCGACTGAATACGCTCCTTTTTTTTACGTTGGTGGCCCAGACTTTTCTGTTGTTGCTCTTTCCTGTTGTTCAAATGGGTTATTAAAACAACAGAAATCAGCTCTTAGTTTCCCCCCGTTTTTCTGGCTTCAAGGTTGGAGACGAGATTTGCTAACCTTTGGAGCGCTGCACAGCTCCCCCTTCTGTCAGCCATGATTAAGTGCGCTTCTCCCCGAGGTATATTTACATTTAATGTGAGTCAGCGTTTCCCCCCCATGCACTGTTGCCCTGAAAGTAGGAAATCAAATGCCACACATCTCTGAAGAAGGATATTAATCACGCAGTCTAATTTGGTGCCCCCCGCCCCCCCCCCCCCCCCCTCAATGGGCTGCTGTAGCTACAGGCTCAGCACTTACTTATGTCCACAGAAGGTGTGAAAATGTTGTAAACAGACCTTTCTGTGCCATGACAGGCTTGGTTGGCACTTTTTTGGGTGCTGGATGGTTGAATAAAATACCTCGGGAGGTATCCGACACGGCTTCTTTCTCTACCCTACACCCTGTTTACACTTTTCCTGCCGTTTTCTGGTTTCATTTTCCCTTTCATCTTATATAGAGATTAGAATAAGTACAGTTAAGGAGGCTTGTAATGGAGGGAACTACAGCCCGGATTCAGTCCAAATACAATTAAAAATCCCAAAATACACAAATATGTGTTGCCACTTGCACTTTGTAGGTTATGTATGACGTTCATTAGATTGGGGGCAGGGTTTTCAAGAGGGGTGTCCTGCCCAGACTTGATATGCAATAGATTTGGGAAAACATTTCAAAATATAAAACATTTTTTAAAAATATAAGCCTTTTATCATACGATGGGGGTCCACTGGATGCATTTGTGCATGGGTGGGGGTCCCTGAATCTAATAATGTTGAAAATCTCTGGACTGGGGAAAGAGAATGCAACTTTAAAAAAAAACAAACTTGTAGTAAATAACAACATACTGCACATACTGTGCATGTTTTATGAATAGATTCAATGCCTACAGTTTGTCATAAAAAGTCAAAAGGGAAATGCTCACTTCACAAACCTGTTGGTCATGGGGCGGGGGAGGCACAGAAGTGCATGCATGTGTACACACACATACAATGACATGTAATCAGTGAGAGTCAAGGCCTTTATTATTCAGTCTGTATTGTGTGCTGCTACACATTACACATCAACACCTTATCTCTGGGAAATGGTGATTTTTTTTAACTTTACAAATTAGTTGTTGCACTGCTATTAATGGGTAATGAATGAATTATAAATATAGCCATTTCTGTTAAAGAAAATGTAAGTAAAAAATAAAATACCAAAGGTGATATACAAGATTTTGATGACAGCACAATCACAGGTTCACATATGAAAATAACTCATATTTTTCATGTAGAATAACATAATTACACTTGTTAAAATGAAACGTTGAAATGTCAAAATTCAGTGGAAGTCACTGGCATTCTTGAAACATGTAAAAACAAAGATTGTGCGATTGTTCCGACCCCACCACTTAAACTCGGGAAATGGACTGCTAAGAGCTCCAGGAATTTAAATTATGAAGGGATTAAGTGCACTGGATATTGGCATCCTCAACACTTTATTTTTTTAGTTAACATCTCTACAATATGTAGAAAAACATTGTTTGAGGATTACAAAACCCATTATATTTCATAGACGACTATTCAGATGTAATCAGTCACTTTTCTGTAAAGCCTTTGAGTAGATGCAAGACTGCAAGGAAAAGCATACAATCAAAACAGGCCAAATGTGTGAAATTATCTGGATTTTGATGGAGCAAATATAATTGGTTTAGGTTATTGCGCACTTGCGATTGAAGCACCTAATAAATCTGAAAACAACATTAAAATTGTCCAAACGTGCCAAAATAACCAATCACCAAACAAAACCCCCAAAATAATGACTTGTTACAAAAAACCGCTGCCGAACGAGGGTGATGATTTCACACGCCAGTTAAACGACTCCCCACCCTGGAACACAACCGGGGGGGGGGGGTCTGCGCATCCAACGCTTACGGCGAAAAAATCCAAAGCTTTAAAAAAAAAAAAAAAAAAACTATTTCGTCTCCACCAAAAACAGTCCCCGTAAAAATATTTCTCATTACATTCCCTTGTAAAGCATAATAGGTAGTAGCTGTATTTGGCTGTTGTCTAAATTGTCTTCACTTGCAGCTGCATGACTCTCAAGCATAATTGACTTACTCTCCCATTTTAACTAATACACATGGGGTCTCACAAGGGTAATATAGCAGGCTATTAGCTACCCCAATCAGCTCTGATTATTTGATAGTGGCATTCGGTCCAGATAAGAGATGCAGGCTATCCTCTGGCAAATGTGGAGCAATGTTTTCCAATGACAATTGCAGCTGGATAGTCCATTGAGCATAGTAAAAACAAGACTACGGGTGCTACATCGAGTGGGGGAAAAACACACAGGAGCTTGATTCAGAGAAGTGCCAGAGAAATACCATGGTGCCAAAACCAATCTCACAGTCTTCTTCAGGTCAATGATTCTGAAAGCTATTCCCCCCTCCTTCTCCTTCTACACGCAAGAACAAATAAGCACCACTCAGGCCTCTTCCTCCCGGTCACGAGGAGAAGCATTCTGGAAGAGAACAAAACCAGTGTGCGTTTAAAAATGAAAAGCATTCAAAATACATTAGCTTACGGGGAAGAAAAAACTTTATAGTGATAATCATTTCTTTGAACAGTAAAAGCTACTGCGAGAACTCCCAGATGTGAATTTAATTAACCAAGGTCACTTCTCCGAAGGAACATACTTCAGCTGATAAAAGCTCTGTTCACAAAAAAAGAACATGTGTAGAAATGCATATGGGTAGGGTCTGTTTCATCCACCTCAAGCATTATTCTTTCTTTACAGCTGTTTTTCTTTTGCAAAAGAAACACAATATGGTGGCGTTTTCTTTCACTGCAAGCCCTTGAACTGCCTCTAAAATATGCAAGTAGCTTTGCTTGATCCCCCCCCTGTACCTAGTTGAAAGATCGATCAGATTGTCAGTCTTTCACTAGCGGGTTTTTTTTTGCAGAGGTGCACATGCCGTTTCAAGCTAGTCCTGACACAGCTCCCTCTTTCTGTCGGCTGGCATCTGAGGCTGCCTGTGTCTCAAAGTTGCCCCGGCTCGACACCGCACGCCGTGCCAAAATCGTATAACGGACAAGAGCGCCGACCGGGGCCCGAGCACTATGACACACTCTAATGGGCCCTCGCGTCTCCGGGTGACGGAGGGCGGGCGGCTCTTACCCACGAAGATGTCGTTGAGGTTCTCCAGCTCCTCCTGAACCCTGAGGAGCATGACGTCCTGCAGGATTCCCTGCTGCTGCTCCGGCCCCACCCCCATTCTCTCCAGCTGCTGCTCGCTTATCCTCAGCAGAGCCCGCCCTGGGGAGGGACACACCGGGAACGCTCAAACTAAGGGGCGTGAAGATACACCGACACACGGCGACGCAAACCACGCGATACAACTGCATCGACGTGACGCGGCTGAATCGTGACGAATCGTCAATTTACACGGCGGACCTATATTTATTTTTTTACGTTTAATCTAATTTTGATTGTTCACGTGGAAATTGCGGTTTTAAAAATGAAGCAATATATTTTATACTTTGAAAGTGTTTGTTTTGTTATTGAACGTCCTCGGAGTGTCTGTGGGAAGGGGGGGATCCGTCAAATCTAATGGTCACCTCACAGCTAATTGTATCATATTGCATCGTATTGTGATTAATCGTAGCATATCGTTAGGCTATAACTTATAATAAATCGCATTGCATGGTATCGTTGTTCAGAGTACCATTATTGTATCGTAGACGTATTGTCATGAAGTCGAGGGTTTACACGCCCAGTTCCCACAATGCTTTGCTTCTTTAGGATGTGTCTTTCTTTCAGGAATTTGCCGATGTGCCATTACTCAACTAAGCAGACGTAATGACGTACATGTTAAAGTTCCGGTAAAGATTTATATTTCTCAAGTGAAGACGTGATACGACTGACGAGATGACATTTTACATTTAAATAAACAGGAAATTAAATGGAGCACAGCAAGTATCACGTCCTTCTTTATGTCAGCAACAGAGATAATTATTTCCGTCAGTTTTCATAGCATTCATACCAGAGTATCTGAAGTGCTGTGTTTTTGAACCATTTTTAAACACATTTGAAATAGAGTAAATAAAAAGTACAAAATCTCTGACAGCACTGAAAGTACATTCACATAATATTACACCTTCATGTACACTAACCAGAATCAGCTTTAATACAGCTGCTTTTATAGAAAATACAACTTTTTCCCCCCACATTCACCATTAAAAAAGCAATCGCAAAGCCAATGCCAGAGATTTTACACTTCAAACAATATCAGGGTTTTATATAGAGACTGAGTATTTGCTGTGACCTCTATTAGTACTGTATGGGAGCTGGAGGAGGGGAAAACAGTGTACATAACTAAAACTTTTCTTGAAATCCCTCTAGTGGAAAACACAAGGTACAGAGAGAGGCAGGAAATGACAGTAAATATTGGCGGCACTGCATGTTTAGGTGGATTAAGAGTGGCTAATGATTGTCCTAACAGCTGTTTTAGCATGAGCAGTGGCGGAAGTACCTGAGATGGCATGGTTGTCGACCGCTTGCAGGAAGGTAGCGTGGTTGGAGGGGTACTGAGCTGTGACCCAGTCGTACACCTCCTCCACGGTCCAGTTGGAGACCCTCTTGCAGCTGTCCATTCCGGTGGAGGTCCCTGTGCCCTGGAAGTGCCAGAGGGGCATTAAGACTGGCAGGAGAGTATCTCTTAGTGCCAACATACTCATTCTATAGTCCAGAGGTAGCCAACCCTGGTACTGGAGAGCCGCAGGGTCTGCTGGTTTTTGTTGTTACTTGGCAGTTTAATTGATCAATGAAAGCAGTTGTTGCACTGTTAACTCAGCTCACCTGGTTTCTTTGGTCTAAAGTGGTTCTTGTATTTAAGGTGAAAACAAAAACCAGCCAACCCTGTGGTTCTCCAGGACAAGGGTTGGCCACTTCTGCTGTAGTACATTTGCTAATGTCTTCCTAGCATGTATAAATCCAAACAGAGTGGGTTATAACTGAGGGTTTGGAAACACGTTCACAGGTTTGCTACATCCACTCTTTAAAAATCGCACCGATCGCAGTATAAATAGCACAGACTAACCTGCCAACAGCCTCCCACTCTGATTCCTTGATCTACTTAGTCTCCCCTTATCTATTCAAACTGTGAATATGTCCAAAGAGTTCAAAATCATTAGCCTAAAGACTCCGTTATTAGCCAAAATTATCCTGAATCTAATACCCCGGCGACCCACACCGCCAAACCTGAGCTGTCTGGACATTCCTCCACTCCTACTAAGCCCATGTCAGTTTTCAGACTTTCTTGTGTGGTGTTCAAATTGACTGTGCCTACACGGGGTACGTTAACACCTACTGCTCACGAATGCAGACTAGGCTTTGTGAGCTGTCAGTCAAGGATCCTTTCAACAAACCATGTATGTCAGCATCTTAGCACGTCACACATCGAGGAATTGTGCTCAACTTTGTTTTTATGTTTTTGTTCATATGTTCTTCCTTTCTTGAGGGCTGAACAAGTCTGGTCCTGGTTTTTGTTCTAACCATTTACCCAATTAAAATGTTTTTTTAAATTAAATAAAATTAACCAATTCAGTTCCAAAACAGCCATATACTCACAGGATAGGGCTGCACAATTAATAAAAATTTTAATCGTGCTATCGATATTGACTTTCAATGATTACTAAACAAGAATAATCGAGAATGACGATTTTGAAGGCACAGACTGTTTATAAATGAAAACTCTCACTTTACTGGACTTTCTCTGGTGTTCTATATCAAATAAAGCACTCCTATTTTACCTCCCTCACACTAGAGCAGGGATCTCAAACTCCAGTCCTGGAGGGCCGCTGTGTCTGCTGGTTTTTGTGATTTCCTTTCAATCAGCAGCCAGTTTAGGCCTTGGAAACAAGGTGTGCAGACTCTTTAGCCAATCAATGACTTAAATTAAACACTTAAGTGCAGGAACACATCGAAAACCAGCAGACACAGCGGCCCTCCAGGATTTGAGTTTGAGATCCCTGCACTAGAGGGTTAGGGTTAGAAAATGTGAAAATGTAAGCATTATTCTGTTCATTCAAAATGCTAAAGTGCAATAAAAGTATTGTGTTCCAAAAACCAATTAATTCTCGTGTCAAATAATCGTGATCTCCATATTGACTAAAATAAACGTGATTAGAATTTTTGCCATAATCGTGCAGCCCTATCCTAGGATATATGTTCAATCTTATGCTGAAGCTCATGGTTTTATTTTTTTTGTTGCGGGGGGGGGGGGTCAGATCAGGTAAACAATAGAGTTACTTAAATAAGGCCATATGTTGATGCAAAATCCTGAAACGGATCAGGTCTTGTTGAGCACCCCTGTTCTATACAAAATCAATAGCATAATGCTAATGGGTCCTTTGGACTCCACTGTATTGGCTTTCGATTAGATTTGTATTTTTGTTTCAGGATTTGGAATGCAATTAGAATGGAAGAAATGCCATTGCAGGAATTCTCTTCCCGGACCTATCTGACCACATTTCCTTGAATGCACAATGATATCAACAGCTGATTTGCTGCTGTAAAAATCGAACAAATGCAAGTCATTCGGTCAAATTAAATTTAATATGGTAATTTAAATATCAAATCCTTCATCACTGATCCTCTAGAACCCAAAGACACACAATGTTTTGTTGGAAAAACCAGATGAACATCCAACTGATTAACCTTTAAATGCTGATTTTTTTAAAAGTCTTAGCTTTTCAGCGAAGCATCTGAACTTTCCCCCTATGCCATCAGCTACTTGCGTCATCACTGGCGTACAAACTAATCAGAGTTGGCGGTAAATTGCGACGCTCATTAAGCTTGCACTGTCAGCAGAGGTTAGGGGAGAGGAAACGACTTCCTTCGACACATCGGCAGAAACGCGCCCTTGAGCGCGTTTGCATTGCCGTTCACGCAGGCATAAGATGATTTTTTTAAATGACTGAGGAAAGCTGGTGTGAAATGAACCCCCACCGACCGGTGTTTCAAAGAAAGGTCTATGAGTCACTCAACACTACACTGCGTGTTTGGCCTCCTTTATCGAGGTGTTACCATCTGAATCGACTGGATAGCGTATAAGCAACTTGACTTCTTATTTCTTTTGAGGGTGTTTCAGTATTCATAATGTTTAGACACTAGGAACGGCACACATTAGAATGGGTTAATGGCCATTAAGTGTAAAACTATGTTAATAAATTTTTCGTTTATACTACATGACAAATTAAAAAGCAAACTCCTCAACACCAACGCCCCAAATTTCCTAATGTCAAGAACAAACTTGCATGAACTTATTCCGCACAATTGTTTTATATGACCTTTACGTGCAGTTGGGTACCCCCTTGTCTTGAGATTTTAAATGACAAAAATCAAATTTCCCTCATATAATTAGAGATTAAACCCCAGTACTGCCAAGAATGAAGTCCCACAGGACTAAATACGAACCAATGCCAAACAGAGAGAAAATTATTTCAGTAGAGGGCAAAAAGAAAGAAATCCAAGTAAATAACTCCCATCAGCCATGCTCATGCTATTGTCTTACATCACTGTACCCAGTTTATGGGAACACATGAGACTCCTCCTCCTGCCCTAACATGTTCGTTGCTGTCCGTTTTCTTGCATACAACCGGCATCTATCACAATGTACACCAGCTCTTAATAAAAACAGACATTAAGTATGATGAAGACCACTCCTTTAAACACCACGAACACTGCTGCTTCAGTTAAATTTTGAGGACGGTACATTCACTCTATTAAAAAAAGACAGAGCATAATGACCCTGTGTGTTAGCCATTGCTGACAGACAGAAATCTAAATGAAGCGGCCCTCCATTTTCCTCAGGGCAGTGGAGACCATCTGCAATTTTTTCTCTATGTACTTTTTTTTTATTTTTTAGAAAACACAGTAAATAAAATGCTGATTTACTATGCTTTAATTACATAACATAATTATAGAACATATATTTTATATTTTCTAAGTATATTTTGCTCTTATTTTTTATTAAATGTATATTGTTTGAATATCAAATACCCGAGCAACAAAACACTACATTGGGCAACTGTTTCCTGTTACAAAAAGGCACAGAGTGAGGAGTATATGTATGTTAGCGTGCACAGGGAGGACCACAGAACTATATAAGAACATGGATAACACAGAGGGTCATTATGCTCTGTATTTTTTAATAGAGTGAATATTCCGTCCTCAACATTGAACCGAAATAGCAGTGTTCTGTGGGGAGGACAGTAGATCACGTTTTACGTTACAACGACCTAAGAAAAAAGGCTCTTGCCTTACCTTTGACCCGTGATCAGGACCACCGCCAGTTTGGCTTTATTATAAGGTAGTTGTTGTGTACATATACAAAAAAAGACAGAATTTCATCAGGAAGTTTATATGCTCCACTGTGCACAATATATTTGACTGAAACATGAGAAAAAAGATGTGGGGGGCGTCACAGAATGCAAAATTACTGGTACAAATATACCCCCAAGCGGCGATTTGCGTTACTGCATCAACTATTTTTTAATAATACAGAAGGATCGTGTAACCAGTTGAATAAACCGTTTTAACATTACTGTAGTTACATTCAATATTGCCATTATCATTACATTCTCTGTTTTACAACGTTGTGTTCATAGTTACAACGCACTTGTAACATCCCACTAGGCTATATGCAGAATGTAGACTATTATTGGGGCTCTCAGTTATAAGTAAAGGTAACGCTAACCAAAGCTTCAAGCCACGACAACGGGTTCAGGGTTTTCAAAGTTCGAACAGGACCTAGTGAACAACCTACAGTTATGCCTTTCAGTTGGCGCCTCGCAAAGACCAACAAGAATGAGCAAATTAAACGTCTTGAATTGGTAAAAGAAAATATACTACGCACGCAGATTATCGCGAAAGACCCATGAAACTAAAAAAACTATTGTTTTGAAAGTAGTCGTTTTAATGCTTACCTGGCTCGTTAAAAAAATGATAGCGCGTTATTTTTTTAAATTGAATGCTGACAGAAGCACAGTTGAATGTTTCCGGATACCTGGCCTGCTGCTTACCTGCGCTGTCACGCACGTCTTGGACAGTGACGCACGCCTTTGACTCATCTGCGTGTGCCAGTGGAAGCAGGCGGAAGATTGCGAGGAAGAGCGCTCTCCTTCGGGAGGGAATTCACCCGCCCACTCCACTGCAACATCTAAGGAAATTGCCCCATTAGGAGCAACAAAATTCCACTGCCAAGTGCGAACACCGACCTTTCGTGGTGCATTTTATTAGTTGTGTTTGTTTCTTCCTTGATTAAGTCTCAGACAAGCATGCACTTCACTAAAAAATCGTCTTTAACCGAGACACATAAACAGTAGCCTAGATTAAATACATCCACATAATAATTTTGACACACACGAAGGTGTGTTTCTGTTTGTAAATTAATAGTATATGTTTATTGTTCAACTAACAAAACAAAAACATGGCCTACGTTTGGGATTGCTTTGTTATTGTCTATATTTTTTAGCCTAATACAGCAATTCAATGTATTTTTAAAATCCTGCACACGCAAATGTAACCCAATGCCGCAGGACATGCATATAATCAGTTCTCAGTTCAGATTTGAAGTAACAAAATTTTAAGACCAAGGGTCTGGAAATTAGGTTTTGTTTGGAGAAACCACTGCATCTTGAGAGTACCTCCTGGGGGTATATGTGTCCATGAAACATCACTGTGACCACTGCAAACATGCTCAACTAATTAAAGGCAGCACAAGGGAATAAATGTTTAAAATAACCCGGCTCAGAAGTAATAAACTCTCTTGACAATGAAAACAGCCCTGAACTTATGAACCAGTAATAATAATAAACTAGTACAATAATAAAACAACACAACCAAATCAGGCCTAATGACTAAAGTAGATACATTAATTTGAAAAACAAAGGTACATTACCACATATCTATTTGTAGTGAAGGGATCCAGGATCGCTAGTACTATGCCTGCAACAGACCATATGTATTAACAAGGCAATTCAAAGAACAACTAAATAATAAATGACTGAAACGTTATGCAAAATGATAAAGAGGAAATAATTCAGAAAAATAAAACATGAAATTCCTGACACACACACACACACACACACACACACGCACACTAGCAAAGGATAAAGAAACACAAATGACTGTATTGTAATCAGCACTAACTACAAACATTAGAATACATTTTACGTTGTTTAGAAGCAAAAGTAAATTATGCATTGATTCAGTTCAATGTTTTATTGGCATGGACTCTGACCATATACCTCTCTCTCTCTCTCTCTCTCTTGCGTTTGATTACATTGGCTGCGAGACATAAGTCTGAGCTTGTAATTCAGGGCCTTAGGTTTAATTACAGACCATTTCATCCATGAAAAAGGCACTGTACTTAACCTCAATTGCCTGAGTTAATCCGGCTATACAAGCTGATATTATTCATAACTTAAATTACTCTTGATCAGCCTGCAATGCAAATAAATGGTTATTGCAGGCCCATAAATCCATAGCTTGGGATACTTGTAAGAAATACGGCAGCAGAATAACAAGGTTCAACATGCAGAAAATTAAATTTCATTCTGAAAGAGCGAAAGTTATCAAGCTGTGGTGATCCGTGAATGACTAGCGGGGTATGCTGCCATTTTAGCTTTCTGTGGATTTCTGCAAAAAAATAAATGAGTCACTGCCTTGTGTGGGCATGTCGGGGAATCATTACTTAGCATTTTCTCTGCTTCAATCACAATTCTTAAAAATTAATCATATTATAAAAAGAACCCATGCAAAACAATGCTTTCTTTAATGGATACAATGTATTGCTAACGATTACATTATAATGCACGCTGATGTAAGTGCAAGTGCAAAGCTTCATTTTAACGTCAAATTTTCCAATGGCTGTAGTCATCTGTAGACGCGTACTGTAAGCTGAAATGACGTGCAGCTCCAAAAACCCTGGAAAAGGAAAAAATAAAATAAAAAAAAACACCTGCGCACGTTGGTGTGGTGGAGGCTTTAATGAAGGTCTCCTTGTCTGAATTTAACAGGTACAGTGTCCTGATATGACTGTGTTTGTATAAGTATCCCTCTTTGTGTAGATAACTGGAAACAGAGCATTGCATTGCTGAGCCACAGCTGCCTGACGGCCAAAGAATCTGTAGGTTTAATGGAAAGAAAAACTTCTGAAACATGGGAACGCTGTTACATTTATAATCAGCATCAAGGTAATTCCAGGATACTGTGGCTCTTTTTAATGCTGCTTATAGGAAATTAATTTCTGAATTAATTTCAACACTGTCAGCTGCCCTTATGTCTAAAAATAACTGTACTTATTTCGCTCCACGCAATTCCTCTGACTATGGGATCTAGATTTTAAGACAATAATACAGGCTGATAAAACCACAACATAATCTATTAAATCGTCATACTGTATGTACGTCCTGTGTTAAATGCTATCATGACAAAACAAGGCTGGGTTGATGATCAAGTTGGAGAAACGTGCTTCCTGTCCAAATGCAAACAGAGTCTTGTGTGCTTCCCAGCACTACGTTTCCAAACTGGTGCAATCAACACACAACCATTGTGATAAAAAAAAATAATACAAGAACAACTGAGCTGTCCCTCCCCAGGAATGATAATACTGAATTTGATGACATGATATTGTCTATAGACTGCACTTTATTCAGCACGTGCATTTACCCAGGTTCATACGGGTTATTTTGGTACATCATTAGTTTGGCACAGCAGGGTATGGCGAGGAGAGAAAACTTTGTCTCCAGCAGAGGGCGCTTTTGTTAAAAGAAATATAAAAGTTTTTAATACAGAGTTGTATTGGACATTGCCTCGGGCGTTCTTGCGGGGAAACTAGATACTGTACAATGGAGTAAATACGAATCTAATTAGAATAGACGAGGATAAACGTCGTACGCACCATACATTTTCTCGGTTTGGTAAAAAGTGTACTGACAAATCCAGGCAGCCCTGGAGCGGATGCACAACTCTCGTGGCTGTGTTCAACTTTTGTTACAAATGATAATTAGTTGTAAATGTTTTGTTCCCAAAACGACGTATTTGAAATGAAAACCTCTCAGGTTCTTTGGTGAACTAACACACATCCTATAAAAGTGCAAAATATTCGTATTTATTACCTAGGACTAGATATCATCATGAAGTACTAATATTCAGTCGTGGAACTTTTCACAACTAGGTAAGTAGCAACATTCTAATGTTTTCTGCATAGTTTACGTGTAACGTGATGCAGCAACTCCTGTCACTCTTTAAAAAGTAAAGGAAAAACATCGACAAATATTGCACTTGTTTCTAGCACTTGACTGCAGAGCAATATTTGGTCAGAGCTTGCCTGCTGTAGCCTAGGTTGTTTTTTGTTTGTATATTGTACGAATTTCAGCATGAAAGTATGTGTAAAATACAGAAAAATATGGATTTAAATTTCTTATTTGCTACCACATGATTGGCCGCGAATGGGAAAATGTTCATATTTGGCAATAATTCGATGATTGAAAATTGACAAATTTCAATCGATTTCGTCTTACTATAATGCAAATCTCAGTTTTTATTTTAAGTTGCCTTAGATATACCTACATTAGATATATTAGGTTATTTTACATGTCGGTGTACTATTTAATTGACTTTGAAGAGACAAGAACTCTGACTTCAAAGTATTGCCATATCAGACTTTACAACTGGACTTTACAAGTGTGCGGTCAGTTTTAAAATCTATCTCTATAGTGCATCAGAGGTCACAGATACTACATGATGCTGTGTGGCTAATGACTTAATGAGAGTCATTTTATTGCATGCACAGCAGATCTCCACAACTGGTTTCCTCTCAAAACATCTCAGTCGCTCATGTCCGATCGTAGTCCAGCCATATTTCAACCTAAAATAGAGAGAGAGACCACACGCACTGGACAATGACCCTGCATCCCGCGCGTTACGCGGGGCAGATCAAACGGCGCGCACAAGATGTTTTGCTTTGGTCCAAAGCCGCTTCGGGTTCGGTTCGATTTCGCAAGCAAGCATGCAGAGAGGTGGTTGCCTGTAGACCTCCAACGTGACAGCTGGCTTTTTAGTCGCGCGGGCAGTTTCCAGTGAGCTCACTCTGAGCTCAGCCTTTGGAAGTGGGAAGTTTGAGAGTGTTGGGCAAAGATTTCTATCTCGAATGTAAAAACATATGCTTTGTCCTCCGTCTGCATCAATCTAGCCACTTCCTGTAATCAGTTGACTGGCTATGATTTCTTTGATCTACATCTCGCATTCCAAGAACATTGTGAAATCGAAATGTGTGCTCTCAATTTCCTTCCATAGCTAAATAACGGATAAGTAGGCTAAGTAAAGAGAATGGTAAAAGTTTAAAACTGTGAAAAAGAGAGCGAGAGGTAGAGTAGGGTGCATGTATCTCTTTGTGTAAGAATGTGTGTATGTGTGAAACTTTGCTTAGCTTCCAGGTACAGAAGAGATGGTAGAGAGTTGTCTCCAGTTGAAAGGGATATTTCAGACGCTGTAGGTCCCAGGCATGTGTGCGTGTGTGTGTGTGTGTGTGTGTGACAGAGAGAGAGCACACGGAATGGGTGGTGGTGGAAGACTCCTGTCTGCCTTTTCCCAGAGTCCTGGGAGCAGTGACAATGATGAGCAGTAATCCCAGGTCTCCTAGCAGCCTGGTGTGCTAATGACTCTTGTCTGCCAGACCAGAAAAGCCAGGCAGGACCCCGTCTGAGTAATGAAAAGTCCAGATTGAATGCTATTTAATGACTTTGCTCAACAACTCTCTGTCCGTCTGACTTTGTGTCCTTTTGTGAAATGTCCGATCGTTGAGGAGCAATCCCACAATCCCACAATCCCACACACAATGCTACACAAATGCTATCTCTATTTTATCCTGCGAAAAGAGCTTGTCAATTCAGTGTTGGAAGATACATAAAATATGTTGTCAAGAGAGCCCCCCTACCCCACCCCTACCCCACCACCACACACACTAACACTTTCTTGAGCCTACCCAGAAAAAGAGTAATCGCCCACACACACACACACACACACACACACACACACACACACACACACACACACACACACACACATGCACACAAGCACACCTTTTTCAGAAATTCTGACCCCTTCATAACATTGTTATTCGGAGGAATCCAGGCATAAATGTTATAGCCGTGTTTGAGCGACCTGTCTGGCAATTCATGATCCTGCTCCTATACCTTTTCCAGTATGGCCTTTTTTCCCCAATAGCCCTCACATGTCCATGTGAAACAATGGGGAAAAAAACCAAACCAAAGTTTGGTCAAATGTTTGCAACGAACATTACCGTACTGAGGTAACATTGGAAAACGTCAGCCAGAATGAGGCGTACAGTATGTGCCGGTAAGGTAAGCACATATTGAGTGCAGATACGTCTTTGCTGAAGGCCGTACGGCTGAAAGATACGGAGCTTTTCAAACTCTCCGTTTCAGCTTTTGCTGTAGAATGCAAGGGGAGAGGCCTTCTCCACAGCGTTCTCCCTTGAGGCCTACCGCTGAGGCCTCAGTGTTTACATAAGCTGTACGACAAATGGCGAGGCAACCGTGCTAAGGGTTTCTAGAGGTTAAGACAAATGTGTATCTCTTAAACCCCCCCACCCCCACCCCACTCCCTAATTTGGAGAGCCCGGGCTTCATGATTCTCTCCCTCTCCACCTCAGCTGATGTGTGGTGAGCATACTGGCGCAAAATGGCTGCCGTTGCATCACCCAGGTGGGTGCTACACATTGGTGGTGGTAGAGGCGAGTTTCCCCCTCATCACTGTAAAGCGCTTTGAGTATCTAGAAAGGCGCTATATAAATGCCATGCATTATTATTATTATTATTCATCACTAGCTTGTGTCTCCGGGAGCTATATGCAGGGGTCTTCCTCATTTCCACAGCTCCCACTAGCATCGCCGCCGCTGTACATTGGCTACTGACCCCTCTGGATTTCAGCTTGGTATGACAGCAGAGGAACTGGAATGCGAGAGAGAGAGAGAGAGAGAGAGCGTGTCTCTCACAGACAGCTGTGCAGCTGTGCATGTTTGCTGTCGGGCGACTCGCTGTGGACTCTGCGTCTGATTTATGGCACTAGAGGGCAGCACAAAAGGATTTGGATGGAATCTGAATTCTTTTCATGGCTTCTCTTAATTCAGCCCATACAGTGCACGTGTTCACTTAGTTTTTATTGTATTTTTGTTGTTGTTTTAGATTTAATGTTGGCTTGTTATTGTGCTGTTCTGAAGTCCACTGTTAATTTTGTAGTAAGTGGATGTACAAATTAACAAGTAAATACGGAATAACCTTTTATTTACAGGGGGGAATTGCCAAAAATATCAACAAAAATATCCGGTAAATTTAAATTCAGTGAGACGGGCCAACGCTCACCACAGAAATTAAGCGTCTTGTCATCTCGCAACACTGCGATTCATATCCAAGGAAAATATAACTAAAATCAATTTAAAGATTAAGGCAGCAAAACCCTTTACCAGATTTAATGAACCACCACTCTGCCTTTGCTGCGGTAAACACTTTATTCCATCCGGCGGCTTTACATCATTTTCTCTTACGTTTGCCGCCCTACTGTCCTCATTGCAAAAAAAAACAACAACTGCGGTTGTCCCGGGCTTCGGTGTTAAAAACAAAAATTGATGGGGAGCATACATATAAAAACCAATTTGTGTGGAAAATAATATATTCATAATTTTTAAGCAGTCATCTGTTTTTCACGGAGGGGGACCATCACGCATTCCAGGTTTTAGCAAAACCCGTCTCAAGGGAGTGCTGGAATCATCATTACAGACGATAAAATGAAATAAGCGAAGGTGAAAAATGAAACTTAATAGCTCATAATAAGTATTTCTCCATTAGATTTTTCCTGCCAGCAATTTTACTGGAGCATTCACAATTTTATTGTTTGATTCTGGGTCATGTTCGTTTTAATGTGTTTTCTGTTTTCTTAAATAAGTGGCGATAAACCTTATACACATCAACTGAGTGGTTGGGAGAAGCAAAGGAGGGAAAAAATCCAAAATTTGCTACATTGAAAATTATAGATGGAAAGTGGTATTTATTTCTCCCTGTATTCAACACACTGGGTTGAATTGGCCCTGGGATGCCAAAGTTTGAGTTTGTTGAAAATTACTGTAGTTACATTGGACGGACTGTGGTGATTATGGTTAAGAGCAGCGCTATGGTAACGGGTAATTACACATACATCATCCTCTCTTCAGGGATTTGAATCAGATTTGTCATTCTGATACATTTCATGCACCTGGGTGGCATTTGTGCTGGTGACTTACGGGTCGCGTTGGATTTCAGTTACAGGGATCCTGAAAAATGGTCTTCTTTTTTTTGTTATTTTTTTTGGCTTGGCAGTATTTCGATGGAGAATAAGGCCATGTACCTGAGCTCTTACGAAGAGCGCGAGAATGGGTCCTTCTACGAAGAGGGGTACGAAGGGATGAACAGCAGAAACCTGTCCAAGCTTAACCTGTGTGAAGAAGGTAAGATTGTGATTAAATGTGTGTTGTTGTTTTTTTGCTTAGTCAACACCTGTATCCAGAGTGACAGGCAACATTTGCGTGTATCATAAATTTTTTTACACTGGATATTTACAGCAGTCAACCAAGTTAAAAACAGAAGTTTAACATCACAGTTGGTGGCATACCCAGAATTTGAAACTGCTGCCACATTCCTGATGTACTGCACCACACTCCTGCCCAATTACACACTTTAGTCGGTTTGGCATGTTTTGTTTACTCGTACATTTGGAATATACCATTATTTGTCACCTCTCTTTTCCAATGAAATGTGTGATGCTCTTACTAGGAGTTTGACATTGTGAGCATTCTTGGTTCAGAGTTGAGGGTCTAAGCGATACACCCTGTGAAAGCCTGTTATATTCTTCACGCTACGATCAATCATCAGGCCAGCCGTCGGCTTCACTTCGATGGGGAGGGCCGTGAAATCTTGAACTGTGCCTAAATGGCTCTACTGCGATAAGCTCTGACCTCCACACCCCTGCTTAAGCTGGGCCTGATGCTGGAATTCAGTCATCATCACATGACCATGAAACACACATCTGGTGCTATTACAGATGCTTCATAAGGGGCGGAGTTACTAAATGTAGTGTGCTGTACTGTATGTTTTAGGGTGCTGTCAGTACACGAGCAATCACGGTTCATTCCAAACATACTGTACCAATCTATCCGTTTAGCTACGGTATCCATCTTTCTCCATCTCTAAAAAATGAAAAATAAGACCGATACTTATTACACTGCATGTCTTTTTCATGTGAGTGCCTTCTGCATTCAGATAGTTTAGGCGCCATCCGTTTAAGCACTGTTCTCTTCGTCAGCCTCATTTGTCAGCGGTGATCCGGCGTCAAAACTGAGGACGCGGCGCTGTATTTCTAAGCTTAACAAATGCAGAGACAAACCGGTGTACTGCAACAAACAAGAAGAAGGGGAAATATGCTGACTGACTTGAAACAAAGATCACCAACAAAGGTCACCAAACAAGATCATGAGTTTTTGTCTGAGCACATGGCTTTCTTTTGAGGGTTTGCGGGCAGGCCGAGGTTGGGTCAGTTACAACGCCGCCGTATCTTTCGAATCGGGTGATTTACCTCAGCCGTTGCCATATCAACCAGTCCAGGTGTACGAGCCGATTTCTTATAGGAAGATTAGGGGTAAGAGGGGTAAGCGCTCTTGCCGCCCCGGTTATGTAGCTCCTCCGAACCGTACTACTGGTAGAATTCATCATCTGCGCCAAGCGCAGTGCCAATGATTTATGACCGAAAAGGCCGCCTTGAACCCAGCCACACAAGGAGATTGCAGCGCGTGCAGTTTCCTCCGCAAGTTGTGCCGCTGTCCTGGCGATGGTGATAATGTGAGCTTGATTAATATTTTGCGGTATTGTGTCAAAGTTGTTTATCTTTTCGTATGGCTCTTAGTTGAGTGGTAAGAATTACACATGCTACGGATTATGTAGATATGTAAGCGAGACCGTTTCTTTTCAGAGGATTTATCCGCTAGATTTTGGAAGGTAAAGAAAAATTGTTGAAATATGACGCATTATTATGGGTAGCTGAGGTCATATTCTGTGATGGTGAAATGGTACAGGATTTGTAGGAACTTGGCTTAAACACGTGCATATGCACATTTGCAATTCAATAAGTTTAGCAATGGCTTTAAGTACATCACTTTATGGAAAATGCAAAACAAAATGGATGTTCAATAATGATGCCAGTGCTACTTTGTTAGGGCACCTAGAGGTTTCCTCTGGAAAAATCCAGAAGTATACCTTACAGTTGCAACTTTAACATACAGCGGAGTGGAGCGCAAAATTATTTTCAGGCTTTTAGGGAAGAAATTTTAGGGAAGAAAAAGCATTTAAAAATAAGGCCCATGGAAAATCTTTCATTTGGCAAAAGAAAGCACAAACCGAGGCAATAGTCTTGTTATTTTCATATTTTAGTGTTGGTGGAATTTTTAAAAGAAGCTGTTCCACACCATTTAGTCTAAAGCCCTGGAGCTCAAAGTTCGATGATGTCAAGCTAGCGTGTGGCGCTTATTGACTCTTGTGAATCTCAGTGATATGTAGCAAGGTAAATATTGTCGTGAGTACCTGATATCCTGTGTTGCATTGGCTGTCTGAATGTGGGATACAGTCGGCACTGTGCGCGTGTAAACAATTCACTGGATCCGGTGAATGACAAAAGAGCATGTGACAAGACCACATGAATGTACAACAGACTTATTCTCCTTGACACATTCAGTAAGAGTTTGTTTTCAGTTTCAGCTCTGGAACTGATCTGTGCCACATTTGTTATGGAAACGCGACCAAAACAGTCAGTATTAAACTGGCAAGGCTCTAGCCTTTCTGCCACCCTCGGTGAAGTTGCGAAGGAGGGGCGGGGGTTGTCCGACTGCGGACGGCGTGGGTTTTCAGTTTTTTCCCCTTCGTTTTGGTGCCCCCACAGATGTTTTTTCCCCTTCGTTTGGTGCCCAGGTATTCATAGGCCGCTCTTGTCGCCTATGAATAGAACCGGCCCTGGTATTGAACCTACTTAGATAGAGCAGATCTCTGTATCATTTGTCGAATCATGTTAACTCTTTAGAACTGAATGAACAGTTAACAGTTCCACTGTGAATAATGTCATCTCTCTCAAAGCTTATATGATGACACAATCCTGTAAAGTTCCCGCGGGGGGGACCGGACCCAAACGCAAGACGCAGAGAGGGCTCAGGGGAAAACTCCACGGGCAGGGGCAAGACGGAAACAGGCAAGACTGACAGACATGAGGCAGGAACAAGGCGTGTCAGGAACTGGACGGGTCAGGAACATGGACGGGTCAGGAGCATGGACGGGTCAGGAGCATGGACGGGTCAGGAACATGGACGGGTCAGGAACATGGACGGGTCAGGGACTTGGAGGGTCAGGGACTTGGAGGGGTGAGGAACCAGGCTTGGCAGGGACAGGTGCGGGCGCCGGGGTTAGGAGCAGGCCCTCAGCCTTAGGGGCAGGAACGGGCACTCAGCCGGGGTCGGGAACGGGTGCGGGGGCCCGCGGTCAGGGCCAGGCGCTCAGCCTGGGGGTCAGGAACTCAGTCTGGGGAGTAGGCGCTCAGCCTATGGGTCAGGAACTCAGTCTGGGGAGTAGGCGCTCAGCCTGGGGGTGACGAGGGAGCCTGGAGGGAACGAGGGAGCCTGGAGGGACGAGCGGGTCTTGGAGGGACGAGGGGACAAAAACCACAAAACATGACATGACGAGAAGGTACATGACAAGAACACAAGCGGGAAACACAAGCAGGAACACAAGCGGGAAACACAAGCAGGAACACAAGCGGGAAACACAAGCAGGAACACAAGCGGGAAACACAAGCAGGAACACAAGCGGGAACACAAGCGGGAAACACAAGCAGGAACACAAGCGGGAAACACAAGCGGGAAACACAAGCAGGAACACAAGCGGGAAACACAAGCAGGAACACAAGCGGGAAACACAAGCAGGAACACAAGCGGGAAACACAAGCAGGAACACAAGCGGGAAACACAAGCAGGAACACAAGCGGGAAACACAAGCAGGAACACAAGCGGGAAACACAAGCAGGAACACAAGCGGGAAACACAAGCAGGAACACAAGCGGGAAACACAAGCAGGAACACAAGCGGGAAACACAAGCAGGAACACAAGCGGGAAACACAAGCAGGAACACACGCACACAAGACGGTCTGGCCCCAAACAAAGAAACGGGGCAGACTAAATACAACACCTAACAAGGACAGAACGCGCAGCAGGTGGGGGAAGACTAACGAGGAAACACAAGGCAGGTGTGGGGAGTGAAAGACACAAATGGAGGGAGAGAGGGAAAACACGGGGTGGACTGTGAGACAAACGGAAGACCAGTGACGGAACACGGGGACCTCACAAATCCTCCCTCTCTCTCGCTCGCAAAAATAATTGGTCAGGATCAGGATGCTGTTACTGGTTGCCTGATGAAGAAGTGCCACCTGCAAAAATGCTTAGCCGTTTGCAAAACATTCCCCTTTTCCCTTCGAGTCGAATGCAGCTGTGTTTCTCTCGCCCCTGTAAGCAGTAAAGGGCGTGTCCCTCCCCTTGGAAGGATCTAGGTTTGTGAAAGCCTTGACTCCTCACGGCTCTTGAAAGGTTAATACTAATACCGTATTCCAGCCTGCAGCTTGTGTGCAGTGAAAAAGAAAATGTAAAAAATCCTGGTCTCCAATGAAATGACATCAGCGATCCTGGGACAATTGAAACCATGCTGCAGAGAATGGCAGAAGTATGTTTATGGAACGGTGTGTCTTCTGGATTGCTTCTCAACGGCTCCTGAGCTGAAGGCTTCACAGACCCTGCATTTACAATGGAAGGGGAAGGAGCGATGATTTAATTAGGTTTTGCGACGCATGTTAGCTGATGCCTACAGCTCCCCAAAAAAATGGCATCTCAAATCAATGAGGGAGATAGTTTGTTTCTGACGAGGAAAAATTGTAGCTGTTCAGTCATTTGCATCTTGGTTTGGAGGCCAAGACTGTACATATTTCCCCTGGGAGTGTGACTTTCAGAGAAGATCTTCTCAAGATAAGCAAAATGCCGTTTTTGAGTCTACAGAAATTAGACATGTTGGGGAAAAGTTGTATTGTTTTGATTAAATGAAGATTATCATGGCAAAAAAGGTCACAACATTGCATGGGTTTCATATATTTTACTTCCTCACCTCTTATCTTTCAGCCTTGGGTCTTTCTAGTAATGGGAGAATGAGGCATTGTGACATCAAAAAATGTGTGGATCTACAATTACCTGCCAATCACTCATAAGTTTGAACCACTCACAAGGTTTGTCTTTTCAGAAGACAACCCAATGATTGGTTCAGATCACTGAGTTATTGGTTGCATATTGCACATCATTCTTGTTCCACGATGACTCATTTTTCTGTCACTTGTTCCGTTCACTCCCAATTCCTTTGATTAACCTTCGCAGACATGACAAGCATGAGCAGAAAGTTTAGACTGGGATATGTAAAACTGTATCAAAACAAATGCTGGCATGTATACAGTTTAGGCTACTCAACCGGAGAGGTGTATTTAGCGGTCCGGCGAGTTACTGCAGTCATAACTGTGTGTTTGCGTGGGAAGGGGTTTGATGAATGATCGATTTTGGCCGGTCCAGTGAAATAATGTGTAAATCCCTGGCAGAGCCCCACTGATCCAGGCTTGGGACGACCTTTTGGACCCGCTGCGAAAGCAGCATGGACGTCAGATCGACAAGGACAGAGAACCGTAGCTAAGGCCGAGCCCCAAATCACAGAGAGCGACGAGAGTTTACGGCCACCCTGACATCTTGTTTAATACATTGTGCATGTGTCTAATTAGATACAGAGAAAGGACCTGCAATGGAAAATCAGAAATAACAGTGCGTCCCTGGACGCATACTTTCTTAGCTGGCTCCTATCCCCTATCCGCACGCTCCAGGGAACCCTTGAATTTTTGGCTTGAGTTTTGACAAGAAGAACACTTACAGTATTTTACAAGTTAATTATGCCCATGCCAAATAAATGGCCTCTAAATTAAATATCTGTGTGTCTCCAGGTCTCTTATTGCTCCTTCTGTTTATGCTGTTTTCTGCTGTTCTGAAGAGCAACGTTTTGTTCGCAGTCGGCTCTTCCAAGAGGAGACGAAGGCCAGACGGTTGCTGTGCCCACCTGAACTCCCTGTCTGCCATCAAGTATGCCATTGTCTCCCTGTACATTCTGGTGCTTCTGAGCATATTCGGCCTCTGCATAGCAGGTAAGGTCCCGCTTTGCTTGCGACAGAAGTGACAGTTCATTATACAGAGTGTGAACGTGGACCTGGGATAAAGCGCAGATTTTAAAATAAAACCAGATGGCGCTGCCAGCGTCTGGCTTCTCTGAAAGTGTGGCAGCCTTCAGAACGCTTCCGTCGGTGTCTGTGTTACTCTGATCTTGGCCCAGATGCAATAAATTGAAGCGAGTGGATTTTTAACACGCTAGAAAATATGCTAAGGATTTTGGGCTTTATCTCTGCCGTGTTTGGGCGTGCAAGGGTTGAATGATTTCACGTTCTTAAATATGCATGTGGCTAAAATGGAAAACATAACGACCTAGGATATGTTAAATCTTCGGTCTCTCAGACTGAGATTGTACATTGTGAGTCCATCTGGCTTCACTTTAAAAAAAAAAAAAAAAGTCTTCAGCACATTGTGCAGTGAATGACATCACTGATCCCAAAAGATAGAAAAAAGTAATGGGGAAACTTTTGGTTCCTACCACATTAAAGCCTTTAGCAGTCTTAGGTAACAGAACGATTGTATTCGCAGTTGTACTCTGCTTTTTCATTTGAACTAACTGCCTATTTCAGTGTGTCCCGAAAGTGGCACAGTGGGTAATTTGAGGAAACTCAAATTTGTTGAAAAAAACAAACTCAAAAGGACTTTAACTGCGAGTAGACCATCTGCCCAGAAGATGCCATTGTCAACTCATTCCGAGAATATCGTGCAGCACGACCTTGAAGCTGTTTTCTGAACGTAAATACAATCTGGCAGGTGATCTCGGAAAGCTGTGATTGCCTCGTACCTGAATCGGAACCAGATGCTGTTTAAACTCAAGGCGTTGATCACCGTTCCCTCCAGCGAGAGTCTAGCAGTGTAGCCGGCTGAGTGGGTCAGCTCGTAGTGGACATGTCAGTACAGTTGCACCCAGCTGCTTGACCTGAGCCGTGTGAGAACATCATTCTGGGTGCAGAAACGGTTTCGTTTTTTTCCCCAACATGAGCCGAGCAGCGTCCTGCACTGCTGATGGGAGAAAGCAGACTCCTCCCAGCACGTTCCCCGCCCGTGGACGTCTGGGGCCGGGCCCACGGGGGTTTGGCCCGACGGTGGACTTTCTTCACGCCGATGAAAAATCCGTCCTGAGGTGACGCGAGGCACCCCGGCTCATCTTCAAACCGGGACCGGCCATGTCATTAATCAGCTCTGACAGGCCAGGGCCCCGGAGCGCTTTTTGCAAACCGGGTTTACTTGAGAGAAATCTGCTTGTCCCATGACCTCCTCTACGGTACGTGATGAAATCCGCCGTGGGCCTCCGAGTTCAGGGACCGGCCAGCTGGAAAGGGGCCCCAGAGATTGGCCCCCGTACTCGGCCCAGATCTCCGCATTTCCGCGCAAGGAGGGAAGGATTTGGATCGCAAGGGGGGGGGGGGGGGGGGGGGGGGTGCAGGCCCGTCCTTGTTAAAACCGACTAACAAGGATTCTTGCGTTAAACAGGTCAAGTCAACGCGACGGAAATTTGACGACAGTCTTGCCGCTTGATAATGTAAATTGAAATTGAATTGAGATAGTGTTGCTGTAAAATGGCAAGAGCTGTGTTTTTGAACTAGAGCCGCATTTTGGTTGCCAAGATGACAAATAATAGCCCAGCGGCTAATAAATCCCAAGTTTCTATGGTAGCGGTTGCTTTGTAGCCTTTTCGCAACCTTGCAGCATTTCCCCTATAAACTGCATCAGGTCATGGTGTGTAACAGCTGGATGCTATTTATTCTTTATTTAGTTTCTCACAGACAACCTTCCTGTCCTTTATTTACTACTTCTCAGAATCAAGATTACGCAACTCTTTACCATAAACACGCATGGAAGTAACAGTAAATGGTCAGAATTCACGTTATTATTAATAACTTTCAGTCCAGACAATACTGAGACTAGGCATCTTGGTCATTTTATGGTTTAGTGTACAGCTCTTTCTTTTTTTTTTTCAAAGTAACAAATTATGCACCTTTAGATATTCTGTACAGAACCAATTTTCTATGGTTCTGTACCAATTTTTGTATGTCACTGAGTGACTATAAACTGTTCACAGGATAAATTTCACGGAGCTCTGCCCGTTTTCCAGTGTGAACAAGAACTCACCCAGTCTGCTTAAAATCCACATTTGCTTTTGATTTGCATTCATACTTCAATGTTTATTGGGTCTCTCTCTCTCTCATGTGACCTTGCTCAGCTTTATGAGTCAGTCTCACTGCCAATGCTTGAGTCTCCCACGGATCCAGCCCCCACTGACCAGTACTCTGCCTTCACCCATGTAGATAAGACCAAGGGAACCTTGCCCTGGATCTGCGACTATTACTGAACTCGAACAAGGGTTTGAAAAAAGGAACGGCCACAGCTTTGCTATGCATCATTTCCCTATCAGCCTACAATGAACGTCAACCTAAAGACAGCATATAGCATTTCTAAAGATGTGAGAAACATAGATTCCTGTTTCTTAAGATGTGAATTTCCCACAATGCTCCCTGAAGTTTCTACACACAACATGTGGCTAGAAAAAGCGTAGGCTACTACTCAGGGGTACATTTCACTGTCCTTCACAGAATAGGGATCATGTATCATGGAGTCTGTATATTTGACCAAAAAAATAAATACCACTGTTTGGATTTACTGCACAGCTGATCAACAGCTAAAGCTGAAGTCAATTTCTCATTGTAATAAGAGTTGCCCTTTTATTGTGGAAACCACAGCAATGCTTCACTCCCATTACATATTAAATTACATCTTGAAGTAATAGCAAATAACACAGGGATTTAATTTTGAGGGAATTGATGTGTTGTCTCAGTCCAGTTGGGAGCCAGTAGGATTTTATGAACTATTTTATAGACCAGGCCAGGGGTGTCCAATCATATCCAAAAAGGGCCGGTGTGTGTGCAGGCTTTTGTTTCAGCCCGTCACTAAGACGCCTGATTCCACTTATGTTTAGTTAATTAGTTGAATCAGTTGTCATGGTACTGGGCTAAAAGAAAAACCTGCACCACACCACCGACCATTTTCAGATAAGATTGGACACCACTGTTATAGACTAATGAGGTGTACGCAAGCCTTGATTGAGTGACTGTTTGACCCCATCTTATGCAAGCAAATCTTCAGTGACCCAGCATGGATTCATGCTGACCAAGAGTTTATATCCACCAGGTTAATTTGACCTCAGTCCTGGGTGAGCTTGGCTCCACTGGTTAATTTTTCCCAGAGAGGCTCTTGAGTTTAAAGTGTGTGCTATCCTCTCTGTCTCTCTAATATAAACAGAGATATCTGCAAGGGAAGACAGGCCACCTCCGATCTCAGATGTTTACTAGTAAAAAAAGTCTTGGCTTTCTTTGAACATTTCAAGATGGGCAGAGTGTCTTAGGGAGAGAACAGCTTTTTGTGCAGTCCACAACATTAAACCATTGGCAACTTAGGGAATACGACAGAGTGGCTATCCCTAATGAGCCTGCTGTTCTCAAACATGTCCACTGATATCTGCAGTCGTGTCTGAGTGCCAGAAGAAATACAAGACTTGATATCCCCGATTGTGGTACTGTACGTTTCTAAACTTACAAACTGTATTATTAAGAACTGGAAGGCACTCCTTGTTCCAATGGACCTTTGTACACAATTCACTGAGGAAATGAATTATGGATGAAAAGCGTAGATTAGCATTGCCACATACATTTTTATAAAGAAGACCATTCATATTTTTCCAATGGCTTATTCTTATTGACAGTGTGCCTGGATTGTTTCAGTATTCTGTACCCATATCTTAGGCTCATATATAAACTTACATTCTATAGGCAGGCTATACATTGACAAAGACATTCCCAGTGGAGACACATTGTTCACTTTATAAATTGATTCAAAGGGCTGTATAAATGGTACAGTGACACTCACTGACCTTTGCTAGACATACTGTACCTGCTGCATAAATGGTTATTAAAACAACTTGCATATGATACAGCTATGAGAGCTTTTGCATAAGTTGTACCAGCTGAATTCCCTTGTGTGGAAGGCATTTGCTTGTGAAGTCTCAAGTATCCATTATTAATAACATAGATATTTCCCTCTGAAGCTCTTTTTGTCCCAGTGTTTACTTTGGGGCGAATATCAAAATAGTCATATTGTCTCAAATGTTGCCAGGCAGGAAGGGATGTAATGTGATAGCCGATGAAAGGAAAAAAATTTAAATAGATTTACATCAGATTATTTAGAAAAAATATATATATTTGCCATCTCCAATCTCCCACCCGAATTTGAAATGTGTATGTACAAGCTCGCTCATATGCGCCCCCTGCTGCTCAGGAGGTGTGAGCCAGCTTCTTCTTTTCTCACCGGACGGCGAACAGGGGTCACTCGAGCAATGAACACTGCTATGCCCGCTGACTGAATCCCTTCCATATATCCCTTGGGGCGACGCAAAGCCAAATGTACGCAGTCAGCATTGTCATGGGCCGGATTCGGTCTGAGACTGTGGCACTCACTCAGGCGTTGAAATGGTCATGTGACACTGGCAATCTGTTAAAGTTATTATCATTATATTTGTCAGTCTTGTTGTTGATATTTCAGTTGAAATAGATATTTTAAAGCTTTAGTATGCCATGGTTTAGCCAACTTCTTGTTTAGCGACCACAAAGCATATTTTAAGGCGGATTTAATTTGGCTAAGAGACAGATCATTTCCTATTCATAATAGTATTACATTCATTTTATGAGTAGCCTATGTCTGTTACTGCAATGTCTGATTAATAATAATATTTAAATACTGCCTCCTGCATAGAAAATGTGCTTTGTGTCCAACATAACTAAATATAGCCATTCAAAAACTAACAATCTGCTCCAGGATATTTACCACTTTGATACGTTTTCCCTTGTATTTGTGAAGTAAAGTACTCTTCTGCAGGGCAAAAAATAAGTCAGTAACGTTCAGGGAGTTCATGAGGACAGGATATATCATTATTCCAGACCATAGTATGGCCCCTGTGTGACAGAATTGGGCAGAACGTTTTCTTCAAAGGGACACCGCTGGATTGGATGGGATGTACTGGCTGAGCAGATCACCAAAGACTTCCCATAATTCCACTGGCTCAACACCAGGTCATAATATCCTTTGCCCTTAGGCCATATAGAAAATAGTGTCTCGATGCACTATGGCCAGGAGCAGAGAGGGGAAAGAGATCTCTAATCTTTTGACACATTAATGTATGGAATGGGAGATAGAAGTCAAGTTTAGTGTTTTTCCCTGGCATGTAGTCAAGGTTAAATCATATCAGGTTGCCACAGGTCTGAGCAGCTTCAGCATAGGATCATTATCACATATCTGTTGCCTCCAGGAAAGATTTCTTTGCCTTTAAATTGCTAATCTGTCGATCACAAGCATTGCTTTACCATTGCAGTTATATGCCATTTAACTCAAAGAACATCCACATTTTCCCTAGGTTTTGCAAAGCACATTGATTTTCTTCAACCATTCTTCCTCACTGCACATAGTAGTAGGTCCATTTTGTAGCACAGCCACATTTACAAGTATTTTATAAACTACACAAATTAAGGAATGATGTTTTCAAGTGCAGTGACTTGAAGTGCATGCGGATCGAGCCATTTGCAACTTAATCAAGCCCGTGTTGATTTGATAATGTTTTAGCAATCTATTCCTAATTTATCAATTGTAGCCAGTGACCTGTATTCTCTGTTAGGGAAGGCTCTAGGGTGGAAAACTAATAGACTATCACCTGGCCTCAATTCCATTAACCATAAACGGAACATAATGGGATTAAAGATTAGTTCTGTTGCGTGAACACTTGGCGTGCTTCGGTAAGGCCTCGTCTTTTTTGAGTTCTTTTGTTGTGTGCCTTTCAGTTTCTTGGCATTTTCTCACCCCACCTCTCCCCAGAGTCGAGTCAAATTTCCGTCCTTCTTTTATTTCTGGTCACTTGAGAAAACTTGCACAGCAACATTGGAGTAACTTTACTTACGCGAGATACGCAAACATCTGTGCTCTGCAGGCCTGTTTTCTTTTTGGTTTGTGTGTGATATATCGTTGTCAGCAACCCTAGCCAATGTCGTTTGTGGTCATGTTTTGAATCCCAACGTACAGTATGCATTCCCTTACCAATGAGAGTTCTAATAGGCCTCCATGCATGCTGGGATACAATCTGGGACCGGCACCGTGATCGCATGGCGTGGCTCGTAGATCACGGATGATGAGGTAAAGCAGGGCTCTGTTCCAGAGGTGTCCCGTTACCCAAAATGGAGCCGAGGGCCGGGAAAACCATGAACCGTCAGATTAGATGAAGATCTGGGATCCTGTGCCAACTTTGTTCGACTTTGTTGCTCCAACTGACTGGCAATGCCTCTGTCAAGATATAAAAACAAATACATGTCTCGGGCAAGGCGGCTGTCCAGGCTGTTCTCGAGGAAGGATACTGAAAAGCTAGGCTTAATGTTATCACTCATTATATTTTACAGGCCGTCTTAACTTGTTTCAGAATACGTTTACCTACTTAATGTAACATAACACAAGATAGAAATTCCCAAATCTAGACCATATGGGTCACGCTTAATTTCAAGCATATCGAGAGCATTACTTTTGCAATCGCTTAAGTATATGCATGTGCAATCTGTGCAATTGTTGGTAACGTTTAGCAAATTTGTACATAAGGGGTAAAAATGCCTGAGGTATTGATACACTAGCAAAATGTACAAAAAATTGGTAACACTTTACAATAAGGGTACACAAATTAGCATGAATGAATTCAGTAGAAAACATGGATTAACAGTTAATGAATGGGTTTATTAAGGTTTTATGAATGAAACTATGATTAACCAATACATTAATACATGTATTTGTAATAAAGATTATAGTAACAAGTAAGTCATACACCCAAAATAAAGTTCACAAAAAAAAAAGAGTTGCCATATTGCCGTCAGGCTATTGGTTTACAGGCTGTGTTCATTTTGCCAGCAGTGGCATCGTGGTGTTTTTGGAGGGTGCAGTGGGTCAATATTACACTTACAAATCATTCGCATCCATCATGAGAAACTATTTTGTTACCGGCTTTTTTGAGGCCTTTGGTCAGTTTGTTGGGGAACAGAAATATTAAGATATTGATCCTTTATTGTTATTAACCATTTATTCATGTATTTGATGATCTTAACACTCATAAACCCTAAACACATTATTTAATTCATGTTAATTAATGTACCCATTTTACAATGAGTGTTACCAAAAATATGCGTTTACTGATAACTTGGACCAAAAAGTATTAATTGTATTTGTTCAGTGCGAAAGCTTAAATATATATGGCCTTCCTAATCCGGTCTTGAGAAAAGGTTTTCTGTAAATGTGTGTCACTCGGCAACAGCATTGGAACCCCGCGCACAACATTCCAAGCCGGTCCAAGTTGCTTTCCTTTCTTCCCTCTTAAAACCTTGTCTAATTAATTTTGTGTTGCATCAGGCCCCCTTTGTGTCCAACTCATTACAGTGTGAGCAGGAACCCCTGTGCTTTCTGTAGAAAGAAATTCAGCTTCTATAGGTTCATTGAGAAGTCATGAACAGCAAAAAGCGTACACACTCAAACAGCGAGTTAAATAGCACATTAATTAACATTTGAACTCTAATTGGTGTGGAGTACCGGTAGGAGGCCCACGTGATTCATCGCTGCTGTAATGGGCTGCCCTTGCACACAGGCCTTTGTTCAATACAGTGTGCCCCGTCGGCTGTGTATCGACGATGTTTGGAGAATTTAGCTTTTACAAATGTAGGAGCTAAATTGATTTCCTGTGTAAGGAACCTCAATCCCACAATCCCCCTGTACAGCAGGAATTGTGAAGTCAGTGTTCATAGCCATTTCTGTGCGGTTCCCCCTTCATGTGCCAAGACAAAGAGAAGTCAAGTGGTTTTGAGGCCAGGAATCATTCCACTCACCACCACGACCAAGCGTCTTCTCACGCTGTGTACTTTGTTTGTGGTATAAAAGAATTAGGCTGACAGGGAAGGTACTGTACGTGACCTGCAAGAAGTACAAGGAAACAAACTCTTAAAAAATATTTTCGCAAAGTTTTTAAAAGGCCAGTTGGCAAAAACACAAAAAAGAATGAAATGTTTGTGTGCGGCATGCTGACTGGGGTTAGTTCTGTGCGTTAGATGGTGTTGAAGTCAGTTTTCGCAGGGGCTTTTTAAAATAAATAATAAAAAAATAAAGTGGTCATGGTGATTTGAGAAAGAGAAAATCCTGGGCTCACCAAGGGAATAACAGGTCATGTAATTGCAACTCTAAACGTTCCTCCGTTAACTCCAGAGTTAATTAAGCAGCCGGTGCTCAGAGGCCACGTGTTGGGCTGTGTTTGTGGCTTCGCCTCCACAGGGTTTCCGACCTTAACATAATGACGCGGTGAAAACACACAAAGTACCGGCAATGCCATTAGGGGTTCCGTTAGCCATCATTTCCAAACGTCTCTCGGAGAAATGATTGCACTGGAGAAAGCAAACTTCACACACTGTGGAGAAGAATCACAAAATGGATACCTGCTGTGGACTGTCTGGATCGATGGCTAGCTTGATTTATGAGAATGTTTGAACTTTTGGGATAAAACAGACGGTACACAAGCCAACTGGGGGGTTTTGTTTCTCTTATTCTGGAAATTATCCCAACAATTTCCTGCTTGCTGTTTTGCAGCGTATCCTCTTATATTTGAGTCGGAATTAATTCATCCATTTGTTGCTAGTGATAGTTATATTTTCTTATTGTTAACATCTTAAATAAGAGAAAACTTATGACACCCCAGAGGAAATTGAAAACACAGAAAAGCAACGATTAAACTGAAAAGCTGTCACGTCGAACACACAATAGAGCTTAGACAGGCAGTCTAAAGAGGGTAGGATTGGAACAGAAATGGGGGTGGAGTAAAACTGGATAATATGACCCAATAAGCTAATTAAAGGTAGTTTGGGAGACAGGATATGTCTCATAACAGTCCTGAGTGTTGTGGAAAGATGAGAGCAGGTGTACAGGGCCTTTATTTAGGGTGTTTTAATACCGCCAACCCTAGTGGCGAGGATGAACCCTCTGGCTGCGCTTCAGAAAGGATCACTCCCAACAAGTCAATTCTCACCTCAGCGTGAGGCGCGCTTTGAACTCCGCTTGAGAAAAGCGAAACTAAATCAGACGGAGCCAGACGGACTTTATACTGGCATGTTCGGCGGCCCCGGACATTCCTCACGTCCCGAGCTACGGCCTATTCTTCGTCCCGCCGACCCTCCTGCCTCTGGGCACTGATGAGCCTAGCAGCAAGGCCCGCCGCCGTAGATCACCCTGGGCCCGAGTGGCCCGTCCAGACAGACCGTCGAGCCTGCAGACCTTTCGATTATTAATGCGCGCGGCTCGGTAATTCCGCGACGCTATTTGTCTGAATTGCGGATAAAGGTTACCCCCTGAAACAGGAAATTAAAGTGAGCCTCAGTCTTGTCAAGAGGGATGGGGCCATGCATTGTGCTTTCTGCAGAATATACAGTTTTTTTATGGGGATGGTAATGAAAACTGATCCCGCCTTCTGTATTCCTTCATTCCGCTCCGATGGGAAAGCTCCAAGTTCCACGGGCCTCTGGACAATGAGCCGGGCATGAATCATTCCCATCAAAACAACCAGAGTAGACATTTCCTCCAGGACACTGGACACCTTGCCGGAGATCTCGCCCCTGGGGTTGCGATCTCGAGGCAGAAAACTTGACGCTCGCCGCCGGCAAACAGAATTCGATGCGACCGAGCCGCGCCTGAAACGCCGGGAACTCGGAGCGGTGACAAAACCGAAAGACTCTTTGAAGGATTTTTTTATTTTACTGTTGCTGGTCCTGCCTCACGGTTCTGCCTTCAGAAAAATAATGCCTGGAGATAAAATTACCTGTGGTCAATATTATCTGTGTACACTTAAATAACACACACTTCTCATGTCTAAGCTGTTGAACCAAATGTAAGCTAAATTTGTGCCGTGTTTCAGAAATCGCAGTGGAAAGAAACGGCGTATTTTTTTAACACACTTCCCAGAGTGCGGTTGTTTTTGTTTATTTGATGAGATGCTGTGACAGGAATGTATGTTTATTATTATATACAGAAAGCTGAAGACCATAGAGGGTCATAACCCCCATATGGAAGTGGGAGATTAGCATTGGAATGCGCACATGAAGCCACATGCATTTCATTGAAAACTTTGCTCTCAAATGCTCATTTTAACATGATGTATTGCCTTGCTAACTGAGTCCGGGAAATGGTTTTCCTCTGATCACTGTCGTTATGATTAATTATGATTAAGTTGTTGACCATTGTTTGTTGTAGCAGGGAGATCAAAACAGTACAACAGTTTTCACCACAAACAGGGATCCCACTGTAATACTATTTGTTTCCGTCGTATGGGAAGCGGTCATTTAAAGAAAATAATGTTTCCACAGTGAGTTCCCACACATCAATAATGAAATCAGCATATTAAATAGGAAATAGGAAGAAACCTTGGGAGGAACCAGACTCAAGGGGGGAACCCATCCTCCTCTGGTCGGCTCAGGGTCAAGGGCTTAAAGACCAGCATGGTCAAAACATCCAATGTCCATGTTAATGGAATTGGCAGCAGCTAGTTGACAGTCCAGATGTGGCGGCAATGATGGTGGGGAACCGGGCACCGATGGCGACGGGAGTAACGGGCAGTGGGGGTGGAGGGGGGGGCGGGAGGGCCAAGCGGCGACGGAGAGGAAGCCGGACAGCAACAGCGCGAGAGTCCAGAAGAGGTCATATTAGCATTTAAGGACACACAGCCTATCTGAAATGCATGTTGATGCCTCTCGCTGCTAGGCTACATTTATTGGTAACCAAGTGCAAGGTAATGATCTGTTAAACGCGAGCGTGACTCAAGAGTCCCATACAATCCCGTGATGTACTCCAGATGACGCGCACGCCACAGTCCGCGCTGGAAGATAAGCAGAAAACAACATGGCCTGGACCAGCCTGAGAACTGCGAATGAAGTCCTTCAAAGGGATTCATTAGATAATGAGACCAAATATATAACATGTCTGGAATTCCATAGGTGCGACAGATTGTTTGACGCATAAATGATCAATGAAGCATTTTATTGACATCGATTTAAGCAATCCATTGTGCATCTGATTATTCTGTAATTATCATTTGGACTTAAGCAGTGTGCAGATAAGAGTATTTCAAACAGACACTTGTACATTTTCCTTGGGCGTCCGTATCACTATAAAATACAGTCCATATTCATACTACAGTATGTCGCCATATCACACTGTAGCCAAACATTGCGCACGTATCGTGTCCAGCGTGTGCAGAGGTACGCACATTCTCACAGCACGTGTTATTTCATACGTCTGACTTTCTGCGTGGGCTTTCTGAGGGCATTTTTCTGCACAGCCCTGTTTATACATGTGACCCCAGTCTTTCTGTCGGGCACAGTTTTGGCATTATCCGTGGAGCCGAAACAAAGGCGCACATCTGTAGATTGACGTCTCTCTGCGACTGGCCTCTCCGCGACACAGTGCTTTCTTTGTAGGGTGACCCGCTGGCAGATGCTTCCCCCCGAAACCCCCATTCCCGCATTCCTGGTGTGGGCGAGCGAGATCACGTGATAACGCAGCGGGATGCCTGAGGCTCTATGTTGTGGAACCAGGAGAAGGGCGGCCCTCTTCGCTCTTCAGTAAAACAAGACGGCTATAGATCCCGCACCGCCGCGCAGTGCGCGGCTGGCGGACGGACCGTTTGTGTCGCCGGCGGCCGCTCACGCAGAAAACGTTCGCCGTGATGCAATCGGCCAGTGATGGGGCCTGGATGAATCGGCGTGTTTTTACGCGCACAGGCCAAGACTGTCACCCAAGAAAAAGAACATGTCGGAAAGAAAGGACGCTGGGGAAAATCCACATGAGTCTTGAACGAGATCCTCAGGTGCAGCACCATCAGGGAATCTGCTTTTCATCAAGCTCAATGACAATCATTCGTTTTGCCAATTATTTTTTTTTGTTGACATGTTGACAGTTTGTTGACATGAACTACATTAAATATTTCTATCTAGCAGACACAGAATACACCCTCTGATGAATCACCCATTCAGGCAGGTCTGAGCAGCCAAATTCGAGCGGAGGGGCCAATGAATGTCTCCTGTGAAATATCGCTCCAAAAAATTCTGAACGCCATGCCAAACTGCCAGAGTCCAGCCACGCGTACTCAAGGCACGTACTGTTATCGACGGAGCGCGCCGATCTCCATGCTCCTAATTTGCCATGGTGCACATTTATCATGGTGAGCGTTTATGCCAGTAGATTGGACATGGCAACTGTTGGCCTCCATACGGTTTAGATGATTTGTGTAACGTCCGCCTGACCGTTGTCCGCAAGCATACAGTTGAGAGCGAGAGTAACGGCAAGCGAGGGAGCGTGCGATTCCGCTGCGAGTCCCAAGGAGCTATTTCATACCGTAAACAACATGCTTTTCGCATTTTGCTTTGCACTTCATGCGGAGTTTGATCGAGCCCATTTACGTCCCGAGCCTTTGTGGTTTTGGAATGCTCAAACGCGTCAAGGTCATGTTTAATTACCAGGTGATGTTTCCGTTCTACGTCGTTGTTAGGTCCTGTTTACTTTAGCGTGATGCTAGCCGAAATGATAATTGTTGGGCGCAGCGTGGGCGAGTCATGCGTCTGTCATCACGCTCACATCTTTAGATGCTGGGCTACAGCACAGCCCATAATAATAATACGCAGATGATGATGGCGACGAAGATGGCGACGTTTTACTCAGGAGAGCCTGCACCCTGCTCACATGGTACCTTTATTTATCTCACATATACTTCATATATAAAGGCCTCATGAAGGCCCTTGATGGGCATAAACATTGTCTTTATACAGTATATGAGATAAATTAAAGTATCGTGAGGGAAGAGTGCAGGCCCTACTGAGTAAAAGGTTTCCATCATCATCATCATCATCATCATCATCATTATTGCAGGTTCTTAGCAGACCTTTGTATCTTTAGAAGCTTACATTGTTTACAGTTGTGCATCCTACACACTCTAAAACCCATTGGTGTGGTTTTTTTAAATGCCACGCCCTCCTGCGGCGCTAGCACGGAATCGGAATTCAGAGCCTTTACTTTACATTCCTTCAGCAGACGCAGAGGATTATCCAGAGTGACTTAAAATGCAAGAGCCATTCATTAGACAAGGGACTGCCGTGCTCTAACCATCACAGCACATTATTCAATTATTGCTGACCTTATTCACGCCGTATCGGTTTCCTGGGGTATTTACAGCGAAGGATGGGCACCCCCTCTCTTGCCAGGTTCCTTCCGAGATTTCTTCCCACTGGGGAGTTTTTTCTCGCTACCGTTCAGTGTTTTTTACCTCGTTTTGCTGGTTGGGGGCTAAGGCCTGTTTTTTTTTTTTTTTTGCTCAATTTTCCTTCTGTTTCCCTGTGCAGTGTCTTTGTGACAGCTCTCTGTAAAAAGCGCTATACAAATAAAATTGAATTGAATTGAACTGAATTTACGATTGGAATTAATTCTGGTTCTAATGAAGCCTTGTTGCTTGCGGTTTTAGTTCGGTTGCATTAGCAAATGAGCGGCGTGATAGCATATGTGTGAATGTATTTTCACTGTAGCATTTCAGCAGTGCCTTCAGAGTGACTTCACCATATTTTGTAGGGCCCCTCCTTTAATAATGGGCACAGACACTCGATAAGCAGTGTGTGTGTGCGTGCTCGCGCGCATGTGTGTGTGTGTGTGTGTGTTGCATCCCATGTGAATAATGCAATACAAATGAATACATTCCCAAGGCCCTGTTCATTGGACAAATGCTGATTAAAAACAAGTGTGAGAAGCAGCTGGGGAATGCACGGAAAATGACTCTTATCGTCAGATTAATGTAATCGTGTTGCAGGAATTGTAAACACAATAGCGCAGCGTGATCCTCATAGACATCGCCTCTCAGCCGGCCAGCCAGCGTGCAGTCGGCATTTCTCCGCTCTTAAGAAACGGTCACCGAGAGCTTGGCGGGATACGGACTCATATTCAATTTCATACTGATAATAACGAAAAGGAAATTTGCCATAAGAGACATTAACAAGATTAAATGCCCAGTGTGATTTTGGCTCCAAGGCCCAGGGTCTCTCGGGGTGCGAAATGCAACAACGTGTCTGGATTTTTCTTGTGCTCCAGCGCTGGTAACAGTGACATTAGTCCTCGGCTGAGGAAAACATGGGGCACGGGTCTGCAGAACCCCTCCTAATGAACCTCTCTCTAGCATTTCATTTGGGCTTCATAGTTTATGACGAGAAGCACATTTCAAAATTGCAACGAAGGGCTCAAGGGCGCAAATTGTCGATCAGGGGGGCTGAGCAAGTGAAATATCTGCGGGCCAGGCTTTAATAATGTTGTAGAGAGAGGTAGAGAGAGAGAGAGAGAGAGAAAGAAAGAGTGAGAGAGAGATAATGAACTGGTATTAATATCAAAGAAAACAAAACGGGTTAATCTCAAGGAAAACAAACTTGAGAGGCTCAAATTAATTGAATATGATGATGTCGTCATCGATGTGTGGGAACTCACCGTGGCAACGTTGTTTTCTTTAAATGGCAGCTTCCCATGCGACAGCGCCACGTTTTATTACAGCGGGATCTCTGAGTGAGAATGTCTGTGCGGGAGAGAGAGATATAATATCTATCCGTGACATGGCAAAACACGTGTTTAAACATGTCATGCCGATAAAACGTTTAAATTCAATTCTAATTGAATACAGAGAAATAGAAAGAAAAAGAAAAAGTGTGAAAAAAAAGTTAAAAAGAAAGAGAGAGAGAGAGAGAGAGAGAGAGAGAGAGAGAGAGGGAGAGAGAAGGAGCAGCAGCGCTCCGCTCCAGAACAAATGAGTCACCGCATACAGGACAGTTTTACTTTACCACATGGAGCACGCGCGCGGCCTGTTTACGCCCACCTCCACACAGGTGCTCTCTACCGCCGTCAGCCAGCCAGGGCCTCCATCTTTAAACATGTTTATTGTTCATACTGCCCCCTCATTAATGGAGTCCTCGTCTAAAGCGGTCCCAGTTGCACAAGCAATTAACAATTTTCCCACATTCCCCCCTTCCCCGGAAAACCTACGCAGGCTACTCAATTATCTAAGGAGCAGTTGGCAGTCTGTCCAATCATCTTGTTTATTTATTTATTGTCAGATCCAGGTCATTCTATGTGTGCCACATTGATGACTGGGTATGTTGAGTTTTTCGGGTGCTTGTGTACAGACAGAGGAGGTCACCTCCACAGAGGCTTGTGAACGTAGCTTGGGTTAAGTGGTGCATTATAGAGACACAAACATTGGCCGTAGCTAAGCCGTAGACGGAGGCAGCAACATTTCTTTGTATCTAATTTCCTTGCCGACCAGCGTACAACCGTGCATGTAACAAACTCAGAGAAGACTGTTTTTTTTTTGTCAATGGCTAGTTAGCCAGAGGGACACCAGGGGATAATCAGGACCATGTTCAGGTGGGATGTGAAACCAAATAACAGGAAAGGGAGAGAAGCACAGGCTACATTTTTCATCCCATTCCTGGACCGTGAGAAAGGCGCATCTGGTGGGAACACGCAGCTGACCCGCACCTGGAGCCAGGGCTCGGCTTGCACTGTGACATCCCGTAAAAGAGCCTCAATGTGAAGACAACAAGAAGTATGGGAATTCAGTAAAAAAAAAAAGGACTGCAGGCATGGGAATATCTGTTTTCACACGG
The DNA here is from genome assembly GCA_029718625.1 of Synaphobranchus kaupii. Lineage (NCBI taxonomy): Eukaryota > Metazoa > Chordata > Actinopteri > Anguilliformes > Synaphobranchidae > Synaphobranchus > Synaphobranchus kaupii. The sequence continues at coordinate 12,190,067 of CM056381.1, read as the reverse complement.
AGAGCCTCGTCTCTTAAGGTCTCTGCAGGGGGAAAGCCATATTGAAAGAAGTCATGTGACCTTTTTACGCAGTTTCTGTACGTTGTCACAATTTCTGTGTACAATTAGGGTTTTTTACTTATGTGTTAGAGATGCAGGACCAATACAAGGGCATTGCTGTCGTCCGCCGGCACGGCAGGCCTAGGTGATCCCTATTCATGCAAAATGAGTATAATCAATGTTTCCTGAAGTTGGCAGCATGTTTCCAGAGAGTTCAGGTTGTCTCTAAGAGTGATGGATAGAAAATTAAATGAGAGCTGACCTTTACCTACACGGTATTTGTTCTCTTCCAAGAATCCCGATCTTAGCCTCTGCTTAATTTACCCTGCTGGGAAAAAAAATCCATCTGTTTGATGTGGTTTTTGGCTCAAACTCCAGTCAGTTTTAGACCCACTTTAGAGCGTAGTTCTCTGGTCCCAGAACTCTGATTAAAAACAATTAATAACAACTTGTCTTATCTGTAGTTATAGCTTGAGATTGAGAGTGAATTTTTGCATTTCTGTAATGTGCCTGAAAAAGTAATGCTGGCCTGTTTTGCATTTATGTGCAATTGTTTATGTTGTTTACAGTACAGCCAACCAGTTATGAAAAGAACACAAAGCTCCTTATAAGTCTTATTTATATTTTCTCATTGTATGGAAACAATCTAATGAAGCAGTTCATCCAACACATATATCAGTAGGTAAAGAAGGTATGTTATCACTAAAGTGGGATTAATTTCTTATTATTTTCTGAACTCCCTTTTTACTCAGTTAGAGAAACCTTACATGTTTTTTGACAAAATGGTCCCGTGAAAGTACATAGCTGAATGGCGTCATCACTGAGCGGGGAGTATTTTGTTACAAACTGACTTCTGCCAAATTTTTTTCACTTTACCACACAACTTTTCTACAACTGCAGGACGAAACTGAAAAGCCACGTGTCCTAAGAGAGTCACGAGTATAAAACAGATTGAAATGTTTCCCGTACAACAGCAGAATATGTTGACAACAGAAGTTTAAAGTCTCCCCCAGCAAGACCGGGTTTTACCAAAGAATTGTGCCCATAACTGTTGGAACTAAAAAAACAAGTTTTACCCATGTAGAAAAAGTTTCAACACTGCTTAAAGTTCTTTGTTTGTCGAAGTCCTCCGACAGGCTAGAATCATTACTGATCGCATATAATTAACGTGAAACAGTTGTGGAATGCACATCAATATCATGACAAAAATCTGAAACAGAACACATAATTCACTTTTTACTGTGCAGTAAGATTTGCTGGTTGGATAATGTTGTCACAGAAGGCATACATTATGTAAAATCCTGTGTGATATTTATGAAACTGAAAGTGCTAACAGCCACCATACCAGGCTTTTTCATGTAGTGCTATGTCATTATGACAGCTCGGTACCACTTCAATAGTTCAATATATGCTGTATATATAAGTAATCCCTGGCTGCTAACCTTTTGCCTATATGCTCTGTATCTGTTATATACCTCCAATTATAAGTGTATATGAGAATAATAACAACTAAAACACTACCTCTTCTTCTTCTGAAACTTCAGTTTCCAGGTCACAGGCATCTTCAGAGAAGCAGGAAGCGATGATGGAGAACGTGACCCGAATAGGGGACAGGTACAGAGAGTTACAGCAGTCCGTGGGCCAGCTCTCTGCCCAGACGGACGTCCTGGAGAACATCTGGAAGCTGGAGAACCTCTTTCAGAACCACTCTCAGATGCTGCTGCAGCTGGGCCTGACGTTGCGCAGGCTGGAGCAGGACATCCAGGGCCTGCAGGCGCAGTCGGAGCAGACGGCCGGCTCCGTGTCCCGGCTCGCCGAGCACGTCGGCGGACCGGGGCCGTCCGGCCGCCGCAACGCCACCAGCCTGAGCGAGGGCCTGGCGCGCGCCATGACCTCGCTGGAGACACAGGACGCCCTGCTGAGGGAGACCTACGGCCAGGTGGGCGGCCTCCGGGACAGGCTGGAGGACGTCGGCTGGACCGTCGGCGCCGTCAACAGGACGCTCGCCAGCGACATCAGCGTCCACCGCCTGAAGATCCAGGACCTGCAGGTCCAGATCAGCAACGTGACGCAGGACGCCAGGACTATGAGGGAGGCGCAGGGCCACATGGAGGAGCAGCTGAGGAACGACATCGAGATCCTGAACACCATCACCGAAGACCTGAGACTGAAGGACTGGGAGCAGTCTGTCACTCTGAAGAACCTCACTATCATAGAAGGTACTCTCCTAGCCTGCCGAATTGTCCCTTCACAACAGCCGTGAGCGTTATCAGCTTCACGCATTCATTATTCAGCCGACTGTTCATTCGTTCATGATTGCCCTCGAACTCAAGGAAGAATAGACATTATGTATTTAAAGGTAAATGTTGATAATAAGATGTTCCCCCCGGCAATCGATAAATTCATACATGGAAAATTTTGCCGATGTATGCACATTTTTCAGTTTATTCACAGAAAAACCTAAAGAGGTCAGTGGTTAAACTTATTTCTGAAGAAACACAATTAACCGGAATATCAGAACTGCAGTAGAAAGAAAAATCTGTGCTATACTGTTAATGTGAGTCACAGTAAGAATAGCTTATATATAGCTACGTATAGCCCTTGTGCCAAATTAGGCACTTTGTGTCTAAATTCAGTATTTTTGGGGTGCAGGAATGATTAACTGTTCAGGCTGGAACCAGTTGCCAGATAATTTTAGATACTTCCAAACCGCAGGACTGAGCCTTGTCATTATTTCCAGCGCACATCGCATTTGCTTTCCATTAACTAGCGCGTTAGCCAGCAAACGTGCACACCTCACAGTGGCGACTCGTGTTTCTGCCATTATGCCTCTCCCTGTTTGGATGGCATTTGTTTATGTTTCATACCTTCCAATTTGGATAGGGTGGACTGCTAGTTCAAAAATACGTTCTGAAAGTACATTTTTAGATCTAAAGACACATTTTGCAGCTGCAGCGAATATCGGGAGTGGTTTAAACATGGAAGCGGCACAATCACAGGGCCTCTTATCTTGATTAAATGTCATGACATCCAGAAAGACGTGTTTGCTTTTCTAAGTCGGTCCTTTGCCATGAGCTCGCAGATCTCAAGTATTCTGTTTTCAGCCTTTTCATTTCGCATTTGAGAGAGATCAAAATTTATTGGCGACCGACCTATTTTTGAGAAGTCATAGTAAAAAGGTCCTCACTGTTTATGCCAGATACTGAACGTCCTATTCCATACTGGAAACAGCTCAGGAAAATAGTATATAGTCCATCAAATTGTAATCGGATTAATAGTTTGTTCACATTCTCATAATGGAAAAATACATGTGGTTTCCACCACAACTTAGCCCTGTGTTTTCCAGCACTTTTTAATCAGGTTTGTTTCAGTCTTCAAAACTTGCCCTTTTTTTTAACATAAGGACACTTTTTTTTACACTGCATAGTTTTTGACAATATAATTTATACACACAATTTTAGATTTGTTTTTAAATATCTTAATTGAAGTACCATTAAAATGTCTGGGGTATTTGATTCTTAGCTCTGGTATGCTTAGAATTATATACCCTGTGATTGAGTTGCCAAATTTATTATCTAAAAAGACCAGAAAGTATTTTTTTACCCTCTTTTTTAGTTGACTGATAAGGACAGCAGAATGTTGAGTACACAGTGAGGAACTATATAAAGGCTGGGTAGGAAGTGTGCCTCTTGGCTAATGCAGCTTTGATTGTCTGGGGCTATGCAGAAATACATTAGCTCACTGGCCTACTGCCACGTTCAGTGTATTCCATTTTAGACTACGCACTGCAGGGCCAAAAAGGTTTTTAGAAATATTGAGTGCAATTTAAGGATTCAAATTGTGGTCGCGATCCCCACAGAGGAATTCTGTCCAACTCAATTCGCCTGAGGAAAAGCAATGGGCCCCAGAGCTCCGGCACCTGACGTAGGCCTGCGGTGCTCTGAGGTAAAATTATGGCATTCTGAACGGTGGCCAGTTCAAAAATCCCGGCTTGTTTTTCTTTTCCCCTTTCTTTCACACGGTGGTGGCTGGCATGGCTTCGTAAGCCAATAGCAAAAAGCACGATGTTGAAAAAGACACAACCGCCAGATTCCCCTGTAAATAGATCCTTCAGAAAAAAGTCTTGAGAGAGAGAAGCTACAATGGTAAATGTGTGCAAATTAGGAACTGTGCATTATTAAGAGCCATTTTTCAGCCCTCACACTTTAGCAAATAAATCCCACAGTCTGCAAAACTGATATGGGTCAGAATGAGATGTCCAGTGGGTAGATTCTCTCTTTTTTAATCTCTAAGCCTGACCTTTTTAAAGGAGAATTAAGCCTACATAAATCACACTGCTACATGACATTTCTTTTAAGAGATGTTCTTGTCCAGCTTGCAATTTAAGGGAACGTACGTGGATTAATCCAGGTTATATACTTGTACACGTCCTATTCCCACAGACTAAGCAGTGTTGCATTCATCTGGCATTGAGCATCACAAAGTTCTGAATATGTCATGTTAATAAGAACTGGGTTTCTCAGATTTTTATGCAGCAAATCCACAACAGCCCTAGAAAAAAAAATCGTCTATGAGCTGATCTGTGCCTCCTTGGCTCCGCGATATCCAAGTGCGACCTGAATCAAAAACAAACACAGCGACGTCTGATCAGCTGGAGCCAAGTACAACAGACTGTTGGGGGTGTCCCTTGAATATCTCCACCACAGGAGTCACATCCTTACCATGGAGCTCAGCTTTGTGGTCGGAAGATGCAGTCCGGCTGACTAGCGCACACATGCAATGGCAACGTAGCCTTACATCACAGAAAAAACACTCTGCCTCAAACTGATTGTTCTAGCATTGAAGTTTTCTTTATCTTTTCACTTGTTAAATCGATGTAAAAATGTCTCTCTCTCCTTCTCTTCATCAAGGGCCCCCAGGACCAAAGGGTGATACGGGAGATCTGGGGCCACAAGGGGCCCCAGGATTACCTGGCCTGTCTGGGATAACGGGTAACTTTTGTTTATACATTTGGTCCACCTTAGTGTTGTCTGGTTTAATATATAGCATTGGTTTGCTATCCAAGACATTTCAACCATTAATGTGACATGACCTGCTTATACACCAACATGACGATGTTAGGTGTTGGTGGGGGAAGGACCCAAACGCAGGCAGGAGTACAAAAAAACCCAAAGTTTAATAAGGGCAAGGCAGCAATCCGTGGTAATACAGGCCGGGTCAAAAACCAGGAAGGCAGGGCAACGGTACAAAGACAGAATCCAAAAACAGGGTCAGAGAACAGGCAGGGGTCCGAACCGGGAAGGCACAACAAAGGCACAAAAACAGTATCCAGAAATCAGAGTTGCGAGAACACAGGCAGGGGTCTAAACCAGGGAGGCAAAAGAGAAAACAAACCAAAGACAGAAAACAGAAATAAAACAACCACAGGTAAAGGACGAGGGATACGAAAACTCGGAAACGGATACTAGGGCAGGTACTCGGGAAACTAGCAAAACACACAGTAGAAAATCAATGGTGAGGAACTTGCAAAGACAGATTGAAATAACAGGGTTTAAATACACAGGGAGAAGATTACACAAAAGGAATCAGGTGTGAAGGGGAGGGGAAATGGGAGAGTACACAGGTGAGAACAATGAGGGTTAACAAGGACCAATAATACAATGACGGGGGAAACGTAAGACACGGACTGGAATACACATAGACACAATGATAACAAACGGCCTGGGGTTAGCAGGTAGACAAGTGCACAGCTCAGAGGGGAGTAACGCGAAAGTGGACACAAGTGCAGAGAATGCGAAATCAGATAGATACAGGGATAGGATAACAAGGAGGGAAATGACAGCTGCAGGTAGAAACTCAAGATGAATTAGTAATTAGTAATGTTAGTAGCGAACTCTAAAACCCTAATGTTAGTAGGTTAGCTGGTTAGTATTACATACACGTTAGTTTGTTAGCAGGTTAGTATTAAATCTAATCTAACAGTTAGTATGATTAGTACATTAGTATTATATACAAATATTAATAAAGCCAGAAGGAAGAAAACGAGATACGAAATACAGAGGAAACCCGAATGTTCCCAAAATCACCCGAATAGTGCAATGACAAAGACAGGGAGTGGAATCTGAGGAACATGGAACACGGACTGACAATCGCGAGGGTGAAAGAAATCAGGAAAAATAATAATACAGAATAAACAGACAGACAAATTACAGGATCCAAACAGACGAGTCCCTCCCTGAAGGATTACAAGTCAGAAAGTAATAGAAGACTCCTCTCCCCAGAGATGGGATGTAGTCATACACTTTAAATTTTATCCATCCAAACATTTTTTTTTTTTCTGATTAATTATCTTTAGCCATTGCCAATGTGTAAAAAAAAACCCCGTAACCTTAATCCTTTAAACTGATGGTTTTTCTGTTGTGTGTCACGTCCAAAGCCTTTTTGCTCATAACTTCTCATAAAACATACACAGCAAGGCTCCAGCATCACCCCCACGGTCAATATTTCGTAGGACTGCTAATATTTGACAATATTCATAGTATGGGAGTGCTTAACTCTTTTTAATAGTTCTCAGTCAGATAGATACAATGTTTTGGGTGCTTTAACACCATATACAGCATGAAAACCAAACCTGTGTACGGAAACAAGTGTGATGCATTGGCTGTGCTTGTTGTCAGGGTTCCCTGGGCAAAAAGGCATCCAAGGCCCACGTGGTCTAAAAGGCTCAGCCGGAGACGATGGACTCCCTGGGACCAAAGGTGAAATCGGACCCAGAGGGCCAAAAGGTATGCTGGACAATGCAACCGGGGCCCTATTATGTCATGTATGTGACTCTAGAGCAGGGGTGTCAAACTCCAGTCCTGGAGGGCCGCAGTGTCTACAGGTATTTGTGGTTTCCTTTCAATCAGCACCCAGTTAAAGCATTGAGAACAAGGTGTGTGGACTTCTTAGCCAATTAGTGACTTAAATTAATCACTTGTGCTTAAACGCACCAAAAACCAGCAGACACTGCGGCCCTCCAGGACCGGATCTTGACACCACTGCTCTAGAGTGTATTGGAGTCCACCCACCTCCAACATCCACTGCCTTAACCCTACTGTGATAGAATTCTGGGTTGGGGTCCATTCCATTTCAATTCAATCCATTCAGGAAAAGAACCAAAATGGAATGCATTAAATTAATAATCCCACAGAATGTTATGGGCATTTTTCAATTCATTAATTGAATTTCAGTTCAATTTCCTGAACTGACCGAGTTGAAATGGAAGTGACCTATGCAATGATAGAGTGCTGCTCGCGCTGCACAGTCTCCATTGGGTATACACATTGGTAAATGGTCCAGATGACGGGTTAGGGTTAGTGCTTGTTCTAGTATTTTTATGTTTCTATATATTTTGCATTGTGTATGGTGATTGTTTCTTTAAGACAGGGGAATGGCAACCAAATGAATTTCCCTAAAATAGAATCATATAGCATCATTCAATTCGACTTGGCATCTCAGTCAAGCATTGATTTTGCGTTGGTTATTTTTTGGAACACCAACATCAATCACTCCTCTCATGCTGGGCTGGTACTGCACTGATTCGATGTTGTGTTTTTTTTCGGGTGACGAAAGCTATGAAAAGGTACCACGGGGCACGCCAAATTCCTGATGGCGCAGGCACAGAAATACCATCTTTTTCAGAAAGTTTTAATGTTTGTCTGCTCTCACAAACGGTTCAAAACAACGTGCCTAAGCAGGTTTTGCGATGGTTGTGACTCAGTACAATGGATCTTTTGTATTTTTTTTTCATGGACCCCGGGTGTGTTGAACATGCAGCTGGTGTGGATCGGTTTAGTTTGGCTGGGCTGTCATTTTGTGAGGTCCCAAACGCCCTTGAGTGAATAAAGCTGAGCTAGGATAAGGCTCTGCAGCTCAGTGCATCTGAGGCCCATCCTGGTTGATCTAAATTGAATCGCGGAGATTAAAACTCGGGGAAAAGAGGTTTTAAAAAAAAAAAGGTAAATTAAAACAAAGTCATTCCGCATCTCCACGAAGCCTATTAGCCTTCATGAAGCTCCTCAGTGGAAAACTGAAAGATTTTCTGCAGCTTCTGTGAAATCCCTGTCCAAACAGTCATTTTGTTTCCTTTCCTGGGATGTATTTTAAGAATGGGTGTTTGTAATAATATATCCCAACCGCTGTTCAGATTGTCGCAAAGGATGTGGTCTACCAGTTACAATACCAGGCAATTGGTGGTTCTCCTTGGGTGCCATCTCTTGCGGTTTAATCCCTGCGGCCTCGGTAACGAGAATGTACAAATTTTATCCACAGTTAAATAACAGCCCCTTGGAAATGTCCGTAATATTACTCTATGACAATACCAGCTGCAAAAAATATATTGGTGAGAAAGGCAGTACGCCGCACCACATCCTGAGGTTTTGAAATGGCGGCTGTATGGTGTAGCTGTGTAGAGAGACGAACTTGTAACCAGAAGCGCACCCTCGGACAAGGTGCTTAGCTCGAATTGCTTCGAGCAAATGCCAGCTGTATAAATGGACGTGTAAAATATAAGTTACGTAAGCTTCCCCGGACAAGGAAGTCTGCTAGACAAATAGATGGTGTAGTGAAATGACTGGCCGGGGAAGACGAATCCGGAAGATTCAGCGAGAAGTGTGCGCTTCAGAGCCTGTATAAAGATGCACTACTTGGTGGAACAAGAGGGCATTCATGTCTGTACATAGCTGCGCAGGCCAGGGAAAGGAGACTGGCGTGACTTGACCTACGCTACAAAGCAAAGTGCCTCTTGGGTAGGGAGTGAGGTCCCCTGCAGTGCTTTGCTTCTGTATTGTACCTGGAAATGTAGCTACAGCACTGGAAACTGTATTCATCTCAACTGGGAAATAATCTTAGGAGTGTAAGGATATGCATAAGGATGTGTATGTTCCATTCCTATAATTATGGCATGAGGTATTGTTTTTCGTGGATGAAAGCCAACAACAAAGAAACACAAAGTTAGTTTAGACTGAGACCTCTGTTATCTATTTCAGTGCATATACTGTACATGTCAAGGTATTCTTTCGAAATAAGTAAGAAAAATTTCACATTTGGGATGAAACATAACAATTGACATTATTTATTCATCTCTAAATAACCATTTAAAGAAGACATATGTTTTATCTGGAAATCCTGGCAAGGACATGCACATATTTTACTTGATAAACTACTACACTTTGTTGAAAGAAACTAAACAAATGAGGATGTTCGGATCTAACTTGTTGAAAGTACAACCCAATTAAAGGCATTGCCATTCTGATAGCTTCATTTTTCACGCAAAGCCAAAATAAATCCTTGGAAAACTTTACTTCTCTAACACTACATTTATAGTACATTATTAAACTGTAAGACTTTACCAAGTAAAAAGTAAAAATTATGCATAATCATACACCCTCACTCACATATAGCACTGACTGTCATAACTGTTAAACAGTAAAATAAATGTTGGTGAGTGACTGCTTTAACTGCTTTGAAAGCTCACAGGGATTCGGTCTTGATGGGCTCTGTGTTAAATTGTCCATTGCCTAGCTCAAAAGCTGAGGTTCCCCTTTGTCTACAAAGGACATGCTATCATAACCACCGCGATGGAGGGTGTGACACGGTCTCTTGGAGAACAAGAGCAACTGCTCATATTTTATCGTCCTTAACGAAGGGACACTGGAGTTTTTGTAAAATGATCAGCAGGTTCCCCCATCAATAATAATTTGACACATGTCCAATTAAAATAATTCAATGTTTTTTTGCACCGAAAAAAGTGTCAGTGTCAAAAAGTGTAGTCAGTGGCCAGGTCATTGAATCTCAGAAGGCTTATTTGTATATTCTTGCTTTACCCAACCAAACACATTACTTGGGGGTTAACTTTCTTATAGAATAATACTAGGAAAGTGTGTGTGTGTGTGTGTGTGTGTGTGTGTGTGTGTGTGTGTGTGTGTGTGTGTGTGTGTGTGTGTGTGTGTGTGTGTGTGTGTGTGTGTGTGTGTGTGTGTGTGTGTGTGTGTGTGTGTGCTCAAAGCAGTCTTTCCTCTGTGCCCCTTTTCTCTCAGTTTGAATATAGACTTTGAATATAGACTTTAGGAAATTTGGTAGAAACCCATTTAAAAAAGGCTAACTCAATTACAACATACCTATTGAACAGCCAGTAAGTAGAGTGCATGTTTGGAGTGGAATAGACTGTACCGTATGGTGATTATACTGTAATTGACAACTATGACACATAATGACAAGGAAATTGCGTTCCATTTGTGGTTCCCTTGGTGAAAATCAAAGTGATAAAATGCTATATTTAGGAAATTGAATTTTGAGATGTACAAGGGCTTTGCCTAATATTACACTCGAGGTTGGTAGGTTTAGCTTTTTTCTCAGTGTGAGGGTGACTATATTAGTTTATATTATATTACGGTAACCTTGTACGTAACCCCTCTCCCATGTCAGAGCAGCAATTTGAAAACCGCAAACCGTAGCCTAGGTTTAAACTTAATCCCAGCCCACCCGCAGAAATTCACAGCAGAGCATATGGTTACCCTTTCAAAACGTTGAGATTAATGACCGACATGGGAGACTGTAACTGTTAGGGAGGTCTCAGAGGTGATCCTTCCACGCACGACTGCTGCGTTTAACCAAATAATCGACCAAAGTCTTTGTGATATTCTGTGATATTCTGCGTGTTCTGATTGAGTTATTCTTCTGTTTTTCAAGGTGACAGAGGAGACAGGGGCCAACGAGGTGAAAAAGGAGATAGAGGGGTCCAGGGTGAAAAGACGGGTAAGCCTGTCATCTTCAGCGTGCCATTGGTATCTTTGGGTTGCCCGATGCACGCCAAAATCCACTCGCAAGAAAAACAACACACATCATGCTTCCCGAGGACACACAAGTCTTATACTGATTACATCACAGTTTAAGTATTTTGTAGGCCAGTAGGGGAGGTTCCACAGCTATGAAACCATTTAACAAGCCCCAAACAAACCAATCACACATACAAACCATGCCTGGCCTGGAAAACCAGTGGTTCCATAATTATATTAGGACTATGTCTGAGGACTCTTTGGTGGACCCATTGACGCACTAAACCTAACTTCTCAAACATGACTAATAAATCCATTCTCCTGATGCTTTCGAGTGAGGGGGGATACTGGAGCACGGAGACCTGTTATTTTCCTTCACGGCTTCAATTCCAAGCCCTAACCATATCTAAATCACCTGCGCTTTATAGTCCAGGGAGTTCATTACTTACGTATGTCAATATCGAGAAGATTTTACTAGCCAGTTAATGAATGCAAATGTGAGTCAGGTCTCAGTTCGCATAGGCTGTAAATAAAGTTTTACAGGAGAATCGACCACAGGAGTGAAGCTTCCTTGTACACTGTGCCTGTTGGACTTTGGACACCTTTGTAGACAGACAAACAGAATTTTCTCATTAGGGAACAGGAATACTTTTTACACAGATGCGTGAATTGTGATCTAATTTGTTAATATGCTCCTCCCAGACTTTGTGTACCTGCTGTCTCACACTTTTCACAGCATGTCTAACCTGACAGGTGAATTATTTTAATGAAACCGAAAGGTGTTTTCGCACAGCGAAAGAAAGCAAAGGCAAACCGCAGTTTTTCCTCAGGCTGGCGACGTTATGTTTTCTCTATGACATCATTAGAACCATTTTGGCGTGATGAAAGCTGGAACCCCATTCTATATATGTGACGGTTCCAAACATCTGAAACATATTTTACTCTATTAGGTACAAGGAAAGATCACCGACTCCCTAAATTTGACGCCCTGTGATTTAAAGGGATAGAGGGCTGTTTTTCTCCATGTGAAATTGATTCCATAAGAGTGGGCTGTGGTACTAATGGTTGAGTGGGTGCTGGACTGTCACAAAAGGCTCCGTTCCCCCTGGTCCTACGTCTGTCCATTCTCAAAGATCACAGGCCTCTCACTGATCCCACCCTCTTCTTCTTCATTTATCTTTCCCCACTAGACTGACATCTATAAAGTCACAGTTGACGTCTGTACAGACAATTCAGACATCTACACCCATAAACAGTATGACAAATTGTAAAACGCCCCCCCCCCCCCCACCGGCCCCTTCCACAGGCCCCACCCCATCCCCCCCCCACCCCCCCCCCCCCCCCCACATCTCCCTTTTCAAAACTGGGTTACCTGACCTTGATATAAAACATCAAACCCCTAAATCAAGCTGGGATAATACTGTTGGTCGCTGGCATTCGTCCAACTTCAATTCCCCCTCCTTTTTAAGTGTTAATGTTAAGCTTTGAGGTTAAATGCCTGCCTTTGAATAGACATGCCTAATGTTAGATCATTGGTAAAACAGGGCTTGCAAACTAAGAAAAACCATTTCCAAATTAAGAACACAGTTGTTAACACTGGGGAAAAAAAACAAAAAAACATTTCCAGATGTGTTGTTGCTGTTGCCTCAAACTTATGCTTGTTCATAAACTTGAAAGAAAATTCATAAAAAGTACAGCCATGAATGACATTATAGTCATGTCGCATTATTCTGATTATGAGTAATCTAGCTCCTTCTAAAAACCCATTGACACTAGACAAGGACAATTGTTTTCATTCACAATGAACACTTACTGCACCAATGTAATAATGGTTGTGACGGTACTCAGAAATATTTCTTCCTTATTTTTAAGGTATATTACCGTTGTGGCTTTCATAGCTTTATTCTCTGGGGCAAAAACGATTTCTCTGCTTTTCATAAGTAAATCCTACAGCTGAAAGTATACAGCGGAATGACGACGGCAGCATGGCTGACAAAAGCGAACTTACTTCTTACATTGTCCAGAAACTTAACTTAGCTGGGCTTTACAATTCTAATGAGATCATGCTACAATGCAACGGTTATATATGTCCACTGCCTTGGAGATCTCTACTGTCTACTACTAATTAATTTTAACATGAACCCTAATTTACTCGCAACAACATAAGTACCTCTTTTTAAAAGACCAAGACGTCGTTGTTCTATATGTTATAATAGAGGATAATGTGTACAGAGGAGCAACATGATTGCTTTACATTGCAATGCGGCCTGCATTTCAGGTCTACCTTCCTTTTCAGACACATTCCTCTTAAATTTCTCCACTATCGTGGCCTTTACAGGTCATAAAAGGTTTAACCTCAGACTTTTAGCCTTCCATGGGAAAATGTCACTTGTTTTCTCTAAGGGTCGTTCATAAACACACAGAATACGAGAGAACGCACCCTTTGAACTGGATTTTCATCAAGCCGGTCAGCTGCTTTGATGAATACAGTCCAGTGCAAATAAGAGTCAGCTGGCAGAGAAAGGAACTGCCTCCACGCAGCTATATGACCTGTAAACCGATTGCTCCAGCATTTATCTCCCTGACCCTAATCCTAACACAAAGCACTCCTCTGGGACTGAAGCATTGGGGTATTGTGCTTGAAATGGTTTTACTTAACCATTGCACTTAAACATATACTATGCAAAATACTAATGCGTCATAATAGAGGCTGATACATTCTAATTGTAAGTATATGTACCTAAGCCAGGTATAATGTGTTTATGAGCTGTAGTATACCGGTACTGTGAGGTGCTAGTTTACATTATTAGTATTACATACATTTTTCACTCCGTCATTTGAGACGGTTAAGGCATACTGCTTATATATGTTTATATTGTTTCATGCTAAAGAGGCGTTAGTGCACCAGCAGTTGTTCCTCAAGACCAAGCATAAAATCACTCTGTCGGTGTGGTGATGTAGACATTTGGATTAAATGCTAAACTGATGTTTTGAGTTATTGTAGTCATTATAGATCTCATTGCACTTGTGCCAAATGTTCAATCTGGCTCTCTCAGTATGGACATCTGGTCACTCCAAAATATAAATGGAAAAATAAAAATGTCCCTCTCACTCAATGTGGTAAGTGTTCTGGTGCGAATAGGCTGCTCTGTGTCATCTAGGTGGGTCTCCCACTCTCCCCATAAATAACCCCAAAATAAAGACAAGAGAAAAACTAATAAAGACAAATATTGACCCAAACAAAACACTTGATGTGTGAAAGAAGCTGATATGTAGAGTACAAACTAATGAACGAGTATTGAGATAAGAGAAATAACGTACAATGGCCGAGATGATGTAAGACGCAGGTTCTTAGCTGTCTTCATTCAGTGTCTTTCCACAAACACCATGGCTTGACAGTGTATTGACTCGTACAAGAGCAGCTCTCTCTCAGTCACTCCGCTGACTCGAAACATGGCGTGCCAATCCATCTCTCCTCCTCTCATTTACGCAGAATGGATGCATTAATCTCGACTTTCACTGACTGGTACAGTGGCTCAAATGAATCATTCCTCGAAAAGTCGTGTTCATGAACAAGGCTATGTAGAAATCCACTCCTTAAATAAAAGTCGTGTTCATGAACAAGGCTATGTAGAAACCCACTCCTTAAATAAAAGTCGTGTTCATGAACAAGGCTATGTAGAAACCCACTCCTTAAATGAAGATGAAGGCACCTGGTGTCCCTTTGAAAGCAACATGTCTTTCTCAATTACCACAACGCATTTCTAACATCGGCCCTGTCATCCTGGACTGTCACGTTCTTAATTCATTGTAATTGGTGCCGTTTTTTGTCATTTTCTTGTTATACTTTTTTATAGCCTTTCCTGCTCAGCGCTAGCCTTTCAGGAGACTTACCTAACAGCAGACTGAACCTGTGTCGGCGCTAACAGTGCAGATTAAAGTTTCTGAGCGGCTACAGAAAAGTTGTCCACTTCATGTCTACAGGGGACATGTGTTTCCAATCAGGCAGATGGGCTTCATGTTTTGGGCTAAGAGCTAAGAGCTAGCCAGCATCTGTGACATATTTACGAGACGTTCTTGCACCCTTTCAGGGCTTGTCCTGTAAGTTTACATGCATTTGTATTAACCCAGATATCATTAATCTTATAGTAGCAGTATCATTAGTGCATTTTCTCATACTATGAAATGTTACACCCTCTCCTGCCCTAACAAGTCTTGAAGAAATGTAGTTGACTCTTTTAAATAATGTTTTAAGAAGGTCAACAAAGAACATAAGCATATGACTCCCTAAGGAGTCAAGCATTGTGTAATGTTTTTCCCCCAAATGACTAGTGTTTTCATCCTGCTTTTTGTAGAAAAATGAAAATAAGCAGTAACTTAACCCACTTCTACCAGCTGTACAGACATGTACTCATACACTGTTTGCCTCATATCGCATACCCATAAGGAACGTATTACTGTTCATATTATATTTCTTTATTAAGCAAATAAATCCAACACAAAAACAAACACACAGAAACTCGCTCATACATATTTTTTCTCACACAGACACACACACACACACACACACACACACACACACACACACACACACACACACACACACACACACACACACACACACACACACACACACACACACACACACACACCATTTAGCAGAGAGTGACCTCTCCTGGCCTCACCGTGCCTGTGTGTTTGTTGTGTGTGCCGCAGTGGAAGAGACGCTGTTGAGGCTGGTGAACGGGTCGGGGCCGCACGAGGGACGGGTGGAGGTGTTTCACGAGAAGCGCTGGGGCACCGTGTGCGACGACGTGTGGGACAAGAAGGACGGCGACGTCG
Organism: Synaphobranchus kaupii; assembly: GCA_029718625.1. NCBI lineage: Eukaryota > Metazoa > Chordata > Actinopteri > Anguilliformes > Synaphobranchidae > Synaphobranchus > Synaphobranchus kaupii. The sequence goes on along the minus strand of CM056381.1, from coordinate 12,174,369 downwards.
TCTGCAGGATGTTGGGCTACAAAGGCGCCAAGGAAGTTTTCAAAACCGCTAGGTTTGGCCAAGGTGAGGGTGCCCGACCTTATATTCACCTTTTCATTCACCGTTTCCAAGCATTTGCTCACTTTTAGATATTTCAGCTTTAGAACTACAGTCTAATTATGGTACGCTCTATAAGATATGTCCAAACCCAAATAACCAACATGGATAATGCATTGTATACAGAAGTTGGCGAATTATATTTGGAAGCTATTCGGAGGATGACATTAGTGGCCAAAAGTGAGCATTCAATTAAAAGTGAAAGAATAGTAATTTGTTATGCACAATGAAATCCATGTTGTAATGCAATTATGTATTAAATAACAGTGCTAGATTTGTCAACACCCCCACAATCAAGAGTTAATTGCCAACTGTCCCAAGTACAGATACAGATAATTTGATAGTTGGTTGGTTTATGGTTTGTTGGTATAGTGTTGTCTTTACACTGTTAAATTATTATTATCATTGTTATACATCATGAATCTGAGAGTAAGTTAACATTAGCTCAGTATTTGTTGTAATGTGCTGATAGAAATAAATGTTTGTGAAGCACAGTTAATATCACTTAACTTAAAGCAACAGCTGTTTGCCGAGGTTATTTGTGCTTAATAATTTACACAAACAGCTTCTTCGGCAGTCATTGTCCAACATTAAATCAAGATAAAGCCGCTTAGAATGTGCATTTTGTATTCTAATGGGATTACAGAGATTAGCCTGTAATGTTGACGTTCACATTCACATTATTCACTGTCTGAGGAAAAGTGTGTACTGGCATATCTAAATCTGCAGGATTCCCAGTTATTGTCTGTCTTCTTCAGTTTGTGTTAAGATGACACAGTCATCAGGAGAATGTACAATGGATCACATTGGAGCCATTGTCTCCAGACTTCCAACCGCATGCCAGGTGATCAGTATGGCAGAGTGGTTATGAAAACAGAAAAATAAATATATAAATATAAGATAAAAAAGATTAATTAGTAATAAATGTTACATTGCCATAGCCCTAAATTCTCACAAGGGTGGTCCTACCAGCTTGCCAATGTCCCATTATCCCATCCCGTTTGCCTTCACACTGCTTTGGGTCCAGGAATATGAAATCAACGCAGTGTTCATGTGGCTGCCACCCTCTGGCCATCTGCAGTTTCCGTGCCAACAGACCGGGTCTCCTTAGATTTCATCGCTCATCGGCATGAGCTCTTATACGTGAGAAATCACTGCAGAATCTATGCCGTTAGTCCCTTAGGGGACGGTCCGCTGTGGACATTTGATTTGACGGCCACTGCCAGGGACGAGAGTGTCAGCTTCACCTTTAGACTTCACAGGCTAGAGTAACTGGATAACGCATTAACGGTTAAAATATACCATCGTCTGTATCCATCACCAGTGACTGGCAGTGTTTTCGCAAAATGGAGCCCTGCATGACTGATCAGGAATGTGTATCTTGCCATCAACGCCCCGTCTATATTCTGGACCAGCCGCCGCTTTTAACACGAGTTAGCCTGAGCCATTGTGTGGCTAGCCCGATGGGGTTGATTAATGAGGCGGCCTCAAAATATGTGATGAGTTTCTGAAGTAAATCAAGCAAATCATTTTCAGCAAAAAAATCCGTTTCACAATAAATCTGTGCGGCTGAAAATGTCCACTGGAGCAGCTGTGGTTTTAATACTTTTAAGACCATGGCCCATTTCCATTTTCAAATCTTGTGGGCCTGTTCATATTTATGGTGCAGACAACATGCACAGTCCCTTTTTTCTGCGATTCACTATTGCTGGTCTTGTTCAAACACATACAATGGCCACTGACAGTGGTGAACGGTGGTAACTGCCACGAGCATCGCCATTGACATTTGATGTACCAACTTTGATAAGAAAAATTCCAGGTATTTCAAATAAAACTTTAGCTGTTCTTTGAAGAGAAGCAGTGGTCATATATCTCTAACCTATATTTGGATAAGGTATCAGCCAGGAGACGATGTGCTAAGGAGTGAGATTTACCACTTGCGATGCATTTGGCCCCTTTCCACACACTTACTGTAATATATTGAAGGAGACCAAAGAAGCTTTTATAAATCATTATTTAGACAGACTACCAACTTCCCTGACGGCGTTTTATGCCTCAGTGCCAACATGTGGTTTAATGCATACATCTTTGGGTTGTGCAGAGTGTTATTTTTGTTTTTGCAGACATACCTGTAGCAAATGTATTTGCATGGCTTTCAGCTGCTTTGAATTTATTGAATTGCCATATATGGTATCACGGAGCTTTCGTAATGCGTGTATGTTAGAATGTCACTAAGGTTTAGCGGATTGAAACTATAACTGGTCATGCTCACTGGTTCTCGCCAAAAAAATAGATATTTGGCACTCAATCATTCATCAAGTCAGTCCATAAATTCCCTAACCAGCATGCAGTACTTAATACGATTATGAGGCAGGAAAGGATTCCCACATCTGTTAACCTTCATCTGTTAGTGAAGTGCGTGAATCCATCATTTGGGCTTGCAGTCTCAATTTTGTCAGCCTGAAGTATTCTGTTGTAATGCATCCCAAAAAGAAAAAGCAATAATGATTTCTGGTAGTAATATATTATTTGCGTTTTTCAGTAAAACCTTACGTGGGTCATCCATATGGAATCTCTTTGAGTAAAAAGCACGTGATATGAATCAGTTCTAGAATATAAATACGATTCTTTGACTGTAAAAGTTTCAAATGAATCTTATTAACCTCATGACATTTCATGTATTACATTATACTTCTGAGATAAGTAATGGAGTCCCGCATCTTAATTGGCTTTACCCCTATTGTGATTTTTACATTGAATATTTCAGTGTACAGTACGGGGCATTTTACTGGCCATGATAATCCAAGTAGTTATGTTGGTTTTTGAAAATGACAGAAAAGAGGTAAATCATTTTAAGACATGTACACATTTGAAAATAGCGTCTATTAATTATCCACATGACAGACGGTCTTCCGTCTCTTACTGTGCAGGTCTGTGAACTCCTCCAACTCACGTATAAAGTTACAGTAAATTTTTTTGAACCAAACAAGAATAATATAGTGTTGAAAAACGGGGGGAAAAGTCTTGGAAAAATGAAAATAGACACTGGACTCTCACGAGAATTATTGCTGACTCGCACAGGAAAACAGTACTAATGAAAACCAAACTTTAGGAGGAAGATGAATCCTTGTGAGTTAACCCTGTGAATGTCCGTGTGGCGATTTGCTGGGCCCATTATTCTGTTATTCTTCCAACAATTACGGTCTTATTCCCAAATTTTTCAATATTGAAATTGAAAAAATTTAGAGCCATGTTTGGGGCAATACTTTGTTGTGGCTTGGCTGAATCTTATTTATAACGGAAAAGCAATGATGGCTTGAATGAATTCAGTGAAGACTTTGTGTTAAAGAAATCTCCTTGTAGTAGTAACTTTGATCTGAAGTGAAATGGCATTCACCAAGAGATTCAGACTAAGACCAAGATTCGAATAAAGAAAAGCAAGTCATGCGATTAAAAAATACTATAATCCTCAGTTAATTACATTATCCAAATTCAAGGAAGAGTGCATTGCTGTTTGAATTAATTAATAAAGTTAGACCGTCTGAAGACTTGGACTAGCACAGTAGGTTTTTGTAAGATGTCATGATTTTCAATCCGGTCTTGAATTCATTTGGGGGGACGGTCCGCTGTGGACATTTGATTTGACGACCACTGCCAGGGACGAGAGTGTCAGCTTCACCTTTACCAAATGTTTCCACTGTGGGCGCCCTGAGCGTTTTTCATCCCACTCACAGATATCTGCCTCAGATTAATACTTCCACGCAGCAGAGTATCAAAATCCCCCTCTCTTTCCTTTAATCGTGATGAAAAAGCTCATTTTAGAGCCTTTAATATTGGCACTGTTCATACTCAACCTGCCTATCCGTGGTTTTATTTCCACATGCACTGTCTGCTGCGTGAAGCTGATCTTCACCGAAAGGGTTCTGTCGAGGATCAACCGGTGGAAAACAGTACTCGGATCATATGTTTTATATGCCGTCGCTGCGGTTTGTCAGGTCTCTCAGCAATCTAAGCACTTTAATTCACTTGAATAATGCAATGATTCTATTGAATGTCTTTATTTGATATGTTTGTTTGTGTGTTGTGGGTCTGCCCCACTGTCTATGCCTTTTTGTTGTTGCTGGGGCTACAACTGAAGTTCCCAAACGTCAAAATAAAAGTTATTCTATTCTATCCCGGGCTGTTTTCTCACTGCCCTGGCCTTCCCTGTATCTCCTAGGAGTTGGACTGATATGGATGGACGATGTGGCCTGTGCCGGGACTGAGGACACGATTCACCAGTGCAAGTTCTCCGGCTGGGGGAAGACTAACTGTGGACACGTGGAGGACGCCGGCGTCACGTGCGCCGTTTAGCGTCCCGGACCGGACCCCTGTGGCGCCCACTTTAAGGCCTGCTGAGCTACAGCTAACGGACAGTGAGGTAGCGCAGAGTGACTGCATTCCCCCACGCGCCCCACGTGCGATTGATTTGAGAGCGTCTCACAAAAAAAGGTTTCGACTTTGGGCTTCAAACGTCCCGCCGGGGTCGGCAATCGCTCGTGTTTAGTAAGCGTTAGCACAGCACGTATTACCGAAGGAGATCTAGTACCATAAGGAACCAACCAAAAGACATAATAAACAAATGCAGGACAATTACACAATCCTGTGTTAGGACAATTACAAAGAACAGAGCCATCAAATGGCTTACATTTACACTGCATATGAGCTCCAAGTGTAATGAGATCTAACAAAGATCTGTCAAACTTTGTTTCATTATTTGGAACCAATGACCAAGCACTGTTTTTAGTACCATGGCTGAGACTCGTATGTTCTCTCCAAACAGCTCATTTTGATTTTAATAAAGCTGAGCCAAACACGCCTCTCAGTCCCTTGACAGTTGCTTGCTTGGGTGGTTTGAAAAAAAACCACTGCTTGGTTTGTATATGGAAATCATGACTCTAGCACCAAAAAAGACAAATTCAGACTTTGGAGATGTTTAACGTTTGAAAGGAGACGTTGGATGTTAAATAACAATGACATATACGTAAATGAAGTAAAACAGAGCCAAATAGCCTGAATAAAAATCATGTTTTTGGTATATCTTTTTTCAGCTATTAGAGAATGTCAGGAGAGGATAATAACATTAAGGTTGCATGTGTTGCAACAGCCTACCAAAAAAGAAACAAGACTGCAAGAAACTATGGACCAAACTAATTTTATATTTTTCAAATAAGGAAAGAGGGTAGTGCTGAGGATGGTCTTTCATACGTAGAGAGGCGTATATTTCAATGTGTGACATAAATAAACGCATTGTTCAGAGTTTAATTAAGTGATAAAGCACTGAATGGAAATTGCTAAAGCGAATGTTGTGGTTCAACAATAGTCCACCTCTGAATGGCATCATCTTTATCTGCTGGCTGGTTTTTGGCCCTCTTCCGCCCATCTCCACGTGACCAGACAGGGGCCTTGTACGATACACAGGGCCCGAAAGACAATGACATTGCACGCTGGGTCGCACTGACATTCGCCAGAAAAATGCTATGATGGTACACCAGTGTGTCCTCATTAACAATGCCAACAGCCAAAGATAACAAGTGTTCTTTTCTGCTTATTCTCACTCAAATTGTTCATGCACTCCTTCATGGGAATAAATCCCCTTTGAAATAAAGCTGAAAAGCATATTTTCTTACTTAATTTTTTTTACTACAGAAATCTTTTCCTAGAAAACATACATGTCCTCTGGTATTGTAACAAGAGGTTTTTTGTTTGTTTTTTGTTGATTGCTGTTATTATCCGACCCTGTTTTCTCACATATCCAGCTTATTCAATATGGTGGGAGAGGTCAGTCTGTGCAGATATTTTGTTATAAAATCTTTTATAAATTTGGTATCTTGAATGCGCTGGTTAAATTGAGCCAGATGCTGTTTTTGCTGTAATTTGTTTTTGACTGGGAAATAAGGTTATTTTTCCATGCCTTAGCAACAATATGTTATCAAGAGTATGCATCTTTATGGATATATTTGTCAACTTTTGTCTTGTTTTTTTTTTTTTTTTTTTTTGAAAACCTTGAGACAGGGCTTCAGTTTTGTCAATTTACCATTAAACCCCAAACTACTTTCTTTCTAAGTGCTTTCAATGCCATTATACTTTATATGCAGAACGCACAGTATCATGCAAAATCCTTCACATATCAAACCTACATTAGGATATCACTGTGACCTCATTTTAAAGTTAAGAAATCAAGGTGGCAGTTCACTAGCCAGTTCTTCCAGGATATTTGAAAGAGAATGTCATGCTCTTAATATTATATGTTAACATCTTACTCTAAGTCACTGTGACAAATCATACATGTGACAATATCCAGAGAGTCTCCAGATTAATCGAATGACCGCTCTGTTGTCTACACACTTCCTTGGATGAAACAAATGTGTTTGGCTGTTTGTTTTGTTGTAACGGCACTTTGCTGAGAATTTTGGAATTTGTCCGATATTCCCTCTTTAGTTTTGACTATGGCTTTTTATATAACCGGTTGTTAAATCTGGTTTGAACAGTACAGTACATAAATAAATATATCCAATGAGAGATCTTATTTAAAATTGTATTTTTATTATATGCATTGCAAAAAATGTTATGATCTTGACAGACATCTACTTGTGAGTTAATCCTTGTGAATATCGACGTTTCATAAACCGTGGCGAGAAAATAAAATACACATTTGTTTATACACGTGTCCTTCATTATTTGTGATTATTGTAATAAGGATAGGCAGCTACGTAGCAGACAGTAAAGAAATTCTAGCCCCTGACATCAAGGGACCGGGTTTAAAAAAAACTAATGTTGAAAACTGAAGAACAATTGCCTGAAAGTGGTTCCATATGAATAATGGAAATAGGAACGATCCCCACAAAATCACCTGATCAACCTAGCACATGGTTTGCAGCTGATGCACAAGTCCAAAGTATGGCAGCAAGTATTTGGCCCTTAATAGTGCATTATGGCGTACATTAGAAAATAATGTTTACCCGTAAAGGTGAAAGAGTTGACATAGCCTGAGTGCAACTGGGATTTGTTTCAGTAGTCAATCAGAATAGGTCTTGTTTATGTCTTGTTTCTGCTTGTTATAACGAAAGTATTTGCGCATATGCATTTCCTGCTTGTATACATCTCTGTCTACAATACTTCCAGAGTTAAATTTAAAAAAAAAAAATCTACATATTTAAGACATCTGCTCTGTGTGATAATATTCCTGGATCATACCCAACATACTGCAGTTAACTATCAAAAGACAGTTAATTTAAAACACAGTGTCTAATTATTTCTTCAGACTTCTTGAAAATAAACAGGAGTAAATGCATACTCACATGAAAGACTCGCTCTTCTCTTCAGTTAATGAACACGCTGATTTTATTGAGTTACAGATGTGGACTTGGGTTAAACAGACGTCAAGCGATGTACACATTTCAATTGTTGTATTGTTTCAGTTACTTATTTTGGGAGCAACACAATGCAATTTGCTTCATGATGACCATGACTTTAGAATTCAGATGATTAAAATAGTATTCTGTATTTTTACAAATTGACATACTTTGGCAGACAGTATTTGGGTCTGTTGCATTTTCACATGAAGTGGACCGCCGGTGGCTGTGGAATACAGTGGATACAGATGGGTAACAAGTACTCCTTTATCTGAGGTAAGATGAAAACAGTTTGGGAATAGATATTTCAGGGACAAGTTCTCAGACATAACAATTGTGGGTTCAGCTTATCTGACACTCAGTTTAAAAGAGCTTTTCTCTGGCACTGACTTCAAAGACCCTGTTCCTTAATCAGGCCTGTGTGTGCAACTGAAATCACTGATCAGAGAGCTGGAGATTTATTGAGGGTTTTGTTCCCAGGGTAGTGGGCACATTGGGGTGGGGGGGGGGGGGGGCAGTTTCTGTAGTTACATGCTTGGGTCACAGAGAAGGGGGCGAATGGGGCACATGATGAGGTAGGCTCACAGCCTGTAACTTTGATGTGTAGATATAAATTCCTCTGGGTTCAGAGCACAGTCCTGGACAGGGTCAATTCTAAGTAAGATCTCTCTTTCTTGAAGACTTTCAGGCTCCTGTACGGGTTGTGATGTAGAGATCATTGACCCCCTGGCCTGGACTTCATGTACACAATTCTGACTCTCTGCATACATGTATGTTAGAAGTAAAGATAGTTATCTAATGATGATGGTAAAACATTTTTTTTAAAGATATCAAGAGAACATCAGTCACCTCCCACTCAAAAAAAAATTGACAGAGGAAGCAAAAAACAGTATGAAATACAGGCAAGAAGAAAAACAGAATTACATTACTGTAATTAATTACAATTATATTTTCCTTTGTCTGAAATACACCAAATCAGAGAGCAAATTTCAAGTGGAATATTGTTCAACACTCATAGTCATATGATATGTAATACGGTATAACATGTTAGGATAGACATGAACTAGTGATAATTTCATGGCAGCATACAATGGATTACCAATGTCTAAAATGAATTCCAATTCATAAAGTTCGATTTTGAGGCTTGACCAGAAAATACTGCCCCCTGTGGTATTTGTTTAGACTAGGCACAACTTCCAACATCTTATAGATTCAAAAATGTACTTTATTATACAAAAGTGGTGCCAGCTCTTGTTGTTTAACAATTTTACGCGAGAACATTTAAAATGTGCAGAATTTAGTGAGCAATGTGTCAGGCTGTTTTTACAATCAATCCTGGATCAGTGAAGTTCCGCAGGTACACTAAAATGGCTTGAGATCAGTTGGTCTGCAGCTCTGTGTAAACATATGGAGCGCTGTGGTGAGAAACATTAATGTGACGTGGCTTTGCTGTGGCTCGCTTGAAATACACATACCGCACGTGACAGCTGCAAGAAAAAAAAAATGCATTTAAATGTCAGACGGGATTTCCTTTTGTTTCTTTAAGTGTACATAGGACCATCATTGAAAAAAAAGAAGGCCATATGCTGGAAATTGAAGGGTAAGAGTGAAAACAGAAGAACTGCTAACAGGCATGTGGTGCCAAAGGTTTGCGGATCAGAGCACTTGCCATGTACTGGGAATATTAGTCACGCAGCAATGATCCCACATTATTCTAACCACAAGCCCCCGGGGAAATCTAATGTAGGGTTTTTTTTATATTAAACGCTCAACTTCTTTGTTTTGTTACTTCATTGGTTTTCATAAATTGCACTTGAATGTAAAGGTATGCGCATTGCATCCAAGAAAACTCAGCCTTGGAGCATTTTCAGGAAAACGGTATGACTTTTAGAACAATAAAATGTGAGCAGAGTTAAAATAATTTGACTGCACAGATTTGCAGTATTCTTCTGACTGGATGCATTTATTTATCTATGGAATATAAGCCCTCACAAAAGCTTATTTTGCTATTATATTGAATAATGTTTTTGTATTTAGATGAAAGCCTTCAAAGTGACACCTTCGTTTTAAATTTGAATTCAATTCTGCCATCTGTTGGCAGAAATCTTGTAACTGCTACTCATAAGCATTAAACATCACAAATAACTTTAAATGATCTTAACTAATGTATTGATCTTCGTTGCCTAAACTTTTTTTGTATGCACTTTTTAAAAATTCAAAATCGCTCTTTGCTGGATGCACAGAAAACACAAATCGTGCCACAGTCTCGTTTCCGATTTATTTTCAGCAATGCACGGTTTGTCCTTCTGCAGTCCCCGTACTCTCCCAGTGTAAATGCACTGGTTTAGTTTTGAAACTTGGTTGGCGCTATTTTCTGTGCAGAAAAATATCTGTAACGTTAGCTAGCCTCTGTCATCCACTCCAGCTGCATTACCAGGTGAACTTGACGCTGTTTTACTTAGCTAACGTTAACCTATAAATTAGTTGCTCGCAGAGCATGTAACGTTAGCTGGAAAAAAATTATTTTTTAACGCGATAGCTAGCCAGAATCCGTTTTGTTAAGACGCAGACTAGCCAACTATGTTACAGCTGATTGATTATTTCGAGTACACTTCGCTTCTGCTACCTAACGTTCTTGCTAGCTGGTTACGTCAAATTAACTAACAGTTAACCAAAGCAGGGGTTTTTAATCCTCATTCAATGGGCGAAAATATTTACTGTGGTTACCATTGTTAGCTAGCAACAAAAACAATGGCTAGATTTCTGTAACGTTCGCTACATTACGTAGCTAACACGACCGTTAAAATGTATCCATTCATTCTAATAACAGTTACCGGTTGACTAGCTAACGCAAAGTTACGTTGTACTCATGTGCTCAAAGTGATTTATTGTTTCTCATCAGATCTGAAGACTGACTAGACATGGATGCAGCAAGCGCCTTTAAGACCCCGTGTAAGCAAAACAGGATGAGGAGTCCCGGTGCGTAGCCTCTTTATCCTTTTGCTATCTTTTTCCTAATTATATTGGATAAGTTAACTGTTAATATGATGATGCAGGAATACAGCGGCAGATATGAGTAACGGTTACGTGTCTAACGTTACTACATAATGTGTTAACTCTGCTAATGTTAAAACGTTTAAAGTATTATTGTCAACAAACGAATTTGGCATAGATTAGAGTGCTCATATTTCCCAAAGAAGCTAGTAACCAGGGAGCCTATGTTTCATTTTGGCCGTCCAATAACCTGTTTTACTATTTTCTCCAGTTGGGACGCCAATAGCCATTCCTGCGTCTCCTTTTATGCAAAAACTTGGATGTGGAACTGGAGTGAATGTGTATCTCATGAAAAGGTATGTTTACCCTGTCAGTCACCAGAACGTAACCGGTTACATCTCGCTTCTAAAATAACATCAGATATGGACCTGAGTTGTGTGAATCCTGGTGCTATGGGATTCATTATTTTTCGCAGTCTCAACCGTATTGCCAAAATGGAAGTAAATGCAACTAACACAAATATAATGAATGATGGAAACATGGCTAAATTATGTTATCTTTGAATATGTAAAATCTAAAATGTCGAGATGGGAGAACATACCTACAGATGCCTACTTTTATCCATGTGTTGGGTACGATTTGTCACATTTGAACAAACTAGACATTCTACCATTTTCCCTTTCAGAGTTGGCAAACAGACTCACTCCCCTTGGGCCATTAAGAAGATCAACAGCAGGTGTGCAAAAACGAATCTGAATGTTTATCAGAAACGACTTTCTGAAGAAGCAAAGATTTTAAAGGGCTTACACCACCCAAACATTGTTGGTAAGATGAAAAGAAAAATAAATAAATCCCTAAGTAAGATGACATAGCTCCGCGTGTTCCTAATGTCTGTGGCTGTATAAATATTCAATTGAATTTAACCCAGTATGAGCCAGAAATTAAACCTGTGCAGATATCTCAAATTTAAGTAATTCACGAAGCTTTCTGGGCTGTTGTTCAAAAACCTTTCGATTAGCCAGTCAGTAATAGACATCCCCCCCCCCCCCATATGCCATAACTATGAAAACTTGTTTGTAAGAATCGCTTTGCGTTGCAACCACAAATTCAGGATTCCGAGCCTTCGCGACTGCTAATGATGGCTCCAAGTGCCTAGCCATGGAGTACGGAGGAGAGCAATCTCTGAATGACCTGATAGAGAAGAGACAGGAGGAAGGGAGAGGCGCTTTCCCGGTCAAGACCATCGAGAAGGTGGCCCTGCACGTGGCCCACGGGCTCCAGGTACCCCGCTCTTCAGTATACATAAAATGGCCAATTAGGTTTGCCTGTGCAAAACGGTCATGTTCAATGTAAGGTTTTAATCCATTCCCCACATGTGATTTTGAAACATAGCATGTACCAACAAGTTCAGCTGTCTCAGTAAATGTAGCTTATGTTGAGCATTTGTGCAAAGTCAAAATCCTTGTGCAAAGTAGTTTGAAAGTGTAATAAAAAAATTTTTTTTGGGGGGGAATGGATGATAATAGTCAAGATTCAATAAAAAGAGAGAGGCCCCCTATCAGGTTGTCTATCAAGTTAAAGCTCTTCAGACTGTCCGCAGACTTTTGCCTTTCATAGTCAAGCTTTTAAACCCCCTTTGTAGACAACGTTTCCCATCAATCTTGTGTGCATATTGAAAACAACAATGGCGTCCTTCATGGAAGATTACGGTACGCTTGGAGGCGAAACGACAGGTCTGCGCAGACACAAAAAATGACTGCTGCGTGGACTGCCTAGACGGACGTCCGCTTGGGGTCTGTTTTGATGTCATTTAGGTCCACCCGGACCCTGTGGACGTCCGTACTTATACTTTTTGTGGCGACTATGAATTGGTCAGTAATTGATTGTAGCCAGGGAGGGTTCAGTCATTAATATAACAAAATACTTTTAAATTATTTTAAAAATAGTTTGCAGATTAACTTGCTTTTGGATTCAGGACAGTTGTTTAATGCTGTAAATGGTGCTGTAGAGCATACTTCAAACAAGCATTTCCCTCTTCCAGTATCTTCACAACGAGAAAAAGCTGCTACATGGAGATATGAAATCATGCAATGTTGTCATCAAAGGAGACTTTGAAGCCATCAAAATCTGCGATGTGGGTGTCTCCCTACATCTGGATGAGAACTTGAAAGGTAACTAATGTTGCTTCATGGCAGCGATAATTGTATTGAAAACTAGATTAACAATTCCTAAATAAATTGTAGGTGTGGTTGCTTCGCAGTTGTATCAATTGCTGGAAATTCTATAGAAAGATGGTAATAGGCTATGGTATAGTGTGAGGTGGTAAATAAAAGGTGAAAAGAGGTGGTAATGCGGTATAAAGGGATCTAAAGAAGGTGAAAGTGTTAAAATATGGTGATGTATTTTGTGGTAAGTAGTCTAAACTAAAGAACCTGGAAGTGATACAAAAAAATAATGAATTGTGATGAAAGCACAAAAAGATAATGTCCAAAATTTCTGGGATAGTATTGTTAGGTCATGAGTGTTGTAGAGGAAGGCATTGTGATGTCATAAGCAGTGTAATATGTTACAGCATCCACATTCTATTGCATCGGTTTTCACAATGTGCCCATTGACTCCCATTCATTTTTTTGGCGATAAAAGGTAAATTATCTGAAAAGGTGTTTATGGTATAAAGGTAAAAAGTAATAGCAACCTGGAGGGTGTATAGCGGTATAATATGAGGTATGAATGGTGTCGATGGTGTGAATGGTGTAGGAGATGGGTTCTCAAAAAGTGGTGGAATAATAATAAGTATGGTGAATAACAATAGGTGTGGTTTCACAACCACACCTAATTAATATTGTGACCTTTCCACACTGGGGCCTGCAAATGGCAAGATTGGGTTACAGGATATCAAGGAACACCAAAGTCCACATTGTGTTTCAGGATAATGTAAACTCTGCAATTAACGAGTGTTCTGGGCTTTTTCATCACTGGTATAAATCTTATTTTGCAGTCTGACTAGATATGTTCATATGTAAATGACGTGTTTGGACTGCCACCTGCTTTCTCCCAAATTCAGAGGTGTATTTACATATATATTTATATATATTTTAAACATTTCTGTTTAGCACAGATTTGTAGCCAAATTAATTGAAGTTAACTCCAGTGTTCAGTTCTCCTGGGATTGGCCTCTTTGTTTGCCCTACATTGTTAAAATCGACCATTTAGCTCTTTTCTCTAGTAAATATTTAACAAATCATTCTGGAGAATTGTAGTTTGTGGGCCCAGACAGCTCTTGCCTAAGTGCCAGAGAGACCTCCCTAAGCCATGCATTATGGACACTTATTAGACAGGACTGCACAAAAGCCAAGTTTTCCCTCCTAAAAGGAGAGTGGGAGAAATCCAATACTGTGGGTGACGAAGCTAAAGGGTGTTTTCACATTGTCAGGCAGTGATGTGGAAATGGGCTGAGACGATGTCAAGTCCACAAATAAAATGTGTGCATATGGAGAATGCATCATTTGGTTCCACATGGAAACGTTTGTATTCAAGGGTTGTCTTTACAGTTAATGTCAACAGCCTAGAACCAGTGGTGTGTTTTTATGAATTTTCAGAATACTGCAATGAGCAATACCCTTTTCAGCTGCCAGAGAATTTATTCAACGTACTTATTATTGTGACCTTTGGTGAACAATCTCTGTCTGATGATTAAGGCTATGCTGAACATTGTTTTTACTCAAAAATGTGGTGTACAACAATAAATTTGTCAACGCTACACTGGGCGGTTTATCAGTGCGCCACAAATAAAGCTTATCGTTTGGCGCTTAAAATGCTCTACCGTCAATATTCTGAAATTGAAGTTACGTTCCAGCATGCAAATCTGTTTCTTTCCCCTCTTGTCCAGTCAGTGACCCAAAAGAGAACTACATTGGAACAGAGCCCTGGAAACCCAAAGAGGCTCTGGAGGATGGGATAATCACCGACAAAGCCGACATCTTCGCTTATGGACTGACGCTCTGGGAGATGATGACCCTCTCTGTTCCTCACTTGGAGTTGCTGGAAAGTAGTGAGGATGATGAAGGTAAAATCATACGGATAATAAACTAAGATCCAATTTAAAATATGCTTTTATAACTTATCGCAAAGTGTTTTGGCTCATGTTGTCCATCTGGACATAACGGTACGTAAAACGTAGAAACGTACCGTTTTACGTACGTTAACGGCTAGAATATTTCGAGGAAAGGAATTGAAACATGCCGTCTGTTGAAACTTTGCCAGATGATTCTTTTGACGAGGCGGGCTTTGACGAGGACGCCTATTATGAAAGTTTGGGGACGCGGCCCCCCCTGGACACAGAAAGCCTGGGAGCCTCCTATCAGAGAATGGTGGAGCTCTTCTGCCTCTGCACCAATGAGGACCCCCGAAAACGCCCCTCCGCCGCACAGATCGTCCAAGTGCTCGAGTCGTACCAGAAGGTGGATGACAAGAACAGTGAAGTCATTATTATTGACTAACGTTTTTGGGAAGTTTATATTTTACTGTAATCTGATTACTTGCAAAACTTTTCAATGTCGTAGCCTTTAGTCTCATTTTTGCTGTCTGTCCTGTTTTTCTCTCTCTTTGAAATAAAATAACTTGATTTATATTATTCCCTACGGTGTACATTTCTTTATGTAATAGGCTATAATGCCACACCATAAATGGTAGTAGTAAATGGATGGTCCTAATCCTAGATCTAATTTAATTAAAGGTTGTATCAGCGATTTTGGGTAGAAACATAAATGATCACATTCATCTGATTTTTCCTCACGATCCGCTAGCTGCCCGCCCCGTAAGCAGGCCGTCAAAAAACCGTGTCTCTGTAGGCAGCCTATGCTCCGAGATCGTACACAAAAACAATGGTACTACCAACTACTCAAAACCAAAATAAACAGTATTCCAACCAATCACAATGATCTGCACAAACGTGACGTCACTTCTGAAGCGAAATCCCAAACAAACATACTTATGAATAATTATGTTATGTTTTAAAAAATAGTGTTCAAGCATCCAGAATTATAACCACGTTAATAACGTTTGTAAGAAACCAAACCGTTTGTAAATCCGTCAAGATTTCAGCGAGATAAGAGTATTAGCGTTTGTGCAGATCATTGTGATTGGTTGGAATACTGTTTATTTTGGTTTTGAGTGGTTGGTAGTACCATTTGTTTTTGTGTACGATCTCGGAGCATAGGCTGCCTACAGAGACGCGGTTTTTTGACGGCCTGCTTATGGGGCGGGCAGCTAGCGGATCGTGAGGAAAAATCAGATGAATGTGATCATTTATGTTTCCACCCAAAATCGCTGATACAACCTTTAAATGTTAATCTACCTGTATTCTTTACCGTTTACACTTTTGGTGAAAATGCTGAAGTCGTTCCTGAAATATTTGCAATCCAGTCGTGCAACAAATTTGTGGGATAAAACTTTTATTTCAACTATTTACATTTGTGCATGTAAAACAACGGGCATACAAAATGTTTAAGAATCGGTCTTTAAATAACTATGCCACTTATTACTGTACCTTAATTTATGAACATCATTGAAGGCTACAAATCCAATCTGAACTAAAATATACAGATGCAAATAAAACATTGCGTAAGATTACTTCCAGAATGCTTTTACAATAAATTTTTTTGATACAACAATTAGCCAATGAAGTTATAAACCAGAAACGTAGGCGTTTCACAATATTTCGTGGCAAAAAGCTTGCCGTCTGGCGTGGGATCAGAGAAGGCGATTTCCGTCTTGGTGAGATGGCTTCCATACATGAAGGTGTTTCTGGAACAAAAATCTAGTTAGTCAAGTGACAAGACAAAAGGAGGTTCTCTTAAAAATAATGACCATAGAACACAAGGGAAGAGATCTGAAGCCAGTCCTGTCAACCAATGTGAATTCATTTCAGCACACATGCCTTCGTACAGTGGTTTCTGAACTGGGTACACACGACAAAACAAAACGGCATATTCTTATTTTATTTTCAAAGATTTTCTTTGACATTTCCACAAAGTAGTCAAAACAAAGCATTTGTACTTAATTTGTTAAGCTACACCTACAGTGCAGTTATTTTTGTGAAATGAAAAATGTTCCTGCACCACATCAGTGAACACCTCAGGCTAAATATTGTTATTGGGGTCACAAGAGTGGCATTAATGGATTGTGGGGTCACAATATTTGCAACCAGCCACCTTAGTAGAAGTCCTACCTTGCTGTGTCCACCAAGCGTGTGGCGATGCCCTGTCTCCTCATCAGACTGAACACCCAGATCCGGCTCACGCCACAAATGGCCGTCTCGGGTGAGGTGGAGCAGCACCAAGCCCGGTGGTGCTCCATGAAGTCCGCTTTGGTCATGTCCTTGGTTCGTTCCGGTTGCTCCAGCACCCTGAAGGCCTATACAACCATGAGAAGATACCACTTATCGAATTAAATCAAGCATCAGAATCCATATTCCATGGATATATTGCACAACCTGTGGGCACATTCTCAGTGTACAAAGAGAAAGAACCACAGGACAATAGTCACCACTTCTGTTCCAGTAAACTGGGCCGAACTGGACCTTTACCTGTCTGATGTGTTCAGTGATCAGGCAGCCGACAACCATCTTGTCGCTGTTCACAAACAGGTACGTTTTAGCCTTGCTGGGACAACTCAGGGACACCTGTTGAAATCCTAGTTCGTTGTCCGCAAGTTTCCGGACTTCCTCTGCCTGACAAAAGTAAACGCAGGTAAGCAGGCACAAAAGATACTTATTGAAAAAAATATGACCGAATGCAACACATCTCTCAACTTACCTTTTTAGTGGCATATTTTGGATCTTCGGGGAGAACCAGTATGATTTTTCCATCCCAAAATTCAGCTACCACTCGCTCTTTCTTCCAACCCTGGCAACAAAAATATGATCAGTGCACCGGAAATAAATTGGGAGTGAATCAATTTTTAACGTTTATGGAGGGAATACAGTACAAAAAACAGCAACAGGACTTGTGCAGGAAGCATGGAGAGCATTTCTCAATTACCACAAACTTGATGCTATCCAGTAAGCGCTGGTGGAACTGCGTGTGCTGAAAGTTGTCTTCAAGACTGTCTGCACTGTAGATCATACCACAGGACGCGCATGCGGTGGCACCAAACTGCTTCTGGCCAGCATCCTGCAGAGAATGCAACAGCCATCAGCGGGTATAAATGACAGCCTGGCACTGTACAGCCTAGGAAAGAAATCTTCCAACGGCCGTTCAGCAGGCCGGGCTGTTAAGGTCCAATAAACGTTTAACACGCCGCCACCTTCGTGGTGCTCGGAGCGCAAAACCACGGCTCAAAACTACGCACAATGATTAGCTGGTCGGGCGCCTGCTTCTCCTGCTCCTTCTTCCGGATGATTCTCGTTGCTGGGGCAGGCAGTGCGGAAGGGGTGCTGCACTTCATTGGGGAGGCCAGACTCGGTTTCTTCTGATGCCTTAATGAGGACAATAAATATAGCAATTTCAGTTTCGTACAATTCGTTTAATGCCCTTTGATAAATTCCTCCAGTAGTACAAAGAAAGGTTGCTCTTACCTCTTGGAACCAAAGATGGGGTACATAGATGGCGATTCTAAAATGATGGAGGGGGAAAAAACTGTCAATAAAAATAAAATGCTCAAGTGGACAATGGTTCACCTAAACAAATTGCGTAAGAAATATTTATAACGCGTCACAAAATTTCATTATCCATAAGAAACACTGTACCTTCTGGACTGCACTTTACGCCTGATGAATGGATGTCGCTGATGTCAAATACTGCGTCTGACCCTTGTGTATTGTAGTCCTGGAAGCCGAGAGGAAAGTGTAGGTAAAACTGCACTGAGAAACACCACTTAAAGAGCCTGAGGTTAGGCTTATGAGGTACTACGACGCGTGCTGGGCACACCGCTTCAAAATGACCATCAGCTTGAATGCGGAATTACCTGGAAGCTTGTGTCTGTTGCAGAGGACTCTGTACTAGAGGGGGTAACAGACCGCCTCAGAATAATCTTCACTTCCTTAACCAGTCCATACTTCTTTGACAGAGCGCTAGGTGACAGTGCCTCTGGGGCACTTTGTCCACGTGGAACCGGCTTGTCCTGGACGCAGCCAGCGGGCCTGGGCTCCTCAAGGTCTGCATGTTCGGCCGGAGGCTGAGGAACCTCGACCGGTTTCTTCACAAAAGCGCCATTTCGCAAAGGGGAAGGCGCCGTCTTCTTGGGCTCGAATATCCGTTCCTTCGCATGAACGTGGATTTGTTTTTTCTCAACTTTAGCGACGGGCTTGGGCTTCATGGATTTGTGTAACGATTTTTTGTACATCGCGTTAGCCTTTTTCCCAGTGCTGAAGAAAGCGGCGCCCACAAACAGCTTTGGCTTAAGCCTGGCCTTCATGCTGCGGAACGTTACGGAGGGAAATGCGCTCGGCTCCCTTCGCTTGGCGCCATTTCCGCTTTCAATCCCGCCGCTTTCGAAACTGAAGGCCTCCTCCGGGCTTGTCGTCGGAGCCGGGGGAGAAGCGACCGGTTTGGCCCTTTTGGCTTTTCTAGCCTTCAGACTCCCCGCAGACTTGGGGGGACTGGGCAGGCTCGTGCCGGATTTGCTGCCGAGGGGCCTGGTGTCATTCACCAGCTTTCTCTCCAGGGGTGTCAGATAGAGCGCCTTCTTCTTGCTGTAGAAGCACCCTGCGCCTACAGAGGCCTTGAATGGGGACGCGCTCTTGGGAGAGCCTTTCAGCGGGGAGGGCATGTACGGTTCCCTAGGGGCGAGGGGAGAGCAGGCAGGGGAGCCCCCTCGTCTCCTGGGCGAGGCAGATTTCTGGGGAGATGGGAAATTCTCTTTCTCCCGGTGAACAAGCCCCTTATTTCCGAGGGGGGACTGTGGCAGCCTGGGAGACTTCCGTCTGAGGGGAGAACCTCCGTTGATGGCATGCTTCTTTGCTGGGTTGCTAGAAAGATGACATTTAAAAAAAAAAAAAAATACAAAAATAAAAAATGAGAATAGACCTCTACCTATAAAACTGATGTCTATACACAAGTATGATGACAAGAGCTTACCTCTCAGAGCTGACAGAACGCTTCCTTTTACCGGTTGTACAATACGGCAGCATTCTCAGTTTGGACTGACCTTCTGTAGAACGAGATGAGAATAACTATAGCTAGGTAATATGCATAAATCATGTTAATGGAATTGTGTTCTGGCTTATGCTAAAGGAATAAATAAACCACAGAAAGTAGATTGCTAGTCACATACGCATCCTTCTACTATATGTTCAAAGCTATCTAACGTTCCTATCTTACTAAGTCAGACTGCAAATGTTATGTAGCTAGCAAATGGCCTTACATTCTGAGTGGTTAACGTTACAGATCTCACGCAAATTGCAACGTTAGTCTGAAC
Organism: Synaphobranchus kaupii; assembly: GCA_029718625.1. NCBI lineage: Eukaryota > Metazoa > Chordata > Actinopteri > Anguilliformes > Synaphobranchidae > Synaphobranchus > Synaphobranchus kaupii. The sequence continues at coordinate 12,154,468 of CM056381.1, read as the reverse complement.
ACCCTATTTCAGTAACTTAACTTGCTAAATTTAATCGGTCAAGTGGATCAGTAGTTGGAAGTAACGTTAGTAAAATTAGCTAGGCGGTTTCTTGCATGACAAAATCCATTACCACCAGCCATGGCTAGTAATACTTGGGGTCGTACAAATATCAAGTTAGAAAAGAGCTACTTGTTTGGCGAGACAAAATTACATGTTAACAGAAATTAAATGAATATAAAGTTAGCCTAAGCACCAAAACTGGGTAAATAACAACAAATAATAAACGTTACCCAACTAGGAACTCCGCGCCAACTGAGTCAGTCTGAGGAATGGAGATAACGTTATACAAACTTGGCGGGAGATTAGCGAGCAATTTGCTGCAAGTTATAAAACATTAGCGAACTGACTGAGAAACAAACACAATAAAATAAGCGTACGTTAACTACTTAATATCAAGTAATGATCCATAATGTAGATTTTATTAGTTAGGCTGGTTAACTAGAGTCTATGCGGTCTTACAGCTAAAAGTCATACCTAACTAACGTTACCACAAGAGTTCAGCTAAACTAGCAATCGTTAGTTAACCAGCTAGCTAGCTAACAAGCAACGTTTCAAAGTCGGCATGTAGATGAAGCTAAGAAACGGGATTACTAGTTTGCACACAGGAATGGCTAAATATAAAGTTGCAACATGGACAATAACATCAGCTAGCTAACTTAGCTTAGCTGTGAGTGACCGAGCCCCTCGGATATCCGTTCAAGATAGCTCACTAACATGCTTAAAATCTTAGTCAATAACACTGTAGCTAGCAAACTAGTTAGTGTTATCGTAAGTAAACTAACATTGGCATACATTTAATTTAGTTTTTGGAAAAGTAAACGTATGAATAGACATACCAGTCAGATGGTGATCCCGTATCCCTGTTTAAAATGTTGGTGTTACACTTTGAGTGAAAGTCAGCGAGAAGTGTCGCAGTCGTCTCGCGGTTCTTTTGAGAGCTGTTTTGAATAGCGCGCGCCACCAAAACGCTCAACCTAACTATGGAAGTGACGCGCTTGAGAATGGGAGGAGTTTTCCTGTAGTTAAACTAGCAAGTTTCTTCCTGTGCAATTTTCTTAAAGAGAGAAACATAAAGGTAATGTTATCTGGCTCAGCCCAGCAGAATGCCTATTTGGGGAAAATAGAGTGGATGAATTTGTAATAGAAGGTTAGTTTCTTTATTAACTTAATACCTTGGGAATTCTTTGTGCAGCTAGCAATTGAACTTTTTAAAATATATATATTGTTTAGCTAGTATTAGTGGAAATTTTGTATTGCTTTCAAAATAATGATTTCTGTTATGAATGATCCCTGGCTGGCACACATTAGTTAGCTAGATACTTGGACATATTTTCACCATAAAAATGTTTGGATGGACAATTATGTAGATGCATTCAAACGGTGAAATGTATTAGCAAAATATCTGAGACTGATAAACCTGCAGGTTAATGGGCCTTGCCTTTTAAACATGCATATACAGTATTACATAACATTCTTGTTTGACACGTATACTTCATATACGTCAAACAACTAATTACAATTTGGATTTAACTTACCTTTGGGCTGAGTGGTCAGGGGACATTATTTATCTCCCCTTTTCTGATTTATGCAAAAAGGAAAAGGTTAATGTTATGTAAATTCAAACACACAAAATAGGTGTTTCTAATGAAAATGTTTGAGGATGGATTCTATATATTTGAACATTGAAATGTTACATATATTATTAATTAAAATGTATTTTTGTGTAGTATAGAAATTATCCACAAGGTGGCTCTAGAACTCAGTTTAATTGACCGGTTAATTGATCAATTCATAACAAATCTAAATCCAGAAGGCTGAATGGGAGTCTCAACAAGATTTTATTATTTTATTTTAAGTACTAGGTGTTAGCTTATATATTGTATATTGGGTTAAGTGAAGTGCACCAAACTTTACCTATTTTTCCAGTAATTCTTGGCGATTAGGGTATTGTACTGTTTGTACTTTTCTGATGAAAGCATATGTTTGTTACTGTGCTTTCTGCACTATTCCGACTTTCCTGCCAGTTTTAACTGAGCATCCAGACAGGGCGTTTTAATATTGCTGTTGGCATTATTTTAAAATGCACGCCTGTCTGCACCGTTAATGTCATGTCTGAAAACGCCAAAGTTGGTGTTTATGCAAATCCTGTGCCCTCTTTTAAATCTAAAAACTGAGGCAATCTAGGTAAAGCTCTCGTCTGCATATGTACCATTATTTTGAAGGCTTTTGGTTTAATGAAACATAAGCAGTGTTTCAGGAAATTGACATTGAACATACTCTGCAAAGCAGTGCCAAGAGTCTTCAGGTGATTATTATGGGCAGGATTGAACTCCCACGTGCTGTCTTTTAGACAAAAGCGTAACGTTTCGTCTTTTCTAAACACAACTGGTATCTGCAGCTGTGTGTGTGACCCCCAGCCTAAATTACTAAACGTCTAGCTCCCCCCCACCCCCCCCCCCCCCTTCTGAAGGAAAAAAAAAAAAAACATCATGAGATGATTGGATGGGGGAATTTATCTAGATGCATAAACTTCCTTCAGGGTTTTAATTTCATTTGACATCTGAGTAAACAAATCTTTGCAACCAATGTCAAAAAGCCAAAAGAAAAAGGAGTGTTTTGCCATCTGCCCTGTGCACCATTTTCTCCTTACAAAACTGGGGGAAATGCAGTTTCACCCAGTAGAGGGGGCGACCGTTAGTTACCATAGGACCGGGTCTGTGTTTACAAAACAGTGACCCTTAAAAAAAAGGGCGTCGCCTTCCCTTTAGGAGTAGCATACATTGACTGGATCGACGTTTAAATTAACGTCATATGTGTTCCATGACCCAATTCTACCGCCCGTGGCTTTTTAGATCTACATGAGTGACTGTTGTAAAATATATTTTCAGGTGTCCCAGTGATGCATGGCTTCCTGCAGGCGATTGTGGAGTGACTAGTTCACTGAAATAGTCCATTTATACAGCAGAAGTTGAGAGATGACGGTGCCAGCTCAATTCAGCTGGTTGAGGGAAAGTCTTCTTCATTTCATATAAAAATGTTCCTTCATATTTCCAGTGTTATTGTATTTTTAAAATAGTCAGCCTACAGTACCACCGTTTATCCACATAAGGTCAGGTCACAGTGAATGCACAGTTAACTAGCAAGGCATGTTGAGCAAGCACTGCGCAGTACTGTGCACCTTCTCGAATTCCACTCTGTCAGGTACGGTCACACCTTTTGGCTTTCATTATTTTGTCACATGATCTGAGGCCAATGGCCAGTAGCGTGTTGAAATATGCAGAAAAGGTGTTAAAAGATGATGCGTGTTAATGACATAACTGTAAGGTTAAATAAAAGGGAATTACACAGAATAAAGCCATCACTATCACATGTTCATGTACAGCTATGTGAATACTGTTAAATTGTATTTCTTGTTATGTGTTGCAGCACTGCATTTTGATCCGGGGTAATAGGGGAGTTATTCTTTTGACCTGATATTATTGTACTCCATCTGGTTTTCTTACGGATGAGGGGGAATGTTTACTATTTCATTGGGATTTATTACCAAAATATGCCTTGTATTGGGACAGTATTCCAGTAAAATGAGACACAATTCCTTCCTGTATAGGTCCCCCAAGTTTATAGTGCTTGTTTGTATCTTATTATATAGTTAGTCATTCCAGTAATGACTCAAAGCTCATACCATAACAAGATTTCCCATTGCGTATAATTCCATAAACTGCAGCATGTTTATTGTCATACAGAATAGCAGCTACAGCCCAAATTCTAAATAGTCGTTGCATTATTATCATTTTTGTCAACCAGAAGATTTAATTTTAAACGATTGGTCGTGCATAAATAAAGTTGGTCGCGCTAAATACAAAACCGTAGCTCTGTATTAGGAAAAAAAGCTTTGCAGGTTCAAGTATAGATGATGAGCATTGCATACTGGTCAGGTGAATGCAGGATGACGGATAAAATTGTAGCCCTTTACTTGGGCTGCCAAAAATTCGTATTAGATTACGGACTAAACTAAATCAAGGCATGGAATGTGAGTGTTGTCTCCACTTCAGGTGAACCTTCAGCCAGTCATGTTTCCTGATACTTCCTGGTACACACCTGGATGAGGCCAGATGCCAGGCACATCTGGACACGGCCGACTGTCATGACCGGCTTAGCAGGGATGAGTTCTGCTTAAAAATCGCTGTTAAAAAGAAGAAAAGAAATGCAAATTAAGTTGTAAGCCTTCGAAAGTGAAGCTGCAAATGGCCATGTCTTCAGAAAGATTGTTGACCGTCATAAGTGCTACATCTATTCACAGGGCCAGACATACGTGTAGGTTTGTGGAAGCAAGGCTAGAGAAATCGTCTAAAGCAGTGGTACACAATCCTGTTCCTGGAGATCTACTGTCCTGTAGGTTTTCAGTCCAACCCTAACAAAGCACGCCTCATTCAACAGCTAGAGATCTCGTTGCTAAGCAGTAGGATCAGGTGTGCAAAATTAGAGTTGAAATGAAAACCTACAGGGCGGTAGATCTCCAGGAACAGGGTTGGGGACCACTGTGCTATAGTATAAGTGCCAAGTCAATTTAACGCAATATCTCATTATTCATTCTGTGCCACTAGATGGCGACTTCAACCATGTAAGAAGAGCCGTGGGAATTCTGAAAGGCTGGATGGTATTCAAATTAGACACTTTAAATACACAAAGAAATATTGGAACCCCAGGACGCTGAAACAATATAAGTAAGGATTTCAATTTAAAGGATTTAAAGTAATTTTAGACAATAATGTTAAATTGTGTCATTGCTATTGGCTCCTACTGACAATATTTATTTTATTTTGACATAATTTTAAAACTACTTCCTGTACTGAGAGAGAGAGACTCAGATATGTTTATTTAAAAATGAATTGTTTATCTGCGATTGATTGAATTTGAATGCCATTCTAGTTTGAATTGGCATAGAAAGGAGCTTTGAGGCCTAAAGCTGTGGCGAATGACAGTGAGTGAGTAGTGTACTGAGCCATCCTACCTTAATATGTTCTAAAACAGATGTTGATTGCAAAGTATGAATAATATTTCAGTTGTATTCATATTTTGCATGCTGAGAATCAAACTCAAAACCTTTCTGTACCTTTTTAAATTCTGAGGCTTAAAAGGTTATCAGTGATGAGCATAGATACACCTAGAGTAGATTGTGATAGAGACCTCAGACTTGTTTTTTAATGGAAAGTAGTTTTTTGTAGTTGTTTTTTGGGTTATGAGACATATGAATGGCCTGGCTTGATTTGCATTGTCTGAAAACTCTTCTTATATAAAAAAAAAGATTGTTTCCTGGTGGAGCGGTTGCATTTTAAAGTGTGGGAAAGGTTAGCCAAAATACAAAAAAAAGTTTGGAAGTGTCATCCAAAAGGCAAAGTTCAGTTGAAGGACTTTTATGTCCAGATTTTTCATTTTACTTCATTATTATTCTTATATACACTGACAAGGTTATTATAAGGGGGTCATACCTTTCTCAGTGATTATTACAGTAATAAACATGTTTTAGGAGTCATTTTTGTACTCAGTGTGTGGCACTTCAAGGATAGTTACTGTTTATCTCCTTGAAAAGCACTTTAGATTTGGCATACGGCTATCTTTTCTAGAAAAAAGATGTCTTATTGGGTATTCAAACCAGCTTTCCTTGTACTGAAGTTTTTAAATACATGCAGACAGAGGGAATGGGTTTTCAATCCTGTCAGAAAATGCAGCTTTTACCCTTTGAGGAAGAGCAGCACAGTCGCTGGCGAGAGTCTGCGAAAACAACGTATTCTCTCTGCGGGTGTGAAGCGTCGCCGTACTGCCAGAGCAACCGGGCCTGGGTGGAAAATGTGACCTCCGCCTGTCACCTGCGATGGCTCTTCTCCTGCGGACAAGTCGGGTTTGTGTTTATAGGAAACACTCAGTCATCCTCTTCGCCCAGACCAACACGTGGGACCTGGCGGGGCTTAAGAGCGAACGCGCGAAACCAGCTCAGCCCCTGCACGGAAAATGGGAGACTCGCGATGGAAAACCGGACTTCAGTACAATTATACACAGGAACTTTACTGGGGGGGGGGGGGCCTTTTTTTTTATTTACCTATTCTCATTTTCTCTCAAAATTTATGAGGCGATAGGCAAAAACAAAAGCTTATGTTCTGCTACACGAGGAAATGTCATAATGCTTTTTTCCACGCGCAGTTTACTTTCTCGCTACATTAGTTCTTCATGTGTCGCCAGCGCGTGTGTGAAGGAGGACCAGGCGGAGCCCGTGCGGCACGCAGCTGTGGGCGCACGCTACAGGGCGGGTCTCGCGGCGGTAGTGGGGGGGCGAGCTCAAATATTAGGCCTTGTGGCCTTCCTCTGAAAACAAACGGCTGGCAATCTGTCTGTGAATCCATTGTCCCGCCCTGCGGGTGTCAAATAAAAAAAAAGGCCTTCGCGTGTGGTCTAAGCGAGGCTAAACAGCCTCACACCGTGCAGGACAATACTTAGCCCGGGCCTGCCGTTTCCGCTAAGCTTGGGGCGCAGGACAATTTTCCTGGCTTGAGTTCCAGTGGAGACCGTAAAGCACGGCTATTCAGTGCCCGGCGGCGGCCGTAACGCACGCCCGCGGTTGGCGGCGCCGGCGGGCGACCACACACAGATAGAGTGGCCCCCGGAGGGCCCGGCGGTGCGGGCCCCTTCCCCCCCCGAGCACACAGAGAGGATGCGCGGCCCGACCCCAGGTCCTCCCGCCTCCGCCAGGCCAGCTGGACGCTCCAACGAAAGCAAACAAGCTCATAAAATGGAGGCCAGGAGGTGCCGTCCTTGGACGCGGCCGAATCTGACGCGAGCAAATATGGCGCACACATGGGGCTGATTGAACATTTCCTGTGCCGTGCGGAGACGCCGCGCCGCCTCCGCCTCCCCCGGCCCCCAGTGCCGTAGCAGAGTACATCGCTCCACATGAACTGTGTATAAACAACCGACCGGGGTGCAAAGGTGAGACGCAGAGTCGTCGCAGCGGCGACGATGAAGTTAGCTCGTAGGTGGGATGTGTGTCTTCCTGCTGGTGGCCTCTGTGGGGTTTTGAAATAGCAAATTTGAGGCTTCTCATGTGGGGAGTTTACTTGCTATGTGGGACATTATTTATTATACGTACAGTTGAAGTCGGAAGTTTACATACACTTAGGTTGAAGTCATTAAAACTCATTTTTAACCACTCCACAGATTTCATGTTAGCAAACTATAGTGTTGGCAAGTCAGTTAGGACATCTACTTTGTGCATGACACAAGTCATTTTTCCAACAATTGTTTATGGACAGATTATTTCACTTTTAATTCACTATATCACAATTCCAGTGGGTCAGAAGTTTACATACACTAAGTTGACTGTGCCTTTAAATTTTTAATATTTGGTCGCATATCCTTTGCATGCCATGACTTCCTGATGTCTGTGACCCAACAACATCAAAAGACTCTTGATATCTTATTTTCTGGTACTCTTACAAGTGATACTATAACGTCTCTGTATTTCAATGGATCTTTATGGGAATTGGGGGGTGAGACTAGATTTAGCTGTAAATTACATTGGAACAGTATGGAAACACATGGTTGGCTAAATGGCTCTAAGTCTTCAAGCGTCTGACGTATCAAACAAGCCTTAAATCATCACTCTGCTGCCAGAAATACAGTAGATATGGATGGATAACTTGAAGGGTTTCTTCTCCTGACTTTTTTTTCCATAGAGTTCAATAGGAAAATTTGTCAGGAGAAACATGTATGTAAACTTCCGACTTCAACTGTGTGTGTGTGTGTGTGTGTGTGTGTGTGTGCGTGTGCGTGTGCGTGTGTGTGTGTGTGTGTGTGCTTGCAGACCGATGCATCTGAGTATAACTGGTTATTATGAAAAGTAGTATGTATCCTATGGATTTCATTGAAATGGGTCAAATGTCTAGAATGTGTTCTTTCTTTTTGCCTTTAGAATGATTATGGAGTGTATTTGGGGAAGAAACAAAAGCTTATGTTTGCTTATAAGCAGCATAATGCAATATTATTGCCTTTTATGAACAGAATTATTCTTCTTTGTTTCTTTTTATGGGTTGACATCCAACTTCTGGGGCCCTATCTTGGCGATCTTGGCGCTTAGTCTAAAGTCCATTTAGGGCGTGTCCAAGTCCACTTTTGCTATTTTAACGGCGTGTTTTTTGGGCGCTAAGCACGGCGCAAGGTGCAACTGGGCTGAACCTAGTCTTTTCATTAATTATAGGTGTGTCTTGGGCGTGACATGCAATAAACCAATCAAAATGTCATATCCCATTCCCTTTAAAAGCCTGCTTTTCCACCTTGGCGGATTGCTTATGATGGCGAAACAGACATGCTTGTGCGTGTTTAGTGCGATCAAGGAATAGGCTATATGGATCAGTAGCAGTAGCAGTAGCAGTAGTAGTATTATGAGTTCCGGGTAATTCCTGACAGTGCTGTTTACAAAATATATGCTGTTAAATTTCGTTAAAAGCACCTGCAACAGCTGAGAATAAGCGACCAATTGGTTCCTTCTCACCTTAGAAAACGCCAAATTAGCCTGCTTGTTTAACGAATTTCGTTTGATTATGCAATGAACTCATGTTCAAGCTTCATCCGAAGTTCATTAGGCTACCTGCATTCTAATTTAGATTAATAACATAACTAACGTTATTTTGCCTTAATGATGACACTAAATACAACAAATCTGTCAGGTTGGCAACCCATAGGTTCAGCATATTTTCCCTTGTTTTATAATGTCCTGCTTATGGAAATGTGACCAACCTGTTTTACTGGTAGCGTAATACTTTAAAACGATTCACTTTCCCAGGAAGACCGTGAAAAGTGCGATGTACAGCAGGGGAAACAGACCTGCTCTTGTAAAGCGAACATGCAGATAATGGAATAAAAAATAATTGTAAATTAATTGTGTAACAATTCGTTTCTAATTAGACACTTAGTTCAAAATCTTTTGTTCAGTTATGGAATAACAGGTGAAATCAGCGGGGTTTTAATACGCTGAGGGTATGGAAACCGGTCACTGTAATTAAAAAAATATGAAGGACGAAGAATAGCTAAGGTTAGGCTACAATTCAGTTAACATGATGACATTTATCTCAGTTTTTTAACCATAGTCTATCGAAAAAACATTATGCACAGCAAGTCCGCTGTAGCCTAGGCTATTTGAAAAACAATAAAAGCAATATTCACTGGACAAGGTTTTGAACTTTTTTCAGTCACAAACCATCCTATTTAGCCTACTTACAGGCTGTATTCCTAGATAAACAGAGCTGTATTGTAATGACATCTGAAGCTCATTTTCAGAACGCAAATGTCCGTCTATTGCAGTACGCGAGTTTTCCATTGAATGACAATTCACGCATTAGGTGCAAAGACAATTTGCGCATTAGGCTTGATAGCTATAGGTGTTATCAGCTCCTTTTTAATGGATAGCCATTGTCCCGTACCATCGCACATCGCCTGGATGTTGATGGAGTGGGCTGAGAGCAATGTAATGTGGCATCGTTTCCCTTCGCTGAGGGAAAGGTATGTGGACCTATGGAACCTTTTATTATTATGCATTTTTGATATAGCCTACACAATAATAATATTTCACATTGTGATCTAGATATTTTAGTCATGCTTGTGCACGCCCCTGTGTGTAACAGACAGGAGGGTATGCGCGTTGTGCACACGCCTATGTAGACGCACTTATATGCGCCGTTAAAATAACATGTAAACAACTGCGACATGACTTTAGACCAGGTTTGTGGTGGTTCTAGCGCAAGCGCTTTCTGCTGGCTCAAGATAACAATACGCTAAAAAGAATCCTGGCCACTCCTCATCTTAAGACCAACACGCCCAGTTCACTTGTGATGGCGCAACAATACATGCTAGTTAAAGGACGTAAGCGTTAGGCGTTATTATGGACCTAGCGCTGGGTGTAAGATAGCAAAGACACTTGCGTTTGGGTTAGCGCCGCTTTGCGCCGGGTGTAAGATAGGGCCCCACGTGTCTTACCGCCATTATGAACACAATTGAATTAGCACCACGTAACAAGTCTCATCAGGTCCTGATAGGGTTAAACCTCACTGCGCCTTTATCTCTCTGACATCGAATTTCATAACACATGAGTCAGCCACGAGGGTCCAATTACCAGCAGAGCTCTTTGTGGATTTACCGGCAGCTCATCTCTGCCTGGTGATTCATCCTGGCAGCAAACCGTCCCTAACAGGACATTAAGACCAAAAACAGGGTCAGAAACAGGCCCAGTGAGCACTTTAAACAGGTCATCACCATGATTATCGCACATGATTGTGGTCCAGAGATTGAACACTTAGCAGCCTTCTGTTAGAAATGGGACAAAATTATCATGAAATTTTACCTCAGTTAAACCTCTGGAGCCATGATGCATTTCTCCAAATGCTCCTGCTTCATTTCATGATGAAAACACCTTTATTGGACCTTGATTGCATAGCAGTAAGCTGCTGAATACTAGTGTAGTTCATCAGTAATACACACAGGTACACAGGTACAGGTGGTAAACTACACGGTGGTTCAGATGAGCTAATTAGATTCTAAAAGGGTCAACTGCAATTCATTCATTCAGTTTTTATTTTTTTATTTTTATTTATTTATTTATTTCGGCACGCATATAGTCACACTTCATCACAATTTCTGTAATATGCCCTGAACAAACACAGTACCTGCCGAAAAGGGATACGGGAAAAAGCAGACTGCTTATCAAAGTCCCGCCCCAATTCCCAAATCAAATTTGAATGTTCACATTATACATTTGTTTAAAACAGATTATTTCGTATCACAACAGCATAGCTGAATTTGCTTTATAACAAAACAGTCCGAATTCACTAATTCTAATTCACTCAGTCTGTTCATGCACTGACTCATTTTAACAATGTACATAATGATATTCATAAATGTGTACAGAAAAAATAAAGTATAATAATAATCATAATAGTATTTCAGTAAAAATGGATATAGTTTAAAGTCATCAGCATGGAGTGAACAGTGTTTTACAGAAAAGTTGGTACCAAGCAGGTCACACAATTGTATCCCGTATGTTACAGCCGATTGTCTGAAACGGTTTTATTTTCCCATGCAGACACTCCTTATGTAGCTTATGTGATATATGCCATATCAGGCACGTTTGATTCACAACCTCCTCTTTCCACTTTACAACAACACAATGCCCTCCGCTGGTCCAAGGTCGCCCAGCCCTGCTGTAAATAACCCGCTTTATGCAGACCTCCTTTCGGCAGTGGAGCTGTGCTTTTTGCATCTGCACGAGGCCTGGTGGAATAGCTGGAAACAAGGGGGTTCCAATTAAAAAAGTAGGACATCATATTCAATTCAATTGACCATTATTCGATGTTAATTTACCAGATGGACGTTGTTATTTTACAAGGCATCCCTGGAGTCAACCAAATGCTAAAAAAAAACAAAAAAACTAGGCCCCACACACAAAATACCAGAATCTCCCCAAAGAGTAAAATGTGTTACATGCCAAGGCAATGCAAACACTCAAAAGTGTGCCTTTGGACATTTGACTCAGAGACATGGGAAACAGACTGCAGTTAAATCTGAAGAAAAAGGGTGGGCATTCCACAGAGGAACAGCAGCAGAAATATTACCGGGGATGGACTGTCAGATTTGGAGTGGATCCGTTTGGACCTTTCTGGAAATAATTTTCAGAATGTGGAGAGGGGAATTTCTTTTTGTTGTTTCATCCAATGTTTTTCTGTCCTCATTATAAGACTTCCTGAATGAGGAACTTTGCCGTGAGTTCTCTGAACTCCTCTTTCTGATGTAGGACGTCGTCTTTATAATGGAAGGCTTCAAGTCACGATCCTCAATACCAGATGTTGTCACGCAGCATAACTCTACCTTAATCCTCTACATGTTTGCATGTTATTAGAGATTTGTAGGGATAAATAACAAACTTTAGCATGGAAGATTTTAGATAGTAACTCTCTCCATTATTTTAATAGTATAAGTACTGCAATTTGTAAAGGATAATTGAGCTTTAACATTAATTTCCCCTTTGGCTTCCATAAACAGAAAGAAAATGGAAAGCTTGGATTTATTCAATGACATTGCAGTGCTGAAGGCTTATAGCTGGGCTAGCTTCTTAAGGCTTTGTAATTTTAGGGTTGAATGAATCAGATGTGAATGATCTAGATCAGTGGTCCCCAACCCTGTTCCTGGAGATCTACCGTCCTGTAGGTTTTTACTCCAACCCTAACAAAGCACACCTCTTTTAACAACTAGAGATCTTGTTGAGCTGCTAATTAGTAGAATCAAGTGTGCCAAATCAGGTTTGAAATGAAAACCTACAGGGCAGTAACAGGGTTGGAGACCACTGATCCAGACAAAGGACTGCATGCAGAAAACGGAGTTAATCTTGATTTGCACAACTGCTGTTTTATGACTTCAATCTGTTTGTTGAATTCCTCTTTACCATTCTCCAAAACCTTATGGAAAATCCCCAGAACGGTATTTTGTTTTAAAATGGCACACTTTACACTAAGATGTTTGGAACATCTGGAGTCTGAACTGAAGCATTTTCTTAAAAATCCTCACCACAACACCAAATATGGGGAAATAACGCCATACGACATCAGAAAAAACTAAAAACAAATCACATTATAGCTTGCAATATTTTATAATCTAAAGTGCAACGATGGATGCAAAGGCTTGCAAAGTTTTAATAATGTGCAGGTGTTTCTATTATGATTTAGAATTTTTGGATTCGGCTGACATGCCATAATTTGCTGAAAGGAAACATTTGAAATGTCATACTTGACTACATATCCTCAAGCTGATCAAGTGTATTTGATGTTCTCATGATTTCCACGTTGTTTAAAAATGTATATGTTTCCTTTTAGAACAGAAGCACTCTCTATTCATGGTTTTTCATAGCCAACACTATTTCTCCTCTCATTTGCATGAAATAGCAAGGCAGTTCACGTGGTGCCAGGTATGTCTGTGCAAAATCCACTGAAGACAGATGAGTACTGGGGCGTAGTCATGAACATTGGAAAATTATAGCTCCCTTAACCCTTAAATGTATTATTATCAACAGTAAATGCTATGCATCGTATGTCACACTACATGATATTTCTGTCAGGATAACTCACATATTTAATATATGAATGAATATATAATTATTTTCGTTTGGCGCTGAATAGTTCTGCTCTATGTACTTTTAGTGCATGCACCAGTGTGCACTACCTATCAAACAGGGAGCTCGACACATCTCCCCTACTAAACAGGAGATATAAACCAAAACCCCCCAAGTACATAGAATCAGATCCAAATAACAGGTAGAGCCTGGGGCGGTGAAGGGTGAGCAGCAATTTTTTTTAGAACAAAGAAACATTGAAACAAACGAGCAGCGCAGGCAAACGCAGTATGGGAGAGATCTGACTCTGACTCTTGCTTTTAAAAGGGTCGCTCCGTGACCGATGTGTGCATGCGCTTGGTTGAGTATGAGAACATGCGTTCGCTGAGGCCGACCATTGGTCGGGCACGGCGAGAGTTTCCTGACAGAACTTGCTCCGCGCACTTCGTTCGCGATGCTCATTTTTGAGAGATGGTTGTTATCATGTGTTTCACAATCGGCGTGGGTTCCAGGCCTGTTTCCTGCATTATCTGTTTTCGCCAGTACCACGTGAGGCTTTGGACACAATCCCAGGCCTGCCTCTATCCTTCTATCTATAGCACACTGTTGACATCTCAGCCTTAATATCAGAATATTAATGCATCATACATCAAATCCCAGAGTAAAGGAGAGTGGTTAATTATGCCATACAAATGTGTCGTGTTGGAAATACCCCAAAAGGCCTGTTAATAACCATATAATTATGAATATCTTAGAATAGCAACAGTATGTTTAAATGAACATCAACGTCAATGATCTGTCATTTCATGGAGTCCTCTATGTGTTCTGGGAGGCCGTCTTTAGTTACATTGGGTCGTAATCTCAAACCCCCCCCCCCCCCACTTATACCACAACCACTCCTTCCACCGCTTGTTCCTGCTCTCGGGGGGTTTTTTTGGGCAAAGGGTTGTTTTCAAACTCTGAACTTTTTACAACAATAATATGAAGTTTCCACCACCCATAATCGTCCAGAAGGACCCGCAGCTGTCTTAACATCTCGTGACCCTTTCCGAGCTCTCCGGCTCCCATCTGGTCCGTGTTAAGCTTACTCGCCAGTCATGTCCTGCCCCTCCCCACTTTCTGCTTGCAGGCGACCACAGATGATGAACTCAGCAGAAAAGCGGGAGGGGCGGGGGGAGGGGCACAGCCCCTCTTGCTCTCTCCCACACTCCATTCTTCCATAATTGCTTAGGGAGGGGTTCCCAAAAGGCCTCGGTGGGCAGGGGGTGTACAGTTGTAGAAACGTTTACAGCCACCCCTATGTTTCGCACTCTACAGTGTACAGTTCCAGGTCCAGTTCCAGTAATTCTTCTTTTACGATAAAATCTTAAACCCACCCACGCATTTGGATAGCTGTCATGCATGTGTTTATCATACATTCAACAGATAATGTACCAGCACTGGGTCTTATGAGTGGAATTATTTTTTGCTCAGCGATTGTACACCTAACAATTCCTCAAAGCAAAAACAAATTCACATTAAAAGCCTTGTGGTTGCCTACAGCCTCTAGTCTGCTTATGTAACTGCAGAAGCTAAATACATGCATTGAATTTAATGGCTATTATGGTGATATTTTGCACAGAGTGTAACGTTGCTACATGCGTGGACCTTTACAGGCCTCTAGAGAACTTATTGAGGTCACAGGTTCAACAAACTACTAATAACTACCAGATATTTCTGATCAGTGGAGCCCTGGATCTTATCTCTGGGTCTCACTGGTTCAGCTTCTTTGATTTTCACAGTGGCAATTGGGAAGTGGATCTCACCCAAAGATAGCATTGACAGACAGCAGGAAGCTGTGGCTGTTTCACGCTATGCCTTTCGGACTTTGAAACTCTCCTGCTGTGGTGATGAATACTGATCCTGCCAGAATAACTGTGTAAAAAAAGTACTGGCTAACACCCCAGAACACAAGGGATGATGACAGCTACACTGGGCTAGCTTTTAACTACAGGTAAGACCTTTACCTCAGACACCTCACCACTCACCTATGGTTCACACATATAAGGCCCCGCCCGCATTCAACCTACCGACCTCCAATTCCTGCTGCTGACAGCAAAAAAAGCCACTAAGTGCCACACGTGAAGCAGTACCATGTGGCAGCCCCATAGAAACTTGCCATTTTGGGGCCTTTCTGACCACTCAATAGGTAAATTGCTACTTTCCCACTGTGCAGACACATAGTCATCAACATAGCTTTCTACCAGCACCCAGAGGTCAGAGGTCAAGGGGCTCTGGGGCTGATGGTACATTCATGCCCTTAAAAAAAGTGCATTGGAGAAGGAGAAAGAGAGGCTGTGGGGGGGTTATGACAGAAGCAGGCCCACGACACCAGTGCAGGGGATGTGCTTTTGTCCTTGTTTTGGTAGTCTGACTGCATAGCCCCCAGAAAACAAAAAGAGGTTTACCTGAAACCTGAGCTCTGAATGGATCAATGAAAACTGACCTTTCAAGGTTAAAATGCTGTTCATTAAAGAGGATACAAGCAAAGCTGGGATAATTTAATGTATTCCACAATATGTTCATCACAGCTCAACTTACCCACACACTTTTCAAGCATGATTTTCTGGAAGCAAGTTTCACTTTTCAAAATGTCAGCAAACTATTAATTGCATAAAAATAACGAAAAACACCCCCCATGAGAACTTGTATGACATTGAGAGCCAATATCACATGATTCATGGTTAGCTGAAAAATCTTAACCATTCAGTCCCTGTATCTCTGTCTACTAAATTAGTTCTGTGTTCAAATAAGTTCCCACCACTCTGGCTGTAGTTTCTGAAATTGATGCATTGCTTGGATTCTGTGATACAACTATGTATTGCAACCGTTATACTGTACATTAAATGTCCATGAGGGACCATTAATATAACTGTTTAAGGGGCATTATTCTATCAGAGTAGCAATACATTGATAGCTCCACAGAAACCTTAAAAATTGTTTTGATTAAATGTGATTCTTACACTATATGTTTTTGATTAGCTTTGTGAAATAACCATTGCCAAACTATTTGTGCTTTGAAAACTGTATGGTAATCAATGTTGCCAAATTGTAGTAACACTAAGGCCTATGTCCCAGAAATGAAATGAGAACAACAAACTAAACTGCATGTTTAGGAGTGCCAAAAGTTATAAATTCTGAACTGTTTGGAGAAGAATCCCAATCCTCACTGTACATGTTTCCAATAAGAAGAATGAAATGTTTTCTGCTATTCAAAGTAAAGAGATAGATCATTTATATGAGTGTGAATTTGTGTATTCCATTATGGCTCTAAACGAATACATCTGAAATGTCAGTGCTATGCAGAAAATACAAGCAGCAGATGGATTTTATTTCACCTGGGAGACCTCAAAATAACTTTAAAATGAGCGTTGGCCACGAGGTCAGCGCTCGTGAAGCAAAATGTTCAAGATGGCAAATGGTTCTGCATCTGTGTTTTTGTTTGGAAAAGAACCAATAAAACTGGCTCATCGTAGCTTAAGGACCGCTGAGAGGGTGTGTAAAAAAAAAAGGGAAAATGGCAGGTCCTGAAAAACTGACGTGACACTTGACCCACATGATTGGGCTGGCTGATGTGATCCAGAGTTTTGCTGTAAATTCACAGTCGGCTTTCACAGTGTGCTTGGGAAAACGGTTGTATGAGAATCATGTGGATCCCTTATGTTTCTCGCTTTAGTGTGTAGTGTCACTCGAGGTTTTGATGATGCTGGGTTTTTGTGAGAGCTGACTCTTTTCGCGTCGTAGGCTGTATGTGGGATGAGATATTCTTTTCCGTAGTCACAGGGAGATTACAAAAGTTAGTGTAAATTGTGAGTAATTCACTATGAAGTAGACTATACTGTTGTTGCAAACTCAAAATAACATTTGATTGGATTACAAGTGTAGATGCCTCAAGACATTTAGTAGTAATACCATGTGTAATTTATTTAATGGTTTCATAGTGTTAAAATAAACACTG
Organism: Synaphobranchus kaupii; assembly: GCA_029718625.1. Lineage (NCBI taxonomy): Eukaryota > Metazoa > Chordata > Actinopteri > Anguilliformes > Synaphobranchidae > Synaphobranchus > Synaphobranchus kaupii. The sequence goes on along the minus strand of CM056381.1, from coordinate 12,137,285 downwards.
CACAACAGACATTCAGATCACCTTCACTGCACAAAAGACATAGGGAACTTTTTCAATATGCCTTACCAAAACTCACACAACAAAGTGTGATATTGTCCTCTTGTTATCCGGCTTAACGTTTTTTTGGGGTAATTTCTTTATGGGAACAGTTTATGAGTCTTCTGGCCCTCTTCTACTCTATAAACATAATTTATTTCCAAATTACGAGAAAAAAGAATCCGTATCCAAACCCTCCATAAGAGAATATTTTCAGCCAATTCTGAACGATGCCCTTTAGAGAAAATTTCCTTTTGCTCAAATTTTCACATGCCGGCTTCCAACATTTTGCTCTCCGTTGGAGGCCATTACTATCCAACAGTGATGTGAAAGTTAGTCAGTGTGACGGTGAGGATCACAGGTCTCTTATGCAACGTGTGTGTGTGTGTGTGTGTGTGTGTGTGTGTGTGTGTGCGTGTGTATTATCTTGGCATAGTTCTCTTCTTGTGCCCTGTGTGTTACCCCTTAGGCCTACATGTGTAGCATTTTGCCCCTCCCCCCCTCCTGTCCAAATGTTACGGTTTAACAAATAAAGCAGCTCCCAACGATGTTTATTCAGGAGGGCATATACAATCATTAATCATCTGGGCACCTAGAGCAGGCCCCAGCCATCCATTTTAAAACAAGGTGCACTAAAACTTTATGTAGTCCAAGTAGCCTAATGAATGTTACGTGTCATGGTCTCTGTCAGATTTCATGGCAAATAAATGTGTTATTACTTTGCCTTGCTGTAGATATAGCCTAAATGTTCTTATTAGGCTTTTAAACTAGAATGGCTGAATCCCTGCAGTTCTGTTCCTGTTTTAGTTGCCAAGTTTTTTTTTTGCAAAGCATATCATTATTCATTCCTTCAGCTAATATTTGCTAACAAACACTGTCCTGTATTCAATCCTTTGACCTTAACCTTGACCTGCAAGTAAGTTTGACCTGCAAGTAATTTTTCTTCCAATATTCAGTTCAGTGAGTTAGTAACTGCGGAACTTTTTTCTTTGTTAAGAAAAAAAACCAAATACAGATATGCATTTAATTGTTTGTCAAAGTTTTTTTTTAGATTTCCACTTAGATTTAAGTGGAAATAAGACTTAGATTTTCCCTTTGTATACTTTCCCTTTGGAAACCTTACATTAAAAAGTGACTTTTAAAAAACAAACACAAAAGTATTTAAAATGATGCATAGGCTAAATTGTAAATATTTTTCCATCAATTGACGTGAATATAGATCGCTAGTCACTGCTTTCCTTATCAAGGAATTAAACCTCACTGTAAGAAATGTAAGAATATACTGTACTCTTTAGAGATGATATGTTCATAACCCTGACTTGATATAACAAAATTAATTTTATTAATTTATGAATTCATAGAATAAAAAAAAAAGGAATAATATGGGAGAAAGCATTGAGCCTCGGTGGTCACACAAAGAGCCGTACTGTTCTTAGAGAACTGTCATTTTTGTATCCCGCTGTCCCATAAAAAGTGAAGGCCAGCTAGGCCTACCTGTTATCTAATGTCTTGACCACCAGGTTGCGGTCTTAAAGATGTTCCCAGATTCTGTTGCTCCTCTTGAATTGGAGAACTCCAGCAAGGATAATGAATAGATTAGAGAAACCCTGAGCCTAGCGATATATCCATTGTGTGCAAGGAAGCTCCAAGCACCTCTTAGACTGGTTTCCATCTCTGGAAGATCCACTGCCAAGTTCCTACTGCCAAAGTAGCGAAAACTAAGCCAGGTCACATTGTTCGCTTTCAGCTGTCACATTACAACTGGGAGTAAATGCTATAATATTAGTCTGTTATATACGTAGCCTCTGGAATCAACATCGCTGTACACTCAGAAGTAAAGTATCAGCAGAGGTAGCATTTTTCTTCTTTAAGGAACAAATTTCCTAAATGTACCCTGAAAGTACACTGTTCTACACTGCCTGGCCAAAAAAAAATTTGCTGTTGCACCCGTCATGCATAGTGCCCACTGTACAAGCCTCTGGAGGCAGTGTTATGATCTGGGGTTGCTTCAATTGGTCAGGTCTAGGCTCAGCAACGTTATGCAGCAATAAAGTGAAGTCAGCTGAGTACCTGAATGTACTGAATGACCAGGTTATCCCATCAATGGGCATATTCCAGGACAACAATGCCAAGATTCATCGGGCTCAAATTGTGAAAGAGTAGTTCAGGGAGCATGAGGAATCATTTTCACACATGAATTGGCCGCCAGAGTCCTGAGCTTAACCCCATTGAAAGTCTTTGGGATGTGCTGGAGAAGACTTTATGGAGTGGTTCGACTCTCCCGTCGTTAATACAAGATCTCGACCAAAAATGAATGCAACTCTGGACAGAAATAAATGTTGTGACGTTGCATAAGGTTGTCGAAACAATGCCACAATGAATGCGCACTGTAATCAAAGCTAAAGGTGGTCCAACAAAATATTAGAGTGTGCAACCTTTTTTTTGGCCAGGCAGTGTATTTGGGTAGTAATAAGTACTTTTTGCAGCAAAAAAGGCACAAATTAAATAGGTATTGCTGGCTAGAGGTACAATTTTACGTACCTATAGGGTACCACCGCAGTCACAAGCGTTTGTACCTTTTTATATACTTTTCGTACCATTTTTTCTGAGAGCCACTTACTTGAAATGTTCTCGCTTTAGACCACAAACCCCTGAATGCCCGGATACCTGCCAATGTAAAGCCAGTAGGTCATGAGGAAGTTACAATAAGTAGCCAATCACTGTAAGTCACTTATCACGGTATCAAAAATATCCTGCATTGCACACAAAATAACAACCCAAATCAGGCCAATCAAAAAACATACATGGAAACTCAAATAATATCAAAAATTGAACTACCCCAGTAAGTGAACTATCCCTTTAAGCTGTCATAATAAAAAGTTGACACGATCAATGTGCATTTTGACATAGGTCATTAATTCAGAAAAACTCACTCAGATAGACAAGTTTAATCCCATTAGGCAAGTTATATGTAAACAAGTTGAATGCATATAACATGCATGGCAAAATTTTAGCCAAGGGTAACAGCTCCAGGTAGACAACCTGTTCTTCTCTTTTTTACCCATAGAACTATGGCATGAACTAGTACTTAACATGTGATCTTGACAGCTATGAAAGCCACGTTCCAGGTAATATAAAACCACAACTTGTCTCCCTTGCTGCACTAATATTGTCAATGACAATGTGGACTTCTTGAAGGGGGGAGGGCAAGCGTTACCTTACAACAGATGTATTTATTAACTGAGGGAGTGAGAAATGTATAATTGTATTCCACCTGGAGAAAGAAAAACTTGGCATTAGTTCCTTTCTTAACATCTGGCGCAGTTTATTCTGGCAAAGATCGTGTTTTTCACGAGAGCAAAAAACACAACGCCCTCGTACTTCACTGATTCTTTGCTTGAAACTTGAAAAATAAGATCGTTAGGTACTTGCTCTTTTCCGTCAGGTAAGCTACTTACTCTTTATATAATAAAAAAAATGTATGTACTTATTTATTTTTTACTTAGTGTATATGTACTTATTTTCAGATACAAGAGGAAATGCAGCGTATTTTTGAGCTGGTATATGGCAGGTATTGTTTTTTACTTTCATATTTTACAACTTGCAGAAACCCCAGGAGGTGTGTGATATTATTCTAGTCAAGCTAAGTTTCACATGGGAAACAACCTTCAAATTCAGTCTGCCTCCTTGTCCCCACTGCAATATGCTGAGCTGCACAGAAAACAAATGGCTAGCGCACAGGTTTTTTATTTTTAAAGCAGACACCCTCAACAGTATTTTTATACTACATGGAACCCAAAGCTCAGCTAAAGGCTGTCCAACAATACCACCATACTGACTCAGCTAAAGCCCGTCCAACAATACCACCATACTGACTCAGCTAAAGCCCGTCCAACAAAACCACCATACTGGCTCTGCTAAAGGTCGTCCAACAATACCACCATACTGGCTACGCTAAAGGCCGTCCAACAATACCACCATACTGGCTCCGCTAAAGGCCATCCAACAATACCACCATACTGACTCCGCTAAAGGCTGTCCAACAATACCACCATACTGGCTCCGCTAAAGGCTGTCCAACAATACCACCATACTGGCTCCGCTAAAGGCTGTCCAACAATACCACCATACTGACTCAGCTAAAGGCCGTCCAACAATACCACCATACTAGCTCCGCTAAAGGCCGTCCAACAATACCACCATACTGGCTCTGCTAAAGGCTGTCCAACAATACCACCATACTGGCTCTGCTAAAGGCCGTCCAACAATACCACCATACTGGCTCTGCTAAAGGCTGTCCAACAATACCACCATACTGGCTCAGCTAAAGGCCGTCCAACAATACCACCATACTAGCTCCGCTAAAGGCCGTCCAACAATACCACCATACTGGCTTTGTTAAGTTTACTGAAACATCTCAGTTTATTCTGAATTGCTTTCTTAAAGCAGCTGTAGGCAGCGTGTGTGTTTCTTACTATCAGGGTACATCGGTATGCCTCTGGCATGCCTTCCAAACAAGCCGTTTACTGCTTTCCACATAGTAAACTGCGTCAGCTGGGAGCCAACTATAAGAACCCTGTCATTATTACTATAATAACACTGCAATTACGTGTTGCCTAATTACATAAAGGCATACACAGGATATAGACAGTGAGTTAAAAAAAAAAAAAGTTAATGCTCCTTTGGATTTCCCACAACATGATTATTTGTCAATAATTTTAAGTGTATAGGTCGTACAGGTCATAGATAGAACTGGAATTCCACATACAAAGGAATATGCGTAGCGGAATTACGTAACGGGAATGTCAGTCAGGTCTGGGTTTCAGGTGACGTTCGCCTGCTTGTGAAGTCGGCGTCGCAGTGTTTTTCTTGGCCCAGATGACTATATCTACTGCTCCATCTACCAGGTAGCGCCCCCCAGAATGTTTCTGAGCCAAGGAGCATGATTCTTTGCGTGGCGTAAGGTCTAAAGGTCTGTCTGCCAGCTGCAGTCATTTGCCTCACTGCGTGTTTTTCCCCCCCTAAAGCGAGCAACAGCCATGAGCTCTTCAGTGACTGAAACAAGCCGCATGCTTGTGTTCACTGCCCGAAATGACCACGGGATAAAGCCCAGGCAACCAGACCAAGTTACAGTCTGAAAGACTGTATCATAATACTTTGCTATTTGGCCATTGGCATGCAGAAATATGTAAACTTAAAATCCATCTCCAAAACTTAGATTGTGTTTATAATAAATGTCACGCTCAATCCATAGACCAAGTTGTTGAAATAGCGCAAATGAACTGAGAAGACATGGTGACATGACAGAGATGCTTCAATATGAAAACTTTCATTAAAAACCGTTACCTTCTACTTAGGCTTATTTAATGTAATTTGACTTGATTTTATTTCACCATCTCAGCATTTTAGCATGAATCTCGCTTTTATCAAGTTCCCTACAAAGTCCGTTTTTAACAGTCCTTTGATGAACATCCCACCGACCTAACCACAGAGCTGCTTACACATCACGGGTGCAGAGTTTCAGTTGAAAATATCCAACGTCTAATACAATCGTCTTTAATATAAAACCTTGCCACACATGTCAGCATCTTCAAAACAGGCCGATCTCTGTTTTGCAGACTTGTGTGATGTGTTTACATTCTCTCGGAAATTGCCTCAGGAAACTGCTGCTCATGTGGAACCTAATAGTCAGGGAAACAGACATGCACCACACCGTATTGCTTTTGAGAGTGAGAGAGAAAAAGAGAGACTCTTACATAGAGGATAAGACAGTCAACATGATTATGACAGCGAGCACAACTCCAAGATCTGGAAGAAAACTCCAAGATCTGGAAGAAACAAACAAACAAGGAATGGGCCTCATTTTTAAAGGATTCCTGCCCATTCAATGCGAAATCAGTGCACATTTGAGGCTCCGCTGTCCGTCTTTGGTGCAAAGGTGGACCTCTGGAAAACAGCTAGCAAAGCCATAACCTCAGTATTACCCTAACTGCTCAGTTCACCTGGAAACATCTTTTTTCTTCTTTTCTTTGTACATTCCCACTTGTGGTATTCATTATCTATCGCGATAGACGTTAAAATGTGTAACACGCCTGCTCTAACAAATCCTCTGTGGAATGGAATATTTTCTACTGAAAATTAGTTTTATTTTGAGGAACAGTGTGGATGCAATTCAAGGTTTATTTTTTTGGTTGCCGAGTGGTGCCACTCCACAAGGAAATACACGATAGACTAAACAGTGAATAGTGTTGTTTTTCCCAATCACACAGAAGCAGCAGAGCCAGACAGATTAGCCACTTGTATCCCGTATTATTATAATGTTCATCTGAATAAACCTCAGTGCATATATTATGGGCTCCACACTGTCTGTTGATGACCGCACTCTCTGCCGCAATGTGCTATTGCTAATGATGCCTCAAGTGAAAAGCTCTAGATTCACATCCACACACGGTGAACGGTTGGGTGATGTATTGGTAGGCTACACACATGGCTGTGGTTTGAAAAAGCCGCTGGAGGTCTTTATACGGCTTACTTTACCACATGGGCCATTATTACATGAAAGGAGGTCTTAGGGCTTTTTGTAATGTTAGACGTCCTGGTATGGAAATCAAGCATGTCTTCTCGTATTTCAAGTGCAAAGGCTTTTTATCTTTCTGGGACGGCAACCTTTACATATTTCTTCCATCTTAAACGGCTCTTCTATCGTTAGTGAAATACTGTGGAAAGACACAAGGCACACATCAAGGCGTCAATAAATTTAATATTGGCTTGTTTCCTTGAACAGTGACATCATTGAGGATATTGTAGTTGTAGATGTGCATATCACTAGCCCGCTTTCAGACACAGTGAGGCCTGACCTAGATACTTGTGCGTGACAGAATGGAGTATCTGCTGTATCCATGACAACTGATTGTCCTACTTGTAAAAAACAAAAAATCCATTACTTGGTTCCTGACAAGGCACTATTAAGTACCTGAAGCCATAAATGTCCAGAATGTTACACACTACAGGAGTTCAAGCTATGATATATGCTCTATGCATCTGTACATATTTTTGCTCAAGTTAAAAAAAAAACTTAAATACTCACTGAAATCACTTGAAATGACATCACAATGATATTAAGTGAAAATGGCAGAAGGCATTTTTAAAAGCATACACCGTAAAATGAAATAACAAATGAGCAAAACAGAGAACAACCTGTGTTTCATTATAACCCTGCGCAGCTTGATCACAGGGGAAAGGGGCTGCAGTATTTCTGTGTTTTCAATTAATCATAATCCAGCTCTCCTTGGTGAAAAAAATGAATAAAGTCAAATTCCTCTGGAAAATCAAAGCTCCACTCCTTTTTCCGTTTAGAAAACTGGACTCTGTTAATTCATTCAATTAATGGAATGTGATTTTTTCTGACAAGTAATTTCCTGTAATATTCTATGTTGTGAAGCACTTGGAATAAATGCAGCTAGGAAAACAAAAGCTTGAACTTGGAATCAAGTCATAATTACCAATGTATCCTGAATAACATTACTAACATGATCTTGAACTAGTACAGCATTTAAACATTTAAGTTTAATAAACCTGCGATTTACACAGGGATGAAGTAATTTGTCTGCAGTAACTTATGTAACAAAAACTATCATAAACAGAAACCTTCAAAAAAAATCACACAATGTAGTTTACTAGATTTGCTGATATTGTGTACTTGGTCATGGTCCTCATTCCTTGGCCATGATTTCATTACAAAGTATACTGTATACTGTAGCCTCAGAATATCCATATAGTAGATACTTAATAGATGACAATGCAGTGGTCCCAAGATTTTTATGCATTGAACTCTAGATCATTATCTGTGTATGGATGTGCAATGCGGTAGATGAGAATAACTGCATTTATTGAAAGCAACTGCTTTGCATTTTACAGAGAAACAGATCTACATCACATTTCATTCTGACATTCTTATTCCTATTTGTACTTGTCACATATTTCACTGAAATCTAGATTTGCTGCAAAAATATAACAATCAATTGTATGATATCCTTGAGTGAGTGCAAAGAGATTTAGATTGATGATAGCAAAGAGGCCTTTCACAGAGCCAGTGTAGCTATGCACTTCTTAGAAGTTTTTAAGAGACCCTAATGCGTTGAAAACATGGACCAAACAACCATGAAAACATTATATACACATGACAGGTATTGGAGTACACAGTAATGCAACCTCAAATGAAGTGACAAAAATTGACTACAAAGTATATTTAGCTAACAAATGGATAGTATTCCTAAGAAGTTTATTCTGCGTCGCTGAATAAAGATCATTCATGGTACTTTCTGTACCAAACCCTGTAATGTACTATCTTTTTATGTCACAAACATCAGATAACCTGTTCTGAGCCACTTGGTATACATTTATTTTGACTCCAATTGGAGTGCTTAGCCAACCGAGGTCAAAATGTAAGTAGGTTCCTAAATTAGTTATTAATTCAGAGTACCTGCTCTGAAAGATACAAATCAAATGGAAGATACGCCCTGGAGTACATAACACCATAACTTGGTCATAGGCAGTAAATTGCCATCAAAGTCATGAGTCAAAAGATATCCTTACAAACAATAGAAAAGCAAACCAATATTTATCGGTTTCTTTATTTTTGAAAAGTGCATAATGTTACTGTAAACCAAAACCTTTATAAAAACACCCATGCATGTGCTTTGTGGCATCTTCAATCCCTTGACTTACTGCAGTGACAGATTACGTATTTACATAGCATGTAGCAAGGTTCAATTCAGTGGCTAAGATAAGGCATGGCTTTAGGTAAAGTTTCAGCTGGCTTGCCTTGTGTCTCTGTGGTAATTTCTTTTTTTCCTCAAAAATGACCTGATTGTCAAGGCTTTCCCAAACATTCTTTTGGCAGGAAATAAAACACAGAAAGTATTTGTTTCTTTCCTTTGAACCTTCTGAATGGAAGCCATACTTACAACCTCGGGGTGAGGAGTTACCAATAAGAGTTCACCCATTAAAGAGCATGAGTGTGAATGAATGCATCCAGTGGTTATTCCACACTAAAAAACAACCATGATTCTCCCTGCTACAAGGATGCGGATGTGGGGTATCACACAAGGCAAATGTCTGCTCCATGTGGCTCCTGACTGGGGAGATGTGGTCAAGCTCAAGACTTTGGAGCTGACTCGCCTGGGGGACCTGGAGGACCACGAGGTCCAGGTGGGCCAATTGGGCCAAGAATTCCTCTGGGTCCAGGTAGTCCATTTATTCCTGGGAGTCCTGTCTGTCCCTGTATTCCTACAGGCCCCTTGGGCCCAGGTCCTCCAGCCTTACCCAGATTCCCAACATCACCTTTCTGACCTTTGTCCCCTCGGGGGCCTGATTGCCCTAAAGACCCCTTGGCTCCTTTAACACCCAGACTGCCTTTAGACCCTGAGGGTCCAGGCTCACCTGCAGCTCCCTTTGGACCAACGAAGCCCTTTTCACCTTGGGTCCCACGGTTCCCCAAAGGTCCCCGGTCCCCTTTGCTTCCGGTCAAGCCAAAAGGCCCTTTGGCTCCGCTTTCTCCCCTGTTCCCTTTTGGACCCGGTGGCCCTGGAGCACCTGTAAAAGAACCAAGTAAAATACTTAAGTACAGGTTTAAAGTCGGAACAAAATGCAACTTGTGCGCAGCATGGGAACCTTCAATCCAATTACCTTTCAAAATGGTGAAGTTCCGAATGAGCTGAGTATGGTGAGTGTCGACCAGCTTCAATTCCTCCATGACCATGGAGAGATTCCTCACGTCGACGTCCACCCGCACACTAAGCACCATGTACTGCTGCCTAAGGCTCTCGGCGAGGTGGAGGAGCAGCAAGGCCGTGCTGTTGAGGTCCTGCAAATCCTCCGTGTGGCTTCCCAGCCGGGACTGGCAGGACGAGCTCTCTATGTTGATGTACTTGTACATGCTCTGCACATGATTAACCGTGGCGTTGATGCTGGAGGAGATGGTGTCAATCTCCAGCTCGAGAGAGTTCATCCTGGCCTCCAGCGTGACAAACCGCTCGCCCGTCCTGTTTTCGTAGTACTTGGAGTGGTACCTGAGGTCGTGCATGTTTTCCTCGTGCTCGTCCATGAAGGAGGTCACGTTGTCAAGCTGCATCTGCAAGTTCATGACCTGCAGAGTGAGTTCGTGAACCATCTCAGCGCTCATGCTGATTCTCTGATATGTGGCGGAGATGCCATTTTGGATGCTTCTGATGGCTTGACTGGTGATGCTAGAGTTGGACTTTAGAGATCCCAGCACCTTGCTGTAGTTCTGCCAGTCTGTTGTAATCTTTTGCAAAACCACAGTTTCTTCATCAGTCTTCCTCTGAAGTGTATCCATCCATTGTCTGTTGAGGGCAACGGTGGTGTTGACCTGTTGGACGGTAGCTTTTAGGTTGTACTGATCTCGAAGAAGAGACTTCATTGCCTCATCAGTTTCAGTGATGACTATCTTCCAGCCGTTTACTTGATCTAAATATCGGTCCAAGGATTGATTGATCATCTTAATGCCCATGGAATAACTCTGAATGTCCCGTGTCAATCGGCTGTTAGAGGTGGTTAGACCCTGCTGTGTTTCAGTGGCTTGATGTAGTACCTGCTCTTGACCCAGAATCATTTTTTGAATTTCTTCAAACTCTTTTTTCAGCCTGGAGATTTCCTCTCCCAAGTGGGAGATATCGAAACAGTTGGAGCAGTTGCTTGCAGAACCCAGATCTATAAGGCGGACAACAAAATTAGCCAAAACACGCTCCATCATTCAGAATCCTGCCTCAGAGACTCCAGTTGCATAAGTATCTCAGAGGAAAAAAAATATCCAAGCAGCTACTCTAAGTCACTGTTAAGGGAAAAAATATTTATGAAATATTTCTCTCTCAGGACACCCAGTAGGAAGTATGCCACGAGAGGTCATGAAACAGGAATAATATTTTATCCTTTTACTTCACTTGCTCTGTACTTGATAGTCCAGCAGCCATCCTTGTTGAGAGACCCATTTTTCACAAAAACAGCCTTTTGCCACTGATTACAGCCTTTTGCCACTGATTACAGCCTTTTGCCACTGATAAATATGGACTTAAATATTCACTTAATGCTTGTTTTAGCTGTACTAGCTGTTTTACTCAAAGTCATGTAGAGCATATCTGTAAAATGACAAAGTATTCTCCTACCTTGTAAACTTTCCTGGACCTTGGTGATCTTTTTGTGATAAAATGATTCCTCTTCTGATAAGAAGTCAACCTTTCTAAATACTGAAAAAAAACAGAGAGGTTTATGTGAGTGATATGCAGACTGCAGGTAGAGACATTTTGTGATGTGCCTTGCATGCCATTGTGGGCAACGCTTTAATTCTGGGAGAAATAATCACAACAGACTGTATCATAATGGATAAGGAAGGCATTTTCAAGCCAGCTGCCCTCGATAAAAATAATTCCATAGATGCGTACCATCTAGGATGCTGTTTTTAAGGTACACTGACTTGAATTCATTGTACACTATGAAATCACAGCAGTATACTACAGTATGTACCAAGTGTAATGTTCATAAAAACCATCAATATGTAATCTGTTTAGTGTAAAGGCCGCTTTTTCAAAAAAGTTGAATCTATCTCATACAGTATTTATGTTAGACCTGATTGTTATATAACGGGACATTCTTGGGGAAGTTTTTTGGAGAATGTAAAACAGATGTGTTGAAATGACATGGAAATTTCAGCAAACCAAATATTTATGTGACCACTCAATCCTCTTTTTGGGACGGGGGCTTTGTGACCAACCAAATATTTCAGAATTTCACAATTTACGGCTTGTGGTGCTTTGCTCTTGTTTTGTTTTGCCATATTATCGCTGCTTTGTGTACTGACATAACAGGAACTGGGTCCCTGATCTGGCAATAAAATCCTACAGAACTAGGATTTTAAACCTCAAATAAATGCTGAGCTCAGACCTGTCTCCAGCATGGATTTATTGCTGTAAAACAGCAGAATAAAAGTGAAATGGGCTGTATATTATTACACATTTGTCTGGTAGGACGAAGCAAAGGAACTTTTGCTTTCTGCTAACCACCTCTTGTGAATTAAGTACCTCTCAGGCTTAACATGCAAAGTGCTCATCCACCAGAACAGTTACTGTATTTTAGTGGATTACACTCAGTCAAACTGAGATATCGTACTGATTGGAAAGATACAGGTCAAAGTTGGCCAGGAAGGCTTCTCATGTAATACCTACTGACATCCTGAAGCTGCACTGGGCCCCTGGGTCATGCCTAGTCCTAAATCCTCTGTCCTGGTCGTTATTCTTTTTTTCTCCCCATGTTTTAATTTAACTAAAAGTAAGGGGTGTAAATCTGCACCCGCAGGAATGTAGAGCAGGATTCCAACTTACAGGAAGACTTCCCAGACTTCTACCCCCCCCCCCCCCCCCCCAAAAAAAAATACATATAAATTTCCCATACATGCTCTTTCACTTCACTGTCCTTCGTTAGATTTGCTTCACTGTTGGATTATTGCAGGTATTCCTACTGCATGTAGCCTAATTGCTGCATGCATAGCTGTTATCACACTACTACTCTTATGTTCTTCCGTGTGCAACAGATGTTATTAAGGGCGACATAAATTCTCCAGCAGAGTTAAGGTCGGGAAACACAACGTAAACAGATCTGAGAGGTGTGAAGGTTCACGGCGGAGCAGACTTACCTAACGATGCCAGGATAGCAACTGCTATGATAACGAACGCAAAAAAGCCGTAAAGCACTTTGACAGCCAGCTGGAGAGAGTGGGCCTGCTGGCACTTAGCACAGCCCCCTCGCGTCCTCCCTGTGAATACAACACAATCCTCTCTGTCACATAATGCCTGAGGAGCAGAGCTGTGAAACATGCATGCTGTGATTCTGATACTATCAACTGTACATTATTAACAATGGAATCTTTGATTTGGATTTAGCCAACAATGTTAAATGCAGCTATGCTTTATGTGTAATATTTAATTGTGGTCGGCAAGACAAATTAGTGAATTACTGTGATGGGTTTGAAAACAGGAGTAAGTTGCTGACACAAACATGCATGTGAATGCACATACGCGCACGCGCACACACATGCGCACACACACACACGCAAGCACGCACACACACACACACACACACACACACACACACACAGCTACTGTCACACACACACACACACACACACACACACACCGTGCCATATAATGCCAAGTAATCCCCTATTGGCTCATTATTCATTTTAAAAACATTTTCTACACCAATGTGGCCCAGACACATTTGTCTTTCCTGTGTGAGAAAGGTCGTGTTTTGCGCTGGAAATACTTATTTTCATGTGAATATTTACGTTAGAGGAATGACAGGATAATTGTAGAGACCTTGTTGAAAGACCACAATGTTTTAAGGGGCAGGTCCTTTGAAGGCCATCCAATGCTATTATTTTACACTGAGAAAAGTATTTTATTAGGACCTGTATAATTCAATTTCATAAATTTAATATAACTTAATAAGGTCAGAAGATATCATTGTAAAAACATGATTATGTCTTCTCTAGCTCCTGGGAACTGTGCGAAATAGGTTTTCTAGTGGTTAGTTTCAATTTCAAGCACAGCTGCTCCAAATGTGCAGCATTCCCACGTCTTAACAGGCTCTGGGCCACAGGCCTCAGTCGGTCCAAGAACTGCACCCGTACATAGGAAAGAGAGAATGAATGCATTGCGCAATGCACGTATGGAGCAGCCTGGAAGACCTTTCCTCACCTCTGAATGAGGGCATTTCGTCGTCCTCTCCTGTCAGATCCTCCTCTGTAAAACAAGGAGGGAGACTGAATCGGAAAACAATGGAGGCCGTTTCATCACACGGCCATGGTAACTGCTTGTAATATACATGTACCATTACGTAAGATAATGTTTCTCCGGCTTCTACAATATTTTTCATTGTCGCACAGCACGTTGTAAATTATGGCTCTGGGTTGCACCTGGTTACAAGAGAACAAAGCCCACTTTATGAATTTGATCGGAATCTGTTACTGTATGCGGGTATTTATTCCCAGAATTCACTGCTGGAACGACTCCAGCTAAATACAAACACACTCAGAAGTCTTTAAAAAAAGTAAAGGGCATGAGAAAGGATGTTTTACATAACAGAATAATATTTATCTTTAATCTAAAAATACCATCTCTAACTGTGCCTGCGCTTCGTAGAGCGAAACGAGAAATATCTCTCGATCTTTTCCTACCTTTAAAGAGCTGATTTTCATATCCACAAAAGCTCTCTGAAAAAAAAAAGAAGACAGCAGAAGACACTTGCGTTATAAACAAATTAATTAAGCGTGACGGAATAAAATATGCGACCTCGGGAAACACTCCAGTTTCATTACCAAGGTCATAAATCACTAAACCAAAGAATTGTAACACAATAACCTGGCCTGTCCCAGCACTTTCAAAGCAAGAGACACAAAACATGCAATGCGAAGACTCCTTTCAAACGTGATTTGTCATTTTTTGGCCCAGGTCTAAGATTGACATAATTACAAGGATCAGGGACAAATATTTTTACTCCTTTTTCTGGAAAGAGTGCAATGGAAAAGATGTGTATGAACTCAGATAAATGGTCCCCTTGGTAACTGCGTATGAATTGCTGGAGGTGGGCACAATGTGTGTGTTACTAGTCCGCTATGATGCCGTCACTCCAGGTTACAGCTCCCTATGGCGGGAGGTCAACAGGAACACTTAGCCGACTGGCTCCACGGAGGAATTAAATTTGGATTATACCTTGGAGTGGGTACAACAATAACAGCTTTTGCAATGACCATTTTAACCCCAATCAATGTTTTGTGAGCGTATTCCTGCAGAATCTGGAACTATATCAAGGACCTTTCTTTCTTGAGAATAGTTCCATGCCATAAACATTTTGCATTTTTTAATGCTTTCTACCGATTCCATGATATCACCACTCGTTAAGTCTCTCCTTGTACCTTTGCATTATGCAAACATGTACAAGTGAGTCTCTGAGGCAAACGGCAGCTAGCCTTGTGCAATGGAAATTACATCTCTCTGTCAAACCTTCTCTGCCCTGGCATAGGCTAAGACAGGACCCGAATGGGACATCAGCCAAAGGTTGCTAAATGCAATGCACGCTCCTAAGAGCCTTGAAGTCTTTTCAAGTGCTTTTATTATGCTTGTTTCTATGTGCCCAACACTGGTGTGTTATTAAAAATAAATGTTTTCTTACAATATTATTTTCTTGATTAACACAATGAGTGATCATAAAACCCTTGCACGAATATGACTGCACAGTAGAACACACACGCGCAAGCACGTGGGTAGGCGCTCACACAAACACACAGGTCTCATTTGTGTACTTCCTGTCAGCATTTCTTATGCACACTCAGAAGGAGCTGCATCACCAATGGTTAATGCAGAATGCCCCAATGCTCTTCTCTTATTCCCTCAAAGAGACAGATCCTCCTCTGAACTACACAAAACCTTTTTCCAATATACCTGCACTTTTCCCAATTGAATCCACCTGCGCTGGCGTGTGTTTTTGCGGCCGGAAAGAGCGATATTCTTAACTCGGGGGCGAGGATATTTATGCACACTCACTGAGAGACCAGAGTCAGGCTCGAGAAGCCAGTCTGAAGAGGTAGTGGGCCAGGCAGAGTTTCTCAAGATTCTCAGCCTTTGCCTTTCCCAGTCAGCCGTGGCCGGCAACAGCAGGCAGGGCCTGGACGCTGGCTCACAGTTGACTGGTAGAGAGGTAGACCCTACTGTCTGACTGTTTACTCCCCTTTAAACAGGCCCCTCATGGCAGGAAGGGCCTGGACGCTGGCTCACAGTTGACTGGTAGAGAGGTAGACCCTCCTGTCTGACTGTTTACTCCCCTTTAAACAGGCCCCTCATGGCAGGAAGGGCCTGGACGCTGGCTCACAGTTGACTGGTAGAGAGGTAGACCCTCGTGTCTGACTGTCTACTCCCCTTTAAACAGGCCCCTCATGGCAGGCAGAAGACTGACATTACGCCATAACAAAGACGACTGTTGCCCGGCCAACACAACAGTCTGAAGTTGGCATTCTATAGGGGACCTTGGACACTTTTCTTTTTTTTATTTTTAAACGTCAATGTTTCACCACACAATTACCATTTCACCTGTTTATCTAAGCGGAACCTGGGAATCATTTGAAAATGATTGAAAACCATTGAGATTGTGATGGAAAATTGAACATGAATTCCAAGAAATATGTCGTGTGATTTAGACACTAAGCCAGTGGCCTTTACAGGGCCAATTTAAATACATCCAATAAAACAGGTTTATTTGTTACGATCCTGATACGGGACGAACCCAAGTGCAACGACCAGGAGGCAGATTCAAGAAAATGGTAATTTTATTAAGCGTTGGGGTAGTCCCAAAGCTGTACAGGAAAGGAAAACAGGTTAATTAATTAAACATAAGTAGAGTCCCTTACGGACTGCTCCAAGCCGGAGCTGGGCTTGAAAGTCAAGGTAGGTTCCAAGCCGGAACCAAACGGGTTCAGGACTGGGAGTCCAAACCGGACTGGGTGCGGAAGTGCCCTACTGTTCCAAGCCGGAACTGGTTAGGGAAGGTGGAGTAGTGGCACCGGGTCTGGACTGGAACTGGACCGGGAGGTCCACTCAGGAAAACGGAAGGTGGCACGGAACTTGTTCCAAGCCGGAACTGGACTTGATCGGAGGTGTATTACACACCGGAACTGGACTGGAACTGGACTGGAACTGAACCGGGAGGTCCACTCAGGAAAACGGAAGCCGGCACGGAACTTGTTCCAAGCCGGAACTGGACTTTACCAGAGGTGTACAACACACCGGAACTGGGCTGGTACTGGACTGGAACTGGACCGGGAGGTCCACTCAGGGAAACGGAAGCCGGCACGGAATTATTCCAAGCCGGAACTGGACTTTAACGGAGGTGTACGAAACACCGGTACTGGACAAGACCTGGGCTGGAGCTGGACTGGAACCGGACTGGGTAGGTAGCTTGATGAATGGGGTAGAAAGCAGAGGTTAATGGCAGGGTACTGTGACAGGACTATAGCTGAAGAAAGCACCGCGGAGTTGGAAGGTGCGGCGTGGCTCGGGCAAATCTTGCTGAAGCCGGCTAACATTCAGGGATCCTGGTACCGTAACCGAAGTACAGGAGGTAGGTGACATAGGGAGGACAAGACACAGCTACAGGGAGGCTGGAACCGCGGCGTCTGGAGGTTGAAGGGAGACAGGTAAGTAGCATGCAACAGAGAATGTTTCGGAGGGATAGCTACCAAACTGCAAACCAGGTAAACAGGTAAAAGACAGCAAGCTGACGAGTACTGGACCAGAAGCGTGACATGCCATAAACACGGTTGGTTAGTTAACGAACTGGCGCCGACTAGCAGCCAGCCAGGGGTTTAAATGGTGCAGGAAATGAAGGAGAAAATGAGAAACAGGTGTGATGTTCAATCGGGAGTGATTGCCGAAGCACAGCAGTGAGGAATGTGAGTAACGAGAGGGGAGAGTGATAGGCGGAAGTTAAAGTGGAAAATAAGCCGAAATGAACCCGAGGGAAACGCCCAGTCCGCAGCCAGGGGGAAAACACGGACAGGGGATCCAACATGACACGGAAGGAAACAAGGAAAACATGGAAAACGGACAGGAGGGGAACGGAACGTTACATTATTTTCCCATAGGAACACCACATGTGCCAATTATAGTGGGTACTATAGAAGATTCCATTGATATCCACAGTGTCCTGAAATAACGTGCAAAGGTATTGCATGGATTCAATGTCAAATGCATTTGAATGTACATGCACCATTTCACAATCAAAGTGGTACAATCCCACCCTCAATCTTTAAACACTGCACATTTTTCCATTCAAAGTGAGACGAAACATGGTATGTGTTAAGGTCATATATGAATATTCTTACCAAGCAGTTATAACGATGCAGACCAAAAACCCAAGTTTATATCTAATTATTATGGATTTTAAAGTTACTTAGTTAACATATGCATATCCACCAGAGTTCACAGTTCAGCCAGAATCAGCATGCATACTCTATCTCAAACTTTTGTTGCATACTGGAATAATGAAAGCAATCCTTTGACAGTCTACCGTGGTCTAGAACACACATGTTTTGGGATATAGAGGTATTTAGCACTTACTGGAAAAAGGTGTGGTATATTTCCTATCTTACTCATATAATGGGAAGGGGTCCCACAAATTTCTCTCAGTCTAGCTTTCAGAGACCATTCTTTTGTCTTTAAATTGGCAAAGGACAATGCGGAGTTCAATTATAATGCCATTTTTCATACATTACATAAGCCGTAAAGTTCACAAAATCTCGAGTCATCATATTCCAGTTCAGCCACCCGGGACGTTGTGCTAAAATCTCTGTCACACTGTAAACGTGCTCAGAGAGCGCTTAAACCCAGACCGTAAACTGAGATCATGGAAGGGTAACCATGGTGACAGTGGTGTTTTTATGGATTACTGTACAACACAAGCTGTGAAAGGACGAATACATGCAAGTGTAGAGAATGTAAGGAGATCTGGCAAAGTGAAAAGAGCCAATGCTATCCATCTGTGTCCTTTCCCTGTTGTTTGACGTACCGCCACCCATCCAAACAAAGTTGCAGCTCAGCTAAAATGCCTCATTTGAGCACAAAAGGCCTGCAATTGTGTCAGACTACCTTTAGGATCTACTCAACACAGCAAATGACTGTAACTACATCCACATGTGAACCAACTGCTGATTACCATCTTTTTTATCTGTAAGAGCTGGCCAATTTATTTGTCTCACACTTGGCAATAATGAAAGGTAAGGCATAATCATAGCTAAAGTCTAGCCTCAGTGAAGCAAGATAAAGTTGATACATGCATACCATCTTGGAGTCAAAGAGATATCTGACATCATAGCATATCTCTACCTACATTTTTCAACATTTTTGTAGAATGTAGAGAACATGGGGCCAACTTTGGAGTTGTCAGTTTAGCGAAAATGCCCTCTAAGGACACCAGCCATCCATAGGCAAGAGTAAGGGCGGTCCTGTAATTCCTTTCTTTTGTCAAGGGAAACTATGCATGGATGCATCTTGGATTTAGAATGAATTAGCTCCTATGGGAAACTGGCATGATGAATTTCCTGTTGGAGATTTCTAAATGTTGGACAATGGTTAGTCTGTCTCAGTGTTTGCTTGATTAACCTCCTGAGCCAACCCGAACGATGTCATTTTTAGACAAATGATTACGAAGTATGGCAGAGGCACCAGGAAGTTGGTCACCTTCTCCATGTTCAGTTGATGGATTGAGGTAATCATGGGAAGTCTTGGTAGACAGGTGTTGACCTGAGAGAGAAGTTAGAGGGCGTGATGGACCATTGCAATGTTAAGCTCCGTGTTTGGCAGAAAGCCGCTAACGGTTATCCACCAAATCTCTTTGTGATGGAAAAATCCTCCACCACAGCTCCACGTAATGACAGGACAATCCCCATTCCCATCAGACAGAAAACATTTTCCAGAGACATTACAGCCTGAACTGTGAACAAATAATATTAATGTTGTAGTGAGGGAAGTAGATTTTGGGTTTTGGGTTTTGGCTGCAGGAAGTCTCATACCACCGCAATGCTGACTGTGAGTCTGAACTCGGAATGACATTGAACAAGAGCACGGAAAAAGCACACACTCTGACTCAAGGAAATCCACTGTATTTGTCTAATGTTTGCTGCTGACCCCTGACCTCCTGTCTAGGAAATACATGTTGTGTGAATTTATTTGGTTTTCACTGATCTTTTGTTGTTGACCTCAAATAGCTTCTGGATTTGGTTAGACAGCTTCAGTTTTTGGATAGTTTTGTTCTCCTCTGGGCAGACAACGTGCAAGCTGTCTACAGTCATTCACTGTCTAATTCCAGTGTACAACAGGCATAACAAAACTAAAATAAATTACATACAAACCATACGCAACAAGGACATTCATTCATAGGGTAAAGGATATCCTTTTAAGAAAATTTTTGGACTGTGTTCCATTTGTAATAAAGTAGACTGTATTCATCCTCAAGGTTATTCAGATTAAAACACCCTGTCTGAACCATATATTCAATTTGGAACATTGGAAAGCCAAGGAAACCCCCAACTGTATGTAATAAAGACAAGCGGCCTTGAATTCCAGTTGAGGTTCCGCTGTTTTAAATAGTTACGTGGGAATGTGCGGTCCCAATCAAAGTGGTGTCACGCCAGGAATGTGTTGATCAAGCCTGCCTGACTGAAGCTGTAGAGAATTGATTTTAGGCCTTCATACTGTGTGGTTCTGTGGTGAAACCAGAGTTTGGACATCAAATTAAACCATTTGTAACCCTCTTGCTGTCATGCAATCCAAGCATCTCCTGGAAAAACTCAGAAAAACATGTCTGCTTTGTTTTGTTGACCACAAGGTCTGTCTTAACTCTTCTAGTAATCCTTTTTAAAGTGATGCTCATTCTGTGATTTCCTTGTGTTCTTTGAAAATAAAATCACAAAAGTCTTATTATTTTTGTACTCTCTGGTCCTGTAATAGCCTCTGATGTTTGACAATGGTTTTACTTGACACAAATGGATTGGATGTCATCAAAGTGGTCTCCGTCTGTCACAGAAATCTGTTTTTCTAAGTACAGTACTGTGTCTCAGCCACACACCTGTTGCTCATAAAAACAATGTCTACCTAGTTTCTTTACTCTTTACTTTAGGAATGTATTGGTGTTTCACTATTTTTGAAACCATTCAAAGCTTAAAACTGTTGATTTATACTGAGGAATGAAGGGACCCCATACCCGTTAACGTTTCCCATAAATACCTCAACATTTTACAACTACCTGTCCAGCTAGTGCCACATGTCGCCGCTGCTCAGCTTGTTCCTGGTGGATCGCTCAATGTTTTTGCCTCTAAAAGTCATTCAATGTTGATTGAATTACAGGATTTAAAGATATGCCTTTTGATGTAATTCCCATAAACTAATTTAAGGTAACCCAAAGCAAATGTATGTTTAGTGCAAATCTGACGTTCTGAACCGGGCAGGTTTCAAATTAAAGAGGAGGATGTCTCGTGTCCAAAATCAATAAACCAACCTTCTTCCTGAATTCTCAGAGGTCCACGTTTAAAAGTGAGCTGTCTGCACGTTTACGTGCATGTGCACTCTCATGTTCTGTAGAGACACATTTATCCTCGGTAGCAAAAGAGGGGTTTGCAATAATATATATCACTTGGATTCTGCATAATGTACAACATACAGCATCAATAAACAAAAGACAATCCCCCTTACCTTTCATGATGTGACTTAAAACCAACTTCCTTTCTGACGTAAAAATACCTAGGTTGAACAGAGGAATCCCCTCAAAATATATTCTTGACTGAAGTAAAGGTCTCTACAGCAAAAGTAAGAGGAGAGCTGTTCAGCATCCGACTCATCTGGTGTAGGTTACAGTGAACACATGCGTCCACAAGCATGGGTTCTCGCTTGCTTGCGGGAGGTTTAGAATGCCCAGACAACTGGAATCCCAAGTTTGCTTTAAAAAAAAATCTGTCCAAAAAGTTACCCGCTAATATTTCTCTGAGTTGTATCCGTCTCTCTGTGAACATGCATTCCTCAAAGCCCATGGGCACGTTCAGCAGCGACCCGCGACTTGATCTCCAGCCTGCATAAACTTCCACTGCAAAACAAAAAACACGCGACCAGGCTAGATACTACTTTCGCGCTGCAATGTGCAAACTGTTACATGCTGCCTCTCCCATATACAGCAAGAGGGAAATGATACCTTGGACAGTAACCATGTGCAGCGAGGGGAAACACGACAGGGGCAAGAGAGAGGGAGGGATATAGGGAGGGGGGCGAGCGAGTGTTGTAGCAAGTCAGCACTTTGACTGTCGCTAATTGCTAACAAATGTCCAGATTCATTCGACGGGAAGAACACCTTTACCTTCTGTGATATCTGCCGTTCAAAACAATGCAACTGTTTACAAGGATTATTTGCAGTTCGCAGAATCCTGCTTCGCGATAAACGTCTAAGAATTTAGGTAGTCCCGATTTAGGCCTATTTATTATTCGTTCGTTTATTATTCATAATAAAGTAATTATACTAATACACAAACTAATTATTATTCATATTCGTTCGTTTTCGGGTGGTGTTAACTAACTGGTAGAGATAGGACGTTTTAAAGCACTCTAATTGGAGATAAGTAGGCTATACTTTATTGACGTAGGCCTACTTGATATCACCGTAAATTTTTAATACGAATTGTAAATATTATAGTTTATTTTTGGATCAGTGATATTATAATTTGCAATAGGCTACACTATTTATGCAAACCATGTCTGCTTGTGCTCAGGAACGCTGTTCTTGTTTTTGCTGTTCAGTGATCCGCGTGCCATATGAAAAAAAAAAAAAGTCATCTTCCATAATGCACATGTTGGAATGTTTAATTGTTTCTTAATTTCCTGAGTTAACTCTGACCTACATACTCATTTATGGGTTTGTTGTTTTGCATGGCTAAATCGATTTCCCAATCACTGCTAAGGACCAGATGCAATTAAAGTCGCCATGTTTGTGCCAGTCATGTTGCGCCTGCATTGAGGGGTGCCGGCATTACTACTCATTAAGAATCCGTTGAACAATGCCAGTTTTCAACGGTACATTTACAGAATCCATTCCCAGACATTCAAAGTCATGCATTTTGATGATTGATGTTTTAAAAGTAATCGTACAACGTGTATCAATTATTGCAATTCTGAAGATTGTTCTGAAGACGAATGCTTGTAAGAACTTGCGGTGGCTAGGGAGATCATGCCAGAGGTTGTTTTTCAAAGGCATTGCACTTGACCGGTGACCAAGAAGCTGGTGATTACACGAGACATGGACATTGCCACAGCTAATGTTGTTTTAAAACGTGCTTGCTCTTCTTCAACTTCGAATTGAGCCCTAAATGTAGTCTTGGACCCAGTTCTCCGTCCTTGGGGACCTTGCTTTATGAAGGATCCAGAACCCTTTCAAAGTTCAGCCAAATGTTTTACATTCTTAAAGGCGTATCACATTTGTCAGTGGATTTGGGTTAAACAGGCTGGGGTGGGCGTTCAACATGCTTTTTGATTGATTCCCCATTATCTCCCAGTGTTTCAACGAATCACCTCGGTCGTGACCTTGATAGAGGGAGCATATTCTGGAAGTCACTGGAAGGCAAGCCTCAATAAATCAGTGAATCGATAAACATTCCAAGATGTTCTTTTTTAAATTTTTTTAAATCCTTTCTGTTTTTTTGGAAAAGGGAGTCTGACACCAATTAGTTTTGTGATGAAAATCATCCAAGCTTGATTTGATCAAATCCAATCTTCTGCGCAGAAGTTGAAAAGAAGATTCCAAAGGGAGGGTGTTTGGCAATGTGTTTAAAGCGAAAACAGAACACATTTGCACGTATGTTTCATATGCAAGGCCTGAGCGCAAAAACGACATTCCTTTTATGGATAATGAACTACACTCATAGGCTCATAACTTTAGGGCCTTCAAAGTGGCACGTTAAACACATTTTCTTTGATTTCTAATGAGCTATGAATTGTTTGCTTCTCCAGCCGGTTGTAACTACTGAGAACACCAGCTGCTCAGGGAGACTTGAACTTCACCCTGCCCTTAACTTTGGATAGGTTTTTAGTTTTTTTCCCTACATGCACACTTCATTTTCTTTGTCTTGTTAAGTTCATCCAGATGAAGTAAAGAAAACTCAAAATTCACCGTAACAACTACATTTAGGTTGACTAAAGTCATACGTCTTAAATCAACTAAGAAGGATCAAGAGCATACTTCTGGTTTACCATTAAAAGTCTATGTAAAATATTACAAAGATTAAGGTATTTACAAAGGGTTTAACTTTATATGGTTTTAGAGTTAACCTGGCTGGCACATGCGCATGTCTGATAGTTCACATGGTCTCAGGTGCCATATTGCAACTACGGTTGCATTGCAATCAATAAGAGTGGAATAACTTGGTTCCTGATTAGACATTTGTGCTCGGCTATCTGGTTCTTCTGTGATGGGAGGCCACCCTGGGCTGGGGATGAAAAAAAAACACCATTTTGTACATCCTGTGCTCACACTCACAGGGATTATGTGAATTCAAAATTTTATAAATCTACCATAATTTTAGGATATGTTGATGGGCCAAGAATTTGATGCATAAATTCCAGGAAGGAATGTACATGTGTGACATATTATCAAATGTGAAATGCGATTTGTTGGACTGACAGATGGATGGGCTCTACCGGGCTATCCCAGCATGCAATGGGCAAGAGGCAGGGGAATACACCCTGGACAGGTCACCAGTCCATCACAGGGCACGCACACAGACACACCATTCACTTACACACTCATATACCTATGAGCAATTTAGAGTCGCTATTAGCCTAAGCTGCATGTCTTTGGACTGTGTGAGTGCTCGGAGGAAACCGGAGTACGGCTTGGTGAGGAAACCGGAGTACGGCTTGGTGAGGAAACCGGAGTACGGCTTGGTATGGAATCCCTCCTTTGTGTTGCAGTCTCACCCTGGGGTGGAGGGCTTTCAGTAGAGGTGTAAAATCCAGGGGTCCGAAAGTAAAAGTCCTGCCACGTGTGTTTCTTCCACCCATGAACTCAGCCAGCTGATTTGACTAATTAGTTCAACCACTTGGCTGAAGAATTGTGCTAATTATCAAATCCAGGTGACTGGAACAAAATACTGGGGAGGATTTTTACTTTCTGAACCTGGATTTTACACTTCTTTCAGTAGGCAGGTTTCCCTTGTCTTATCATGCCAGCTGTGTACGACGTCGACTCCTCTGATGTAATTACTGTGCAGCTCAGCAGGATTTTTGTACTGGGCCGGGCCCAATTTGAAGGCTTCAGAAGAAAACAAACAGCCCATATGTTACATTTCAGTTTCATCATAGTTGATATAAGTATCATTAAAGGTTCACGGCAGCTTTTGACAACTGATGTTGTATTTATCAATAAAACTGAACCTGCTTTTAGCCCAAAGCTTAAACCAAATCATACAACAGTTCATGAATCATCATGTGTGTGAACATTTATTAGATATGTATTCTCAAGAACTGTGAAGGTGCTATGCATATATGATATTTAAGCACTTTAATTAAACCACACCAAAATATGTTTGGAAGCATAAAATTCCAACATTTGCTTACATTTTTAATCAATTTTTATCCCATGTTTTTTATTTTATCCAAATGTAGACTGGGCGGTCATATTTATTATTGCTAAAATGTCCTGGATAACACAAGGAAACCCTCACCCAAAGCACGTCTCTTCAATCCACAGTCCACCACCAACACTGCACAGTTATTGCCTTGGTAATTGCCAAAAAACATATTCCATTTTAATTAATGACATCTAATGGTCTGATATCACATTTGTAAGATTTTGTGGATTTAACTTGTTAACTACATCAGAAAGATAGTGGTAACGCGACCAACCTCCACTCTCTTTGTTATAAACAGAATTCATTGATAAGTAATGCAACCTCTTTGAATGCGAGCGCATGAGAAGCAAAGCGGAATTAGATCATTATTGAACTGGCAACCTTGATAATAACACTCGTGAACAGGTTAATCACAATTACCCATTTAAAGATCAGTATTAATTCTGCATTTTTCCAAACTCAGTAGCCTCCTTTGCAGGAACTTTTAACACACAGTGATGGGGTTTTTTAAGTCTGGTACACTGCCACCTGGTGGGCAATGTTTATATTGCCTCACATCTGATACTCACTTATCTGGTTTTATAAGGAGATCTTAGTACAGTGATATTGTAAGGGCAGGGATCTGGGGACTCTCAAACTCAGGGCTCCAGGGCGAGAGGTAGCTGCACAAACCACTGCACTAAAGATGAATTCATCTTTCATGAAGAATTCATGAAGTCAGGCAGCCTCCTAAGTGGATTGCTACAATATGAATAAATAGGTGATTTCTTACGGAAGTATGTTGATATGTGATATTATGCCATTATTTTTAAACAAGAGTGAAATATGCTTCTTTGGGAGCATGACTGCAAAAAATCTGGAATAAAAGTAAAAAAATAGATGATTTATTACTGGTAGACAAAGATAAATATTTACTTATCAGAGAATGAATGCGACGCACACCTCTTTACTTTTATGATTGTAAACAATCTCGACAACACAGTCGCTGTTGCAATACTTTCTCTTAACTAAGTGTGGCTTGTGGTGAACAGAGTCCAGATGTCCTGTTGCTTGGGGAAGAGTTTAATGGGCTGTGAGTCGGACTATCTTCCAGAAGGGCCAGCTTAAACTGACCTAATTAAAACTGAAAATGGCTTTGGACTGCAACTTATGGGCCCTGAAAGTTTCCCCTTCTCTGTAATTTACCTCCAACATTAACTTTCTTTATTATAGTGCAAAAGTGCTACTTTCAGCTGCAGGGAACTGACTTTCAATTCAATTAATAAATACATTCAAAGGAACCCTCAGCCTGATTCAAAAAGCACCACAATATGCCTTTCTTAAAACCTTAAAAGAAAAAACTACTTAATACTACGTCGGCTACACATTTCGGAGGAATATACCTGTCAGAAGTACTCACGGCTTAGGCAGTGAATAGCAACACTGCACAGTTAGCCCAAGGCCTAAAATATGGAGGAAAACATGATACACACATTCAATGAAGGTGTTATACTTTTAAAACATGCAGTGTAGAAAGTATCCAGAAAGCTCAGCCATTGTCGTCCTCTTCATTTGACAAAGGGCGAATTCCTGCTGAGGTATTGTTACTTGTATAGATGCCTCAGCCTTTTGGACATTTTATATTTCGGGACTCGATTAGTTTCCTCCTCTGGCAGCCTGCCGGTGACCTTGGCCCTTCAGGGACACTGTGGAGGAGAGACAGTGGCACTCCTCCTCCAGCCTGGCAGGGCGCCCACAGGAGAAAAGCATCATTTGTATTAGGTCCTCTGTCTTATAGTCAGGAGACAATAAAAGAGGGAGGCTACTAGAATAATTGTCTTTAGTGCTTTTATTCTTATCATTCGAAATAGAGCATGTACCGGCTGTCAGCCACATCCCTGTTCATATTTTGACTGTTCAATTTTCAGTTTTTCTATTTGTTATACATTTGGCCTTCTTACATAGAAGCTGAAGTTTCGTGGCGCGCACACAAATCAGCTCCGCCTGAAGTTCAGACCGAGGTGAAAAAATGCCCCTGTCGGCAATTCGCATGACAGGTTTTCCGCAATGGCGGGAAATACTGCCAGGTGTGGAGGACAAAAGTACAGACCCTGGAGGGAGCCAATGTTCCTACCAGGTGCATTATGATTCAGAGGAATGGGCAGCGTCGAGCCACCGGGCTTGTTCGCCAGGGAAACATAGGATATATGTGGCAATATGCTAGATAACATAAGGGGCGGTATGCTTGATTCAAAATATACATATTCAATATAGTGTGTATATTTATATTGTGTGATGCCAAGTGAAATAGCTCATACATGGTATAAATAATGTTTAACCTTAAGGAAATGGAATAAGTATTGTAGCAGAACCCGGGGTGTTGAGTTTCAACTCCGCCAATGATTAATAATAAAATCAGCATACACAAGCAAATGCAATCAAAAGGCTGTTTATTTGGGAAATGTTCACCGGAGGGAGGGGAAAAGGGAATGGAGAAAACAGGGAAAGGGACAAAGGTTTACTTGTTTAGTCCGTAATCCAAGTTTCAAATCCAAGCCGGTTTCTCATACAAAAAAAAGGTCAATCACAAAACGGGGTTCTCAAAAACAGTCCAAGTCGTTATCCGAAATCCAAGCACAATTCACTATCTCTCTCTCTCACAACACGTTTCCCTCACGGTACTTTACAAAAAAGTGGTTTTGTTGGTGGCTTTTTATCCCTGGGCCTGAGAGAGAGAATGGGCTGCAAGTGTGCTGAATTACATCCTGCCAGCCCAAATAAGGGAAAGGGGTGGAGCCAGGAGGCTGGCACATATTTCCCCTCAATCACCATTCCGTGGGCTGCCTCCGGATGGCTGCCACAGTATATGATAAATGTACTTCACAGCAGTGCATTTGTTAAAAAAAAAGTGTATTGAAATATCTGAAACTGGCATTGATTTGTATCCTTTCCCATATACACTACTCACAAAAAGTTAGGGATATTCGGCTTTCGGGTGAAATTTCAGGATGAACCTAAAATGCACTATAACCTTTACAGGTGAAATTAATTTGACCTTCTCTAAACTTTTGAATGCACATGTCCAACTATTCAATGTTTCAGTACTTTTTGCACAACTTGCTGTTCTCTAACAAGGAGCTGAACGGCAAAATTCACAACAGGTGTTTGATCCATGAATCGACCAATACATTTCCTGGTTCAATTAGAATTGGTATTTAAACAGTCCTCTTCATCATGCTGTTCACATTTTGACATCATGAGACCAAGACGACACCTAACAATTGATCAACAGTACCTCGCCATTGCGAGGCTTCAAACAGGATGTTCTCAGAGGGAAGTGGCCACTGAGCTTAGAGTGTCACAGAGTGTCATCAGCAGGTTGCAACAGAGATACAGAGAGACTGGAAGAGTCACAGAAAGGCATAGAAGTGGACGTCCTTTGGCCACATCCCACACTGATGACCGCTTCATTGTGAACAGTGCCCTGCGGAACCGGATGATGAATGCCACTCAACTCCAGGCACATTTAAGGGAGGTGAGAGGCACCCAAGTGTCACGTCAGACCATTCGAAACCGTTTACATCAGCGTGGTCTGCGTGCTAGACGACCTGCAAGGGTACCTGACCACACCACCAGGCACAGGCGTCATCGTCTTGCATGGGCCAGGGAGCATTTACGCTGGACGAGGGACCAGTGGGCCTCAGTGCTGTTCTCTGATGAAAGTCGATTCACGTTGAGCAGAAATGATGGCCGCCAACGATGTTGGAGACGTCAAGGAGAGCGCTATGCATCAGCCACTGTTGTCACCAGACGACCCTTTGGTGGTGGCGGTGTTACAGTGTGGGCAGGTGTGTCTAGTCAATACAGAACTGCCCTACACTTTGTGAATGGTACAGTGACAAGCCCATACTACCTGAATAACATCATTAATCCAGTCATTGTGCCCCTGCATGAACAACACAGGCCTAATTTCATCTTCATGAACGACAATGCTCCAGCTCATCGAGGTCGCATCATTAGGGAAAGGCTGCTGGAGACTGGGGTACCTCAAATGGAGTGGCCTGCACTTTCTCCAGACCTGAATCCCATAGAAAACCTATGGGATCAGCTGATTCACCGTGTAGAGGCTCGTAACTCTGTACCCCAGAACCTCAATGACCTGAGGGCTGCCCTTCAAGAAGAGTGGGATGCCATGCCTCAGCAGACAATAAGTCGACTTGTGAACAGCATGAGACGTCGTTGTCAAGCTGTAATTGATGCTCAAGGGCACATGACAAGTTATTGAGACATTGACATTTTTGTTGTGGTATACCCACCACTGTTGTTGGCTTTTGTTTCAATAAATTGTTTGAGATGAGGAAATCACAATTGCATGCTTCTACTTAAATGCCCTACTTTCATGATACGTATAATATCACTGTAGCGTGAACTTACATTTTCCATAAATTTCACCCGAAAGCCAAATATCCCTAACTTTTTGTGAGTAGTGTATAGTATAAGTATTCGTTGCAATAACTTAATATATTTCATGTATATTCCATTTCTGTAAGGGCATGGATGAAGTGTATGTCTCCTAATTCACGCGTGTTACGACCCGAAACCCACCCGCGTTACAATAACTAATAAGTGGTTACAAAGGGTCTAACACAGGGGTGTCCAATCTTATCCGGAAAGGGCCGGTGTGGGTGAAGGTTTTTGTTTTAGCCCAGCACTTCACCACCTGAATCAACTAATCGTGCTCTTCAATCAAGACCTTGATAAGTAGAATCAGGTGTCAGTGCTGGGCTAGAACAAAAGCCTGCACCCACACCGGCCCTTTTCGGGTAAGATTGGACACCCCTGGTCTAACAAATGTGTGCCAGCTCAAATAAGCCTTCTTAAAAATCCATAGTTTTGCTTAATTGGCAAGAACTCAACAGCAACAATGGTAGGTAAAACTAGAGGAAGCTCTAACTAACTTACCTAATCTTTAGTATCAAAGCTATTTAACTCTGAACCGGAAAACAAAATACCAAAAGGCAAAGGAAAGTCTTCCGCAGCCTTACTAAACTTCACTCATTTCTTCCTTCTATCAAAAGGCAACACTATACTAAAAAAAGAGCTTCCTCCCAAAATATACATAGAAAGCAGAGTCTCAAACCAAAGAAAAGGATGAATCACACCCTCAATGAGAGAAATGCCACAAGTATATATAATCCCCTGGTAATCAGGCACAGGTGTCTTCAATTGCCAATCACTACCCAGATGACCCGAATGAAACGAGTTGCAGACAATTAAAGGGCCACTCGCAAAGCAGCATAGGCACGTAACACCCCCCCTCGCCCCCACACATAAACAATGACTAATCCGTCCAATAAACTTGACATCTGCAGATTAGACATTGAAAACCAAACAAAATTTACCTAAAGAAAACCAACAGAATGACACAGGCTTAAAGAGCATCTGTAGTGTGTGGCTCACCAGGGTGTCCCGAGGCCAGTGTGTCTGATGTGTGGCTCACCAGAATATCCTGAGAGCAGAGTGTCTGTGATATGTGTGGCTCACCAGAACCACTCGTCCGGGATATGAATATTTATAAGGAGACGTGGCTACTTTGTTTTCCATGTGGTCCTTTGTCCTCCAAAGTCCTTTTGCTGCTTTGATATTTTTTGCTGTAACTGACTCATTTATCCTTATTTCTTGTGTGCATTTATAACAGGACACATTTGTAGTTTTGTATGTGCCAGTTGGGGTTTGTTTTGTGTTGTCCATGGTCTGGACTTTGTTGCTTGCACCACAGACACTCTGGCCTCAGGACAGCCTGGTGAGCCACACACCACAGACGCTCTTTGAACTTCTTACCATTTCAGGCTCGCTTTGTGCTGTACAGTTCTGGACTTTGTTTGCTTGCTATTGGAGCTCACTGTCGTCCAAGATCTGTATTTTGTCCGCGTGCCATTAAGGGTTGGCAAGTCTATGACCTGGACTTGGTAAATGTCCTATATTGGACTTTGTATCTGTCATGTAGTCCTGTTTGCTAATACTGCTATGTGAGCTGTTTTTTTTTTTTCAATAAAAAAACAACAAAAACTGACTAATCCGTCCAATAAACTTGACATCCGCAGATTAGACATTGAAAACCAAACAATTTACCTAAAGAAAACCACAAAGGGAAGTAAAAACCAACAGAATGACACAGGCTTAAAGAGCATCCTGGTGAGCCACACACATCACAGACACTCTGGCCTCAGGACACCCTGGTAAGCCACACACCACAGATGCTCTTTAAGCCTGTGTCATTCTGTTGGTTTTTACCTCCATTTGTGGTTTTCGTTAGGTAAATTTTGTTTGGTTTTCAATGTCTAATCTGCGGATGTCAAGTTTATTGTACGGATTAGTCTGTTTTTTGATGTGTAAGCAACAAAGTCCAGAACATGGACAACACAAAACAAGCCCCAATTGGCACAAACCGAGTCCGTATCCTGAACAGGAACAAAGTGAGCCTTTACTGGAAAGCAAACAAGTCCAACTCAAGGACGAAACAAAACGATCCATAAAGGACAAGCGACAAAGTTCAGGACGGACAGCACAAAACCAGCCTTAAATGGCAAGCTAACATACAAAACTACAAATATATTCAGTCACAAATGCACACAACTGAAAATTACTAAATGCCAAGTTATTGCAAAAAAAAAAAAATAGCAGTGATTTTAGTGGACCACATGGAAAACTGTAGCCACACCTCCATGAATATTCAAATATCAGACCTCACGCAAAACAAGAATCATACGCTTAGACACGCCTACTCATGAATATTCATATCCCGGACGAGCCCCCAATTGTTACGACCCAAAACCCACCCGCGTTACAATAATAAGTGGTTACAAAGGGTCTAACAAATGTGTGCCAGCTCAAATAAGCCTTCTTAAATCCATAGTTTTGCTTAATTGGCAAGAACTCAACAGCAACAATGGTAGGTAAAACTAGAGGAAGCTCTAACTAACCTAATCTTTAGTATCAAAGCTATTTAACTCTGAACCGGAAAACAAAATACCAAAAGGCAAAGGAAAGTCTTCCGCAGCCTTACTAAACTTCACTCATTTCTTCCTTCTATCAAAAGGCAACACTATATTAAAAAAAGAGCTTCCTCCCAAAATAGACATAGAAAGCAGAGTCCCAAACCAAAGAAAAGGATGAATCACACCCTCAATGAGAGAAATGCTACAAGTATATATAATCCCCTGGTAATCAGGCACAGGTGTCTTCAATTGCCAATCACTACCCAGGTGACCCAAATGAAACGAGTTGCAGACAGTTAAAGGGCCACTCGCAAAGTAGCATAGGAACGTAACAATGTGTTATTGTGTTGTTTTGTTGCAACATTAATCTCCGTGGAAATGGACAATAAAGGTGTCACATCATATTGTGTTCTGTAGTTTTGTAGTTTTTTAGTCCTGTAGTTTTATAGTTCTGTAGTTTTGTAGTTTTGTAGTTTTGTAGTTTTGTAGTTTTGTAGTTTTGTATTGCATGCTAATGCAGCCCTGCCTGCTTCTGAACTCAAGCTGCAAACACTGCCCATCTGTGCATGACACATCGCCTGTTGTTTTTGTGCCTTGCTGCCAGGTGCAGTTAATGTGCGGCCCCTGGATGAGAGAGAATGTTCATATCTGGTGCTTTTCACTTCCTCCAAAGGGGAACGTGATGGAACAAATATAAATGTATTGTTATACCATTGCCGAGGGTTTATTATTGCACACGCTCGCATTCACAACAGTTTTCACTGTTCAACAGACATGTCATTTGTTAACCTGATGTGATGTGATGGTGATTATCCTAAATACTGCTTTTCTCTCAATCTGCAGGAAGCCACAACTCACCCATAGCACATTATTGATACGGAGCCAAAGTCTGACTCAGTGGATTACTCACACAACAGAGTTTTGTTATAACATAACCCCTGTGCAGTTTAAAAATCCAAGTGTGTTTATTGGAATAGAAGTTATTCTTCAACCAAACTTTCTGTCTATCATTTTGAGTCAGAATTAAAAATGATGATATATGTATATATGTACAGGATACACGTAATGGGCTGTCACAGGAAAAAGTAGGCATAAAAGACAGACACAATAAAGGAGACATCAACCTCCAGGCTTGGCTACTTGGAGATGAGGGCATGAAGTAACAGGTTTGTGGTCCGCAGGACTTGTTAAATCACTCTGTTTCGTAATCAGTCAGCTGCTGCATGCATACAATTTAATGTGTGTGTGTGTGTGTGTGTGTGTGTGTGTGTGTGTGTACATGTGTGTGTTTTTTTGTATGTCTGTGCCACAGATAATTATTTTGAAAAATGCACGGCTTTGTGTCATGCATTATGCAAAAACGAATAATATATCTGTCAATCATATAAGAATTTATTATTTCACGAAAGTCACAATTAAACGTAAAACCTCTCGTTCCTTATGGCAATAATCTCACCACATTAATTGTGCTTCAGCAGAGAGGGGCGGGGCAGCGCTGTTCGATAGAGCAACATTGCCCACTTCAGGCCGAAAGCTGGCTATTCTCTGAGAGCCGTGACCGGCAATTACACAACTTCCAGAAAAGTCTGAAACCACAGGGCATTCTCTGCGAGTGAATCACACTGTCAACATCAGCGCGAGGTATAAATACCTACGAGTACGCAGTCCCGCAGCTCTTCGTCAGCGGTGAAGAGGCAGGACCAGCAGGGAGGGAGGTGAGTGAGCCGCGGCTAGGATGGGAATGTGAGGTGCGTGTTTGCTGCCGAGCCCCCTGCTGCTGTGCAGTAGGCGTTCGGAGACCAGCCACCGTATCATTTACAGGCAGGGACTATAACGCTCATTAAAAACACCTCACTGCGCTGCAGTATGCGCGTACGGGCTGTAACCTGCTCCTGTGCTGTCGTCGAGACTGTCTTTCTGAATGATGGCATGCATATTGGACGGTTTGGGGGATTGTAGTCTTTATTGTAGTTCTTAGTGCCTGCTCAAGCATGATATAATATATGTTGTCTGTGCTTTTGAATGACTGATTTTCACAGGTTTGTCCACTCTTAACAATTGCAAAACATGGTCTATGGTCCATCGCAATATAGGCTCTTAATTGGTAAACAAAATTTTTTTATTGCATATGATTTCTTTTTGCCTGATTTTGCAGCTATGATTTATCTGTAACTACCAGTGCAGAGAGATTAATTTAGCCATACAGGACTGAATGTACAGCAAGTAATCAAGCCCACTAGTATTCTCAGTCTGACCCCTTTGCTGATTTCCAGTGTTTATTACAATGTGCAAATCCCTGCTTATGCAAAGCTTAGGCCATCTGCTTCATTGAAGTAGCTTAGATTTACTCCATGCTGTTATGTGGGAGTCTGCACACACTGTTATATCTGTGTCCTTGTTTTAATCTGTTCCATATTATTTCTTGAGTAGGGATACATACTGTTCCACATCCTTGAATATGTTCTCTGAATAAAATTATATTAAAAAAAAACAACGTTTGTATGCGGTAAAATCACAGAACAGATTAAAAGCTGTATCCTTTGTTTTACGTATGTCTGTTGGGAGAGGGCTGCCTTTCTTTCCTTCCTCTATATGGTAAATGAAAACTGTGGCAATGGAAATCCTAATAGAACCCCTTTAGACTATTTACAGCTGTGTGCATTCCCCTGCAATACTGAGAGACGATTCGCAAGTACCCTCCCAAGCCACCAGCTTAACTGACCATGTTTGTATAAGGAATTCACAGGCTTGCATGGTGGTTATGTAACTGGGCCCCTTGTTTAAATTTGGCCAAAGGCACTGTTCTCCAAGTGCCCCTATTCACAGCGAAAGCACCCTGCTTTGACTGTGAATAATAATGCATCTTATGGACAGTAACTATGTTTCACACGTCTCCCAGGCTGCCTAATGTGTTACTGTCAATTTTGTGCTGATCATATGGTGCTGACAACAAAGATGATTCTGTCATGTCATGGAACTGCAGCTGTCCTCCTGATGTTGATGCAATACAACTGAGATTGTTCCGAGATGTTCTGAGGTGTTCTGCAAGACTGTTGGATGTAAAATTATTTATTGCAGTCAGACGATACCATCTGACATATTGATAAGGACTATAGGTTGTCTGAAACAACCATGCTAGATTCTTTTGTTTGTTTGTTTATATGCAGCAGGGGACAAAATCTTCACCTCAGATAGGCATGAAAAATCTCAGATTGAAACTAAATTACTGGAAGTCCTTTCTATAATGGATGCCAGCCCGTAGAAGCAAAATTGAGATTAACCTTGCGCAGTCATACTGGAATTTTCCTCTTTGCAGAACAAGTGTGTAGTCCTTGCACAGCCCCACCTTGTGGCGAATTGTCAGCACGGCAAAAACATTGCAGTCAGGTGGAAGAAAAGCCTAGTCATCAACAGTCTTTTTTTTTCTAGCGGCTAAAAATAGCAGCATCAGCATTGCAGAACATCCGCACAGCTGTCATCGCAAGCATCTCTCTTCTAGCCCATGCAGATAAATGTCGGCCTGTTTTTGTTTGCCATTTCACAATAAAAATGTGCCATGAATACCTTTGAAAATAACCATCACAATGCAACTCTGTATGTTCTATTACAAACTGAGGGCAAAAGAGAAAACTGCAATGTGGTATTAATGCCATTTAAAGTGAGAATATGAAATGTATGACAAATTCATAGCTGTATACAAATAAAACAAAGGGCAGAATTTATAATCTCAAGAAATAACAAAAGCACTGGATAATTCACTATAATACTGGATGAAACAAGCATATGTATATTTGCTTTTCTCTTCTCTTCTAATCTGCTAATTCTGCATCATTGCTGCACAAATTTGGCTGACTCTTCAATCTCTGTAAAGTGATATGAGCAAGGTGATGCATCAATGTCGGGATGTTCTTCCTAATCGCTCCAAAGACATTGAACTAATTGTTTTTAATTTTGATTGGTGCGTTGGGTCTTGCCTCATCAGCTCAGCGCACTGAATGTCAATTCATCTTATTGCCTTTGACATTCATTTTAGATTTATTACAAGTACATGTTAGCTGATTAAACCATTTTGCAAGCTCTATTTATCATGTTGGGCACAGGCCAGTGTCTATATGGTCAATATTCAGAATGTTGACTCTTCTGGTACGACGATAACATAGTCAAGAGCATGGAGATATGTTGAATATCTTAGTCGAAGGACTAAACTGAATTATTTAAGTAGCAGATGCACTTATCCAGAGGGACAGGTACCTTACTTTTTACCACTTTCTGTCCATTTATATGACTATATGAACTGTATCTTCAGAGTACCTTGCTCAAAATTGTTAGATGAGCTCTCTAACAGCGACAACAGCCACTCAGCTCATTGTGCTCAGGTTTGTGTTTCAAACGGCGCCTCCCACTTCGCTTGCCCTGCAGGTTCACACTGTCCACAGTCTGAGAGTTGAAGCACCTGCCGTCAGGCTCCTGAGAGTGTTGGTAAGATGAGGCATTCCTGGTCTCTCCTGGGGCTCTGCCTCCTATGCTACTCTGTCCAGAGCCTCCTGCCCCCGTCCAAGGAGGAGCTGAACCGTAAGTAACCCTCCTTATCGGAAAGCAAGAATGACAAAGCAAATCTCCTTATGAGAACGCCGTCTTACACGGGTTTGCAATCTTTGGCATTTAGCATGTTTCTGATCCATCATCCACATGTAAACTACTTTGTGCATTAATTAAGCTGTGTGAAATTTATTTTGGAAAGGAAGAAAGTAACTTTCACAATGTTTGGATGGCTGTGGAAGAAACATCATCACTTGGAAGTTTCCTCAGAAGAATATCAGTGGTTTTGAAAGGAAATGGTTTCCACATGCTAGTTTCCACATAGGATACTATTTTTCAAAAAATTGTATTTGCATTTTCATGCAGTTTTAGTTTTGTTATGTAAATTGTCTTGATATACCAGTTTCACAATTACAATATTGGCCAGCTACAGTATATGAAAGTAGAAAAAGCCTTTACTGCCACAGCTTTAACACTGACATGTCTAGTGCAAGTATCTACTCTAATTAAAGTATGTGAATATTTTAAATTTAGAGTCAAGTCATGAAATTCATGAACAGAGAGTTCAATTTCTGTGTACTTTAAGTGAAACCCTTAAAAATTGAACAATTATATGTACTCAATAAATTGTGCATTTTTACAGAAATACATCAGTTGAATTTAGGCTTCACTTAATGTTGCAGTTTTCACTGCTAAATAATTTAGCCTTGTTCTACTGCTTGTTTCCTGCTTCTGATGAATTGAGAACCATTAATTTCCCATAATGCATCGCAGAGCTGTCACTCCTGGGTGAGAAATACCTGGACAAGCAAATTGAGACGGCCATTACCGGAGTGAAAGAGATGAAGACCGTGATGGAGAGGTCCGAGGACGATCATAAGAAATACCTGACAGCCCTGGAGGAAACCAAACAACAGAAGGAGGCATGTTTTTTTTATCCACTGATCTGAGTCAGCAGTAATTCACCCACACTCAGAAAACAAGGTACAAAAAGTACCAAAGAAGGTACAAACGCTTGTCACTGGGGTGGTACCCTAGGTACATAAAATGATATCCCTAGCCAGCAATGCATAATTATTTTGTCCTTTTTTTTTTTTTGCTTGAAAAGGTACTTATTAGTACCTAGAACATTATTGTACCAACCCCAATTCCAAAAAAGTTGGGACAGTATGTAAAATGCACATAAAAGCAGAAAGCAGTGATTTCTAAAAGGTGTTTTTTGAACTTCCCAGTCTTTTTATTTTGCCCCTGTCCCAACTTGTAGCCCAATGTGTAGCAGGCATCGAATTCGGAATTTGCGTATATTTACAAAAGTCTATAAAGTTGATAAGGTAAAACATTAAATATCTTTTCTTTGTACTGTTTTAAATATATGTAAAATATAATTTACAAATCACTGCTTTCATGTGCATTTTAGATACTGTCCCAAATTTTTTTGGAATTGGGGTTTGTACTTTCAAAAATTTGTTCCTTCGAGGAGAAAAATGCACCTGCACTTGATTTCCTTTAGCTGGAGTTTTGTTTTTTCTACAAACCTATTGCTAACTCCAGAAGGGTTATGAAAACTTGCAGAGATTAACTGTCTATTGCCCCGTGGCTTTGGCTAATATTAGAAAATAAATCTGTCACATTTGTTGCATCGGAAGAAAGGCAATCCTGATTCTGTGCCAGTGTTTAAAGGTTATTATTTTTGTACTTTCTGCAAGCATTCCTATTGTGTAACTGTGTATGTCTGTTGCTCTGGACATAGAAAAATAAATTACAGACTGAACACTGATAAGTGCAACTTCCCATGGTTCAATAGATCACTCAGAAATTACTTAGTTGTTTCTACTTAGTGCATTAAAGCAAGGAGTCAGTGATGATCTGTACAAACACCACAGACAGCTTAAAATATTAACATTTGC
Source organism: Synaphobranchus kaupii (assembly GCA_029718625.1). NCBI lineage: Eukaryota > Metazoa > Chordata > Actinopteri > Anguilliformes > Synaphobranchidae > Synaphobranchus > Synaphobranchus kaupii. Next base: position 12,098,598 of record CM056381.1, on the reverse strand, counting down.
ATGCTGTTTTCCGTTGTCTGAGTAAACGCTACTTCTTGTAGAGCCCTGTTTGCTTTATCTGAGCTTACATCAGAGTGTGCGTAACAAAGCTACCCCCGAGACACAGCCGGTCAAAGTGTGCTGTGGGCCGTTATGTAAGAAGAACGAACGTCGTGACTGAAAGGTACTCTCGCCGTGGTGCCGTTTGATCTCCTCCAGGACGCCCTGAAGGTGGCGCAGGAGATGGAGGCCAAGCTGGAGGAGGAGCAGGAGGTGTGCAACGAGACCATGCAGGCGCTGTGGGAGGAGTGTAAGCCTTGCCTGAAGAACACCTGCATCAAGTACTACTCCAGGACCTGCAGCAGTGGCTCTGGGCTGGTGGGGAGGCAGGTGGGCCATGCGTTCATTAATAATAATAATAATAATAATAATAATAATAATAATAATAATAAAACAAAATTATTGTAGTAATAATAATAATAATTAAAAAAAATAAAATAATTATTATTATTATAAATAAACAATAATATGACAATATAAGAATAATAATAATAATTAACTCATAAGGAAACAGGGAGCTCAAAGTGATTCACAGTAGACTGAAAAGGCAATACAATTAAAAAACAATGGTATAAAAGGTACAAAATCCAATGCACCAACCAACGGTGGAAAGTCCAGGCCTCAGAAAGTAAAAGTCCAGCCAGTTCTTCCAGTCATGAACTCTGATTTTATAATGAAGGATGAAATACTGTGCTAATTAGAAAATCCAGGTGAATGGAACCAAATACTGGGGAGGACTTTTACTTTCTGAACCTGGCTTACACCTCTGGTACCATGAAACTGTTGCACAGTTTAATATGCCACTGATACAATCTGATATATAGAAACTGAAAAAAGTTGTTTCACTGGCAGTCCATTTTGTGTGTGTGTGTTTATAGCCAAGTTGAGGTGCATAGCTCATTTTTTAAATATTTATACATCATTGCACTCACAGCACAGTACGTCATACTGAAACCTTGGACAAAAGTTAAGTACAGCAATGGAATATGTTTTTTTTGTGCCTCCACTTGCAGCTGGAGGAGGTCTTAAACAGGAGCTCGCCCATCTCCATCTGGATCAACGGGGAGAACATCAACGTGCTGGAGAAGAAGGACCAGGAGCAGAGCGAGAAGTTTGAGGACCTGGAGGAGCGCTACTCGGAGGTGGCGGACGGCGTGGACAGCATCTTCCAGGACAGCATGAAGGTGTTCGACCACATGCGCTCCTTCCACCAGCCCATGTTCGCCAGCCCCTTCAGGATGCCCGCTTTCTTTGGGCGCGGCGAGGCGCGTTCGCGCACCTACAGGTCGCCGATGCAGGACCCGGAGTTCCATGGCTTCCACGGCATGTTCCAGCCCATGATGGACATGGCCCGCAGCCTCTTCGGGCCCTACATGGGCACGGACGAAGACTTCGACCTCAAGCCCTCTGAAGGTACCCTTGCTTTGACATTGAAGTGCGGCATGTTTCACACTTAGCTTCGTTTCCCTCTGTATCTGAATGATATAGCCACTACTGTTGAATGTTCAGTGCCAACACTGTTGAATGTTCAGTTAGCTCTGTGTCTGAATGATATAGCCACTACTGTTGAATGTTCAGTTAGCTCTGTGTCCCTCTGTATCTGAATGATATAGCCACTACTGTTGAATGTTCACAGTTAGCTCTGTGTCCCTCTGCATCTGAATGATATAGCCACTGCTGTTGAATGTTCTAGCTCTGTGTCCCTCTGTATCTGAATGATATAGCCACAACTGTTGAATGTTCACAGTTAGCTCTGTGTCCCTCTGCATCTGAATGATATAGCCACTACTGTTGAATGTTTACAGTTAGCTCTGTGTCCCTCTGTATCTGAATGATATAGTCACAACTGTTGAATGTTCACAGTTAGCTCTGTGTCCCTCTGCATCTGAATGATATAGCCACTGCTGTTGAATGTTCACAGTTAGCTCTGTGTCCCTCTGTATCTGAATGATAGAGCCACAACTGTTGAATGTTCACAGTTAGCTCTGTGTCCCTCTGCATCTGAATGATATAGCCACTGCTGTTGAATGTTCACAGTTAGCTCTGTGTCCCTCTGTATCTGAATGATATAGCCACAACTGTTGAACGTTCACAGTTAGCTCTGTGTCCCTCTGTATCTGAATGATAGAGCTGTCGAAGACGATGAAGATGTTGGATGTCAGACGTGATGTTTGGTTCTTGTTTTTGTCTTGCCTTTTTAAGGAGACGGAAACGTTAACGAGGACGTGGTCATCACAAAGCCTTTCGGGGACAATCGCATGACCTGCAGGGAAATCCGTCGCAACTCAGCCGGCTGCATCAAACTGCGGGAAGAATGTCAAAAATGCAAAGAGATCCAGTCAATTGGTAACAAGCACCAAAGTCTTCAGCTTTTAGGGGTTTTCGGGTCATCCTTAAAAAAAGATAACAAAACTGACCTATCGGATGATATGATGCCCTTATATAAATGTTAATGTTAAATTCTAATCATGATTGACAGCCTGTGCCAAATGTTACTGTGAAATGCAGTGCATTAACGGTATGGCCATACTTGGGGCACGCTAGGACTACCTTGCCATATGTGAATAATTTTCTACATTCACTGACACTGCACTGTGAAAACAAGAAACAAAACGGTTCGTAGAATCAATTCATTTTTGCTTGCATATTCACGTTTCGAAATTGAGTCGGTCAGTTTTTACCAGTTTATCTTACCCTGTATCCACCTCTGGTCCCATTGTGGCCAGTTAAGTGGGAGTTTACTCTTTTTCAAAACTGCATTATTTCGAAATGAGATTACTCCTTTGAGCAGTGTGAGGTTACTGACAATTCAAAGCCTAGACAGATGAAGTCAAGTAGAGAGATTTATATTGATTTTCACAGACAGAACAAAAAACCTGTCAGACGTCTTCATTGACCAAGCTTGATTGATTCCCCAGTCCGTGAGCTATATAATGCATTCATGTCCCAGTGGCATATCAATCAATGGCACCTCAGGATGGAACAATGTAGAGAAGAATTGGGGAGAGGGGAGGAAGCAATGACATCATAGTAAAAGCATCAGCGAGCGGTCAAGTCAGACATTTCGGAGACTGCTGATGACCTTGCAGCTGTAAACAGGAAGGCCGTGTCTGAATCAGCGCACTTGAGTATACTTTAAGTACACGACAATACTGACAACTGAGTGTTCTTAATATTGCCGGATGATATACTCACTTCCAGGTTTTCGCTGACAATAGTATGGAGGATATTTTTTGTATACTGCATGTCACTAAACAGTATGCAGTGAGCAGTACACAGTATGCTAGTACACAGTAAACAGGACGCAGTAGATAGGGCTCTGATTCGGACACAGCCAAAAGTCCTGCCGTCTGTCCTAGATTGCTCAGGGAAGAAGCCTTTGGACGGACCTCTGAAGGACGAGCTGGAGAGAGCTCTGGCCATGGCTGACCAGTTCACCCAGGAGTACAGCAAGCTCCTGGGGAGGTTCGAGGAGCGGATGTTCAACGCCTCCAGCCTGCTGGACATGTTCAACAGGCAGTTTGGCTGGGTGTCCGCCCTGGTCAACAACACAAGGACCAAAGACGGAATCTTCCAGATTAAAACGGTGAGCTTCTCAGAGGGTCTCCTAAATTTTTTATAATATAGCATACCTTTCCCTGTAGAGTCGATGTCCCATACTACAATACTCCTATATATACACCTCAATAAAAACATCAGTCCCAGTTCATAATATACACCTTTTTTATAATATAATCAACAGGAAAAATACAGCACATTTCTTTGACCGCCTCACGTAACATTAAAACTCCTTTTTTATTCCTCTCAAGGTAATGTGTAGGACAACTGAAGAAGACGAGCAGCCACAGGACACCAAAGTGTCCGTGGAACTGTTCGATTCCCCTCCCATGAGCTTCACGGTGCCAGGGGACATCCCCTGGAGCGATTCCAGATTCTCGGAGGTGGTAGCTCAGGAAGCTCTGGACCGCTACAAGCAGAACACCATGTAAGTGCGACGCGAACCCGTCGACAGTACTGAGACCGCCCTTCTCTCTAATTCAACTGGAGAGACTCGCTGATTTACTGCTCACTCAATCTAGCAATGGCCGGTTAAATTTTACATTGCTGGGTGGTCTACATTCTGTAGGTAGTGCATTTGGCTGTCATCTCCTTAAAGTCAAAGTTCAGTTAAAAAAATAAAAAATATGTATATGCTTTTAACTATTGGGAGAGCTTCTGCAATCAATTCTGTTCGTGTATTGAATCTTCTGTCGGCAGATCAGAAAGATAATGTAAGCCAGTCGGCACCATGGAACTAATGGAAAATTGCATTCCTGAATCATCAAATACACACTTGAATCTAAATTATTAGTGACAGTGATCCCTTAGGCAGTAAGAAACCGCACAATGTCCACAGATACTCATTTTAAAGCTATAATGGAAGTACAAACATTTAAATCTAAGCACAGCGTGTGCTTCTGTAAAGGTCTGATTGGGAAATATACAGCTTTTCTTTCAGTTTACCCTATTGGAGAAGCTAGTGACGGGTTTAGCTAGGCTGTAGCTAAGGGAGTGGGTCTGGTTTAAAAACAGTAACAGACACAATATTATAACATTATTTGCAGACAATACGCATATTTATGATCTCATAGAATTACAATGGTAATATCAAATTACAGGGTGGTAATTGATTACCACTGATCTGCGAAAACATGTCCTGCTTACGCCAACTGAAATAATGGTTTGCAGAGTGTGTGTGAACTTAGATCGACAGCGTCTAATGTCAAAAGCATTTGGAAATGTGACTAAACTAAGGACATGTGGGTTGTGCGGCATACAAATTTGAGTGAATCCAATATTTTCAACACCACAAACCATCAATTCCTAAACAAACACATTGATCTCATTCTCAACCTGGTTCTTCTTCCGTACGCCTGACTTAATCCAACGGTCTGCTTTTCCTTTTCCAGTGTTGTGAAGTAAACCATGGGAAATGTTCCAGACTGCAGTGCCGGTCATCGAAGCGTTTCCTGCACACCGCCACAAGGCCGCAACATTCGCGAATCTCACATTGTCCCCAACACCGTAACAAATCCCTTTTCCTAATTTAGAAACGTTCTGCATGCACCGTAGTCCTCCCTGCTGTGAAACTTCAAGACCGGCGCCGGGAGAGATCTTCTGAGCCGTGTCGTATTTTTAGAAAAAGGCAAGAAAATGTAGCCGTTGAAAAGAAGAATGAGAGCTACTGTTCATTTAAAATGAGTCCCCATTTCAGCTAATTTGCCCTAACACTGCTGTAGTATAGTGTCGCTTTGTAAATGTATTCTGTCTGAGTGAACTGATGAACAGGTTAGAGGAAAATATGACTGCAATAGATTATTTTGTACATTCCAACTGCAAAAAATGGATACAGAAATGAATAAAATATACTGTACTAAAAGGCTGCCCCAATCTCTCTTAATCCTTTGTAATGAGTAAATGTTGTTCACACTACATTATACTTCTAGGGGGAAAAATAATGAAATCCAATGATTTATCAAATTATTAGGTCTTCTTTCATCTGCAACCTCACTCAGCATCAAGAACACGAAGAGAAATCGTCAGAACCATTCCAGTCTATAAAAAATATTTAAAAAAATATATTTCTTTCACAAAAATGTGGGCTGTCAAGCAAGAAGACTTAAAAATATAACAGGAAAATAAATAAATAAATAAAATAAAAGCCTGTCAGCACCATATACTTATAATTTCAGGGGGAAATGAACTTGTTTAAAATCATTACTTCAGCTTTATTATTACTGCCAGGTATGAAACGATCCCATAAGCTCGTCTGACAACTCCATCTGGACCGCTCGACAAACGCAAAGGCTGCTGGGGACTATTGGGGGGGGAAAAAAGGAGAGGCAATTAAAATATTGTGCTGTTTTTATTTTGTGTAAAAATCACACAGCTGCTAGTTCATTCTGCAGAGACATCCATGCAGTTAAACATCTATGATCCCACAGCCATAATATAAGCAATTAAATAGAATATTTGCTGTTAGTCAGCAATTAATGCAAATTTACATATGAGATCAAAAGGTGTGTATCATACAATATACAACATACCCCTTATACAGTACATCAACCTGAACAGCAGGGAAGTGAAGGCTTGCCTTGGTTAAGTACAGGACAGTATAGTGGGGGACTGAACAGCAGGGAAGTGAAGGCTGGCCTTGGTTCAGTACAGGGACAGGATAGTTTGAGACTGGACAGCAGGGAAGTGAAGGCTGGCCTTGGTTCAGTACAGGGACGGGATAGTTTGGGACTGAACAGCAGGGAAGTGAAGGCTGGCCTTGGTTCAGTACAGGGACAGGATAGTTTCAGACTGGACAGCAGGGAAGTGAAGGCTGGCCTTGGTTCAGTACAGGGACGGGATAGTTTGGGACTGAACAGCAGGGAAGTAAAGGCTGGCCTTGGTTCAGTACAGGGACAGGACAGTAAAGTGGAGAACTGAACAGCGGGAGTAAGGCTTAGAGGACAGGTGAGAAGAAACAGAAAACATGGAAAGTTCCAGAAAAAAAAAAGAAACAAACAAAAATCATACGGGGGAAAAAAAAAAAAAGACTCGTACAAGTTTAGGTACCAACACAAATTAAGTCATACTAGTTAATATACAGATACAAATCAAGTGGTTGATTTTTATTTTTTATTTTTTTGAGTCGTCATACTCAGTAAGAACATGAAAAACATGCAGATTAAAATGGCGGGAAAAGGGGAGGGGGGGCGGGGGGTGCAGTCATTTCATTTCCGGCGCTGCTTCACGCACTTCCCTACCCCGTCAGGAGGGAAACGCCGCGCACGGAGTGGGACTCGTTCAGATAAGGTACAGTGTGAGCTACGGGTAACGTCTGTATCGGTGAAAAAAGAAACTGAAACGAAAGGGAGGTTGAGGCGTATGCAGTTGTTTCGGGTCAAGTACTGTACAAGGTACTAAACTCGTCGCGTTACTCTCAAAACCGCCGGGGACGCGAAAAAAAACAAAAGAAAAGCTCGTCCTTTGATGCCACAGATTAGTAACTGGTGCCCGGGACACAGATCCAAACAGGCCCTCCCATTGTTACCTCAGCGGGGGCAGAGAGGGGGAGGAGTCATAAATATGAATGACTGCAGGCCGTCGTTATTCATTAACCGCACCGCGTCCGCTTCCCTCGGCCGCCACCCGGGCCCAGCGCTCGGCCGACGGGCTCTCTGCTTGGCTCAAGTGCGCCACCTACTGTCCAGCCGTCTACCGCTCCGGTCAACTGAAGACTCTGCCGAGGGGAACCGGAAGCACTGCTCCAGTAAGGGGGGGGAGGGAATAGACGCTTTTTTAAAATATACTTTTAATTTCATTGAAATGAAAGTGCCTCGATCGGGAACATTCCTACCACCCCCCCCCCCCCCACCCCCGCACCCACTGGAGCGACGTGTTCTCTGGCCAATGGCTGTGAGTGGGCTGGGGTGGGGGCGTGTTCGCTTGCACGGCCTGCTGGAGAAGAGGCAGGGCGGGACAAGGGGGTTGAACCTGTGCGTCCTGGAAGGGGACGGGTCGGACTCTAAAGGTCTCTCTCTCTCTCTCCTACGCTCGCGCTGTCGTAGATGCGTGCTCAGATGCCTGGTCGACACCCCCCTCCTCATTATAAGTGCGAGAATGGTCTCAGTTGCTCCAGTTGCACTTCCAGGGATATCCTCTCTTCTAGCAGGTCCTGTGAACGAAAAACGGAAAACCTGCTCAGCATGCCGACCACGGGAGTCCTGATCGCCCCTTCTTTAGCCCCGGTTCTCTCTATGTCCAACACCTCACAAGAATGTTGCTGAAATTAACCATCTGTTAAATGATTCCAACCCCTTTGCATGACCCTGGTCATCATGACCTACAAGGCTTACTGATGACCCCAGCTTCATTGAGTTACCTTAGACACTGATCTGCAAGGCCAACTGACCAACAGAACTCTAGTGTCACCTTAGACATTGTGACACGTTAGAGGTCAGGCTCTTCATCAATAGAATTAATATCAGCTCCTTAGCTATAAACATTGCTTTGCTTGGGCAGTCCATTTGCTCGAAGAGGATCTACACTGGGAAAACCTGCAATAGAGCAGCCCGAACTCCAGCTGAACTGCAGTCTCTCCTAGCTGATGAACAGCTAACCTACATTCCAGCTGATAAGACACCATTTAACGTCAAGGCCAAATATGCCTCAACCCCCAAAGAGAGTACCACGGATAGGCCTTGGAAAACGGCGCCGGATCGGCAGGGCGGGCCGTCGCCCGCCGTTTCTGGGACGTCCCACCCATACCTCTCAAGGACTCAACATGTCGCTTTATTTACTCGGGAGTTATAGCCATAATTGTCTTGCTTGATTCTGCTACTGCCTTCATCCATATCAAGACTTGAGTAACGTTTTTGCCGTTTTGAGCTCGGTTGTTCAGGGAGCTATATTTTCAGTGCACTCTCTTGACCCCTATTGCACTGAAAAAAACAACAGGAGAAATATGGGCAAAAAACTTGGTTCAGAAGTTCAGTTTTTTTATGGAAATAATAAAAAAATGAAATGCCTGCAGCAAGTTACTGGCTGAAAAGTCATACTTATTGAATAATGTCAGTTCTGTACAAACAAACATAAATGATAATTCAAATAAACCAGCTTGATACGGTTAGTGAAAAATGAATGTGCCGTTATATTTTATCAAGGGAAGAATATTACCAAGAAGTACACAGTCCATGAAATACACATAAATTTGCAGTGATTAAATCATTTTAATTTTACACCTTCATCACATCACACAACACACTCAGAACCAGATTTGGGTCCTGCCACATAGTTTATGAAGCAGTTTTAGATCATTAACCCTAATGCCTTTTCAATCTCAGATTTTATTTTATTTTTTGCCTCGGGGCATTACATATGAATTTAATTCCCCCTCAGAAGCAACTCAATAAGAAACCAACTGAAGGGGATTCATTACGAATATCCTCACACTGCTTTAGGAAGTTTGCAAGAAAGCGAGGGGAAAAAAAAAAAGTTAGTGAACTCACTTTTTCAAGGAGGGGAAGTATTCTTACCTTTAACTGTTGCTGTAATTCACTATTGAGCCTGGCCAAGACTGTATTTGTTTCTTTGTTTCTTCTGATAGAGGCTTGGATGGCCTTTTTATCCTTGCCAACTGATCTGTAAAAACATATGACATAATAATTGGGAAAAACCTGCACAGCCTTATAGAAAAATAATATACTGCAGAGTATATTGTAAATATATCAAAATTATCTTCACAATATATTTAAAATATACTGCAGTATATTACATTTCCATAAGGGCAGGGGACTACTCATTTAAACCAACAGGTTTGAACCAGCTGTCATGAACACTATGGATTTTTAAAAAGGCGTTATATTATATATGTAATATTTGAGCCAAAAAAAGAAACAACTTTAAAATAATTAAAGGCAGTCAACTTTGTGTATGTAAACTTCTGACCCACTGGAATTGTGATATAGTGAATTAAAAGTGAAATAATGTGTAAACAATTGTTGGAAAAATTACTTGTCATGCAAGTAGATGTCCTAACTGACTTGCCAACACTATAGTTTGCTAACATGAAATCTGTGGAGTGGTTAAAAATGAGTTTTAATGACTTCAGCCGAAGTGTATGTAAACTTCCGACTTCAACTGTATATGAGAACATGTCTATCCACGGTCCCGTTTTGCATCTTGCACCAATAGGCTCCTCCTCCATGGTGTTTAACGTAAGGATGAAACAGCACAGGTAGAGCCACTGCTGTTCCTTCAGGCTGAACCTCTGTGATCCTGTACCTAGGGATGGAGGGCTGGGTCGCTAGAACGGCGGCTATGACGTTGGGCTTCTGCGGGTGTTCGTCCGTCTCCGGCCGGAGTTCGTCCTCGGATTTTAGTCTCCTGCGGACGGGCTTCGGCGGGGGGGCGAGCGGGGTGGAGCCTTTGGCCTGCGGGACAGGGGAACACGGAGCAGCCCGTCAAATCGCTTCTTTGTGCCGGGCGGCACCTCGGAGCAAAATCTGTCCCCGAGAGCCACTCCTTCATATTCAGTATGGTTTTATTCAGTGTTATTAAATTACCAAGCTAATTTAATCTCAGGGCTCTGTGAGGAGATGAAAAGGAGATGCTGGCCAGATGTCACCGCGTGTATCCGTGTGCATGAGAAATAGCTAACTTCAGTCTTACCCACAGAATATGAACATTATTTAAGTATCCATCATTATACACCAACACAGTCCAATGTAACAAAGATACAAAGCAAAGTCTATTACATTACGTGAAATGACACATAAGGAAATTAATATCTCTGCTTGGTTTCTGGATCAATGCCCTATGGCAGTGCTCCCCAAACCTGTTCCTGGAGATCTACCGTCCTGTAGGTTTTCATTTCAACCCTAAAATGGCACCTGATTCTACCAATTAGCAGCTCAACGAGATCTCTAGCTGTTGAATGAGGTGCGCTTTGTTAGGGTTGGAGTGAAAACCTACAGGACGGTAGATCTCCAGGAAGGGTTGAGGACGAACGCCCTATGGGGACCTTTGACTCCAAAGTCTCCCCATTTGAAGGGCCAGTTGACTGTTCTTGGTATCCAGGGGTGTGGTTTAAACAGTCACTGATTTGATTTGAAACCCACAGTTCTTGGTATCCAGGGGTGTGGTTTAAACAGTCACTGATTTGATTTGAAACGCACAGGTCTTGGTATCCAGGGGTGTGGTTTTAACAGTCACTGATTTGATCCCCACGCGTGCAGTTGAATGCAAAGGCATTATTGCAAATCGACGACCGTGAAAACCACAACCCTAGGATACCATAAGCAGTCAATGCCATTGGGCAATTTCGAAACAGGAATTGCATTCGTAATTACACAACTCACTGCACTTTTGTATATCCTCCCCACACACACACACACACACACACACACACACACACACACACACACACACACAGTGGCGGTTCACTTTAAACGCGTGGAGCAATGGAGCGTGGTCGCACGTACCGAGTTCACGGCCGTCGCGGCTCTGTCTTCTTCCGGAACTTCGGCCTTCGCCGTTCTCGCCGAGCCGGCCGGCTCCCCCGGCTTCTCCGCCTGTACACGGAAAAGGAAAAAAAAAACACACACTCAAGTGGAGCGCCAACATTACGCAGCAACGTCCACGGCGGCCGTGTCTAACTGAGCTGTTTTTAGCTAACCAGACCCGTTATTCACTTTGACGTCTTTAGCATTCTTCTCAAATGATGAACGGCAGCCGACAACTGCATTCCTGGCACATTCTCCGCTAACATTTAGCTCTGCTGCGTTAGGGGACGCGGGACGGGAGGCAGGCAGCCGGTCGACTCATCGGCCTGATTAAACGAGACGGCTCGGGCCTGCCGCGGCGGTGGAGGGCGGCGCCCCCCGTTCGGCCACGCCCACCTGTGAGCTTTCCGGGTGCTTCTCCCCGTCCTCGGCGAACGCCTGGAACTGGCTGAAGTCGGCGAAGTTGGGCTGCTCGGGGATCTGCTGCGGGGAGGTGCTGAGGTGGCCCGCCAGCCCGTCTCCTTCCGCCGAGCGATGGCCGTGAGACCCTGGAGCCTGGAGCCGGCATAGCACTCAGTCACTCATTTACACTGACATCACAGAGCAGGACAACGACCTTTAATTCACACTTTATTTAATAAAATGGTCAACTAAAAATGTTTTTGTGACTATGTATTAGCAGACGACCATTATCTAGAAATTGCTTGTAATCCAATCTATTTTTTAAGAAGTCGTGTCTTCTCATGCGGAAACGCTTCCAACTATAATAACCATATTTGGAATTCATAACTACAATAGAAAATAATCCAAATACCATTAAAAAAACTGAATTAAACAATAAGATAAAGAGGCTCTAGTCCATATTTATAGTCACAGGACATTTGTAATTTATGAAGTCATATGATTTTCTTTTGTTAATTATGTTGTATTGCACACTGTATTTTTATTATTTTTAATGAAACTAGAAATTTAAGCAAAGGAAAGGCCCACTCAAAAAAAGTACACAATAACATGTTTTCAGTAAAAGGACATTTCTGGAACAAGAACACACATAACCCACAGCCTTATCAAAGTTTTACAGGAAGCTCAGATGACACACAAGGAAGCTACAAGCAGATACAGAACCCGAGTTTCCTGCAAGCGTGTGGAAAGCGTGCAGTTTTAGCCGGGACTGCGTGTAGCGAACAGAGGGTCACGTCGGCGGAGCGCTGAGGCATACCTGCGTGGGCTGGGGGCGAGGAGGCACTGCCGGGGGGTAGGCCACGCCCGTGGCCTGCTGTTGCCCTGCAGAACGGAGACAAACATGACCATAAAAACGATTACGAGCAGTACTCAATATCAGCCAAACCAAGGGCCTCTTAATTTACACAAGGCAATTGTTAACAGCAGAGACAGCCTGCCAGGTCATGTGGTAGAAGCACAGACCCTTGTGTTGTTCAAGCCCAGGCCAGACGCAGTGCTGGATTTCGTTGTTACTCAGAACTTCATAGCTCAAATACAGCAACTGATTACACAGCTTACTTGCCTAACCTTTTTTGGGCCTGAATTGCTTTCTTTTTTTAGCTGAAAGCAAAAACAAGCACAACCTTGCAGTCCCCTTAGGACCAGTGTCCAAGACCTCTGCTCAGCACCGCAGGCCAGAGACCAGCCTCGATTGGCCGAATGGCTTATGCTCGTCATCCAACCCTCTTACCTTTTTCCTAGTGCGCTATTTATAGCAGGCAAATCAAAGCGAAGGTTCTCGTTCGTCCGTGACGAGGCGCACCCAGGGTATGAAATTAACACCCGCCACCAGCCAAATGTTTGACTGTGGCTAGTAAGATATTCTACTCAAGCAATCACTTTGGCCGGTAACCAACCAGGTTGTGTTATATTGTAAAAGGTCATGTGGCTGGTAAAAAGTTGACAATGGCTGGTGATTTTTAGAACCACTCTGGCCAGTGGGTTAAAAAGTCAATTTCATACCCAGGGCGCATCAGTTCAGCACCGATGCCCATACCTGCGGGAACGGGGGCGAAGTTTCTGTTCATGTCCAGCGAGGAGGACCTCGAGTGTGAAGCGTGGGGTCTGGGAGGGGGCGGGGGAGGGGCAGCGGCTTTCAGTCCTTCGGGAGACGTCCCCGAGTGAGATCTGCAGCCGAGGGCGAAAAACCATTTGTATGCGCAGCAGTTACACGCACACACACAGCCCAGCAAGCATCTCCTTTTCCTGTTATGACAAACTACTTTCCATTACTTTTTCCAATTAAAAACACAATGCCGCTGTAGGCCTACCACAGGGGGCTTTCAAAAGATGTAGCTTCTGAAACATCTAATTATGTGCTCTCTGCTGTGCATCCACAATAATTAAAACTTCCACGATGAAAGACTCAGGCAAGCCTGTGGAAATGAGCCCACCTTTGTCTCGTTACAACACCTATTGGTTCTTGATCTGACGTGAACGAATCAGAACTGCTGTATCCGTCACCTGTAGGACAGAGGAAGAATTGCTGAAAAGCGTGGTCATTATTTCACGCTTAATTTCCTTAAACAGCCGTTTCGGCACAACGGTCTGACACAAATACATTCACGGGATCGAACCCAGCTGGTTCAGTGAATGAGCTATAATACGATGATCATACGCTCTTACTGCCGGCGACTCAAAAGGCAGAGCCGCATTGCGATATAAAGGCAGTTCTGAACGTTACAGGAGGACGAATGTTCTCCGAGCTCAGGGCCATAACTTGCAAGATAAACGTTTCTACATAAACGCACGGTGAGCAATGAAACTGGGTTCCGCAGTGCACTGGAATTACCGGGGGCGAATATACGGAGAAATATACCTGTAGTATTACTAGTTACAAATTTCATTGAAGGCGCCAGCTTGTTCTCCTCAGACAACTCGGGTGGCTTAGCCATCAAGGGGCTTGTGGGATGGGTGTGATCTGCAAAGAAATGAACAAGTAAGGAGCGGTACGTCCGCTTTCATATTAAGCATAGGAATCATAGAACACGGACTGAAACATCCAATATGGACTATATATTCACTTCAATTCACGAGGACAGAGGTGTGGCAGTACATTCGATTATCACGTGCGAATAAACACCACAGACTTGAGTGACGGGCGGAGGGGGGGGGAAGGAGGCGGGTCTTTACCACTTCCTGTTCTCTTCAGCTCCATTTCCTGCATGTGAATCTTGCTGGGCGTCATGCGGATAGGGACGGGGTGGACTATCGCCGTATCCTGAGGGGGGGAAAACACAAGCGCGTCTCAGTGGTCGCGGCCGCCTCCTTTACAGCGCGCTCACACGGTGGCATACCCAGCTCCGTCACACAAAACACCGCAGGACTTTAACGGCGGGAAAATGTAGCGGCCTTCCACGAGATTACAGGTGGCTAGAAGCTGAGGGCCTGATTTACTATGATCTTTAGCGCGCGCGAAACCTTTTAGCACAACCAAAACCAACAACACGACCAACGATTGGTCGTGGTATTTGTTTTGCACCAATCAGCGGTTGTGTTATTAGTTTTGCAATGTGCTAAAATGTTAACGTGTCATATTTCAAGCCTTCTGAAAAACGTACAATTAAGACTTTGTGATGCAAGTTAACGGTACGAATTTGAAAAAGAGCGGCGCAGTCGGCCTTGGTGCGAGCAGACAAAATGACACGGGAAGGCCGCGGTTGCGGCAGGCATGCTGGGAACACGCGTTTCATGGGACAGAACTGGGTTGGGGAGGGGAGTTAATGAAATGAGTAATAATGAAACGGCCGTACTGAGTGATTGACTTACAGGGTCAGCTGGTGCAATGTTAGAATCAAATTGGGTCAGAGTTTGTGAGCTGGAGGAGCGTTCGCTAAAAGTCTCCCACTGCTGGAGAGACAAGAGCATAAAGAAAAATCAGCACACTGATTCGCTGCAGAGGCATTATCACAACCAATGCAATGGAAGCACTGCCGTTTGGGGAGGGGCTGGGGGGGGGGGGGGGGGGGCACCTATAATAAAAATATAATAAATCAATTTTTCATGTTTCATTAGCAAAAACCTGACAGAAGGAATGGTTGGAACTGGTTAGTAAGAACAGAGCTTAAAAAAAGAACGATTAAGGAGATGTACATCTGCTTCAGGTCCCATATGCATAAAACTCCAGTACTGAGTGTGGGTCTGATATAAAAAACTCTATTTATAAAAGTTTTTCGGTGCTTACAAGTCTTACCCTTACATTCTGGCACTAGATAACGGCAGCCGCTGGTACTTAAAAGGCACTTAGTGATTAACAGTAAAGTAAAACGTTTTTGATATTCAGGATTTCAAGGAATTAATTGATTGGGCAGAAATCAAGTGTGTTTCTGACAGATTTATTCAAACATTCTCTAACGTCGCTGACGTATAGAAACCATGCGATAAGCTACTTTCGCTATAAATGATTAATCAATTTGATAAGTGGAATGTTTCTCAGAGAATGAATGTCATATCAGCGCTGCTGATCGGCAGACATTTTCCAGGTTGGAGCAGAAAGGTTAAAACTACACTGATGGAGCATTGCTGTCGAGCCCTATGCCCTTAATAGCCATTGCAATTAAGTGTCTCTCTGCACGTTGGCAAGCCTCAAACTGTTATAAGCACATTCCCAAGTGAAAGTCCTTGGTAAAAACATTTCAGCATGCTTTACATGCATTGCCTAGAGTGCACTCAAGAATCTTTATGAACATGGTCCCAGATCATTCATTGGCTAAGTATTAAGTAACCAAGCCCTCACTGGTGTTTCTCAGTTACCAACAGCGCAAGGGGTTGGCCCGAAACTGCTGGGAAATTATTTAAATTAGACTACATTATCGCACACTGGGGAAAGGATCATATCACAGGACTTGGGGGAAAGAGTTAGAATTACTAAACTGTAAATCCCTGAATTGTAAATGACAGCCCTATCAAATGCATTTGTATTTGGTCAATAAACTAGCAAGCAATGCCCATTCATTTGCACAAAAAAAATTATAAAATGCATAAATCGGCACACGTTCACCAGGACACCAAATGCATTCATAGAGCTTTTGCAATCAGAAGTATCTTTAAAAGGCAGTGAAAATAACTATAAGAGTACAAAGAGAACAGACATAATATCGTTTTGGATAAAAGCGTCTGCCAAACGATTGTAATGTAATGTAAATAATACAACAGAAAAATTATAACAAATTTCTCCCCTTACCTATAAGAAAAACTACTACATAGTCCAGTCTACAAGCTTGCTCAAGAGGCTAGATGCCTAGAAACTCTCTCCCCAACCACACAGCCCAACAGGGGAGGGGCAGACCAATTGGCTCTTTAGGTCAAAGGTCTTCTGCAGGCAAAGAGGGGGTCGTGGAGCATGTGAGGCGGTTTGTACCTCGTTGCTCTGGTTAAGCTCAGGCCAGTTCTGGTTTAGCGAGGGCATGGATGGGGATTTGTTGGGGGTGACCTCCACAGGCGAGCTGGAGTAGCCCGCCTCAGGGACAGGATCCGGTGCTTCTGAAATGACAAGTCTGCGTGAGAACACAAACGGAGGAACCCAACCAAACCTAACCAACTGACTCGCTCGCTCGCTCCCTTAACTCACTTCCCTTTCCTCCACCACCCCCCTCGTTCACTTATTGGAAAGTTCACGCTGCTGCGCCGCAACTGTACCACATTGCGGCCATAATACTTACCCCCTTGTATATAACACAGTAAGACCCGTCCACAGCATTGCCTTTTAAAGGCGTTAGAGGAGAGCTTCTACTTTTACCTGCTGAGTCATCCAAGTCAATAAGCTTTGGCATTAAGCTCTCTGGAAGTTTCTCCGGAAGGTCGTAGCCATTTTTTCTTGCTACGACCAAGTGAAACGCAGCGCAGAACTCGTCCAGTGTTAAAGCGCCGTCTTTATCGAAGTCTGACAGCTCCCTGAAAAGTAAAGGAAATGAGTCAGTGATGGATAAACACGGGCTGCTAAGCAATAACTAAGAATAACACTTCATAAGCTATTAGCGTGATGTCACAATCGTCGCGCAATATATTTTAAAAAGTAAGGCCGCATGCAGAAAAACTGTGGAGTTTCGTATGGGAAAATATCATGTCCGTTTTTCTATACGAGAACATCGCTGGTCCCCATTTTAATGACTTCAGCTAGCAGACTGCCTTATCCAGGTACGTAGTTATACAGGCCTTTTATCTCTCTGAACACAGCAAGATCTGAGCAGATAAAAGCAAGACACATCACAAGCTGACTTACCAAATGTGAGACAGTTCAAGGATAGGCAGCTTTGATTTAGTGAAAAACTCCTTTGCTGCAGACCCTGAAATGCAGGACAGAGGCAGAAATTTTCCTCATTTATTAACCTTTATTTATACAGGGTAGGTTGTCTGAGCACATACTCTCTTTTACAGCAACCTCCGGTTAACGCCCCAAAATCAGCCTAACCTGCATATCTTTGGAATGTTTAGGTAATGAAGCAAAATGTCAACGGAACGGCAACTGTTACATGATGAACCCCAGTTATGGTTTGGGGTGAGGGGGGCGTGGCCGGGTAACTTACCGGGGATGAACCCGTTCAGATCTGGCTGAATGGTCTTGAACTGATTGACGTAATACTGCCTTTGCTCGTCCGTGATTTTCCAGGGGTCCTCGTAGTTGCTGGATTGCCTTTGGATTTCATTCGCTGTTGCGGCCGATGCGACAGTTCGTACCATCGTGTTCTCCTAAAGCCCCCCATGTGAGAAAATTTAAAAAACAAAACAAAAAAATATGTAAATCATTTTCTCAGACAAGGAGCCTATTTTATTGCGTCAAGCAAAATATAAGCCTCGGGATCAGTGCTAATACACAAAACAGCACATATATGAATGTCAGGTGGAAAGATTTCAATATTTGTTTTCTATGCAAACAAATGAGAAGAAACAAGTGATGATAAAGTTTTTGCATTTCTTGTTGGTATAACAACAGGTGTGCCAGCCATTAACACAACAGATTAAAAAAAGAAACCGAATGTGTGTACAAAAGAGATTCATAATGGAAAACGTAGCGACTGAAGTTCAACAGCAGAGTGTGGGAAAAGTGTACAAGGTGTGTCTGCCATTCCCTTTCGTAATACACGCCCCCCGCGGCAAAATCCATCTTCAAAAATCACTACTGATATCACCTGCTACAGAAGCGCGTATTTTCTGTTAATCTTGTCAGACCCTCGCCACGCCGCCCTAGCCCCAAGCACCGAATTCACCCCGTGAAAGCCTTCCAGAGACCGCCCCGTCCGCTCTCAGCACTTTCGCTTAGCGACGGCGGCGCCGCTATCGATCGGGCCGGCGCACGCCGCTCTCGTCAAAGCCTGGAGACTCATAGCCGTTAGGAAGAAAGCCGACCGGTCCGTGGAAGCATATGCTGCACTACCTGGACTGACGCGGGATGCATTGGTGGAAGTGTGCTGGTAGGGGGAGTATCGGTGAAACTGACCCAGCTTTCCTGAACGGGCGGAGGAGAGTGGGCAGACCACATTGCATCGCCTGCCACAGGCCCTACAAAGGCAGACCACAGTTAGCAAAAACACACTCGTACAGCCACACAGATAACATTTTGGCATCGTGTCATTGTTAATTTAGCTAGTAGCAGCACTTTGATTGGATTTTAAAATGTTTTCACTGTTTGCACGTTTTGGTCGACGTGAGTTGCCCGTGGCACTTTAGAGTGTTGGTATTTTTATTGACTTATGTCGCCCGCGGGCTGGCAATTAATGAGTTAAAGACCCTTTGCAATCAAAATCAGAATAATGTTAATATCGCACGCTATGATATCAAAATCACAATAATGTTAATATCACATACTATGATATCAAAATCACAATAATGTTAATATCACAAATTATGATATTTAGCCTCTTTTACTGAGTTGATATTTTAAGTTCTTGTACTATGCACTACTTGCGGCGTTGGTAGTGGTCATTTGGAGACCATATTTATTGCATAATTAATTAGATATTTACATTTTAACCAATCAGCAGTGTAACTGTTTGATGCGTGAACACCCATACAGAACAGACATGCTATTAAATCTTCAGTGCTCGTATTGAGAAATGACACATTTTAGATACTTTAATGTACACTTTAGACTACTTAAATACTTTAAATAACAATATGTTTCTGTTTATAAATTTGAAGAAAAGTATGTACATATCTTTATCTTGTGGCTTAAAGGTGCAGTAGGCAAGATTTTTTTCTATATAATTTTGGAAAATAATTACATTTACTCATTACATTCCAGCAGCTATCAATAAATAAAGTGTGAGTGTCCTGGGCTCTGTATTAGGCTATCAAAAAATCTCACCCCGGTCTTACAAAAACCAACCAATCAGGGCTAGCTATGTAGCGACCAATCAGGGAAACTACCTACAAGCAACCGATCCTCCCCGTAGAATAAACCCCTCCCTGTCTGCCTGTCTCCGCACGTGCACTGGGGTGGCTTAGGAGAGAGATAGGAGCGAGGAGAGCAAAAGGGGGAAGTCTTTTTGCCTTGTATATTTCCAAACTTGCCTACTGCAGCTTTAATGAACAATTCAAATGGCAGAGAATAATAGCTATGAATAATGCAAACATATATTAAACAGAACATACACTGGTACATCCTCAGGGCTAGCTACTCAAACAGCTATAAGAAGGTTATTTTTCTTTTATACAAGCCATATTTTTAGTATCCGTGTTGGTGAAAAGCAGAGCCAAGCAATGCCAGCAGGCCCAATAACTACCTGATTGTGCTTCACCGAAGGGCGTCCAGACAGCGCCTGCTACAACGGGCTGTCTTTCCGAGTTCCCGCCGCTAGTCTGCCGTTTGTGCTTTCTCCAAGAGTGGGGGGAGGTCGGCGGAGATTGGTGGGGGGAAACCACGGGAGACGTGGTGTCAGGCTACAGGAGAGGGAGGGAGTGAGTGAGAGAGAGATTAAGAGAGTGAACGAGAGTAAGGGACTAAGAGAGAGTGAGAGAGTCCTTTAAATAGAGCTGTTAATCATCTACTAGCCTTTTTTGATTAAAAAGTCCGAGCATGTTTTGCGAGCTACACAGAAACCTGGCTTCACATTACCATCAAAATGCAGCCATAGGGCTGATGTTTTTCTTGAGATGAAGGACGTGTTGGAGCAATGCTAAAATCCCTGCAGAGCCCAGCGGGCTTGTGTCTGCATTCTATTCACAAAAACATAATTCTACAAGGAATTAGACCATTTCTGAAACAGAAAATAAGCAGTCCCTTTTTTTAATTACAGAATATATCTTAAAAATATCTACCTTGTGATGTGCTACACAAGAGTGCTGTACTCTTTGTACACGACAATCAAATACTCCATTTACGGTTTTATCTCTTTTCTAACAATGGTGGTCATTGATATCGCAAGTGTCTAATTATTTTGGACATTGACGGCTATTGTCGTCGGGGAGGACTTTAACAGATTCATCCCTGAGCTAAATTTAGGTTGTTTCTAAATTCTTGAGATGTAAAAGTGACATCTATCTGGCAAGGGAGAGGCACTGGCCAGAAATGTTTGCCTGTCACCTGCTTTGTCTGTTCGCAAATGAGAATATACACATCCACATCGCAGAAAAACACCAATATACCCATATCACAAAAACCTAAAAGTGACGAGGCCTACGAAAAACTTCTCTAATTAATTTCAAGCATCAAAAATAAATGAGAATACTTTTTTTGTGGTATTCAAAAACATTTCCTCTGAAATTGCACAAACACTTTAAATCTACTCAATAACTGTACTAAACCAAAAGTTGCCTCATGGAAAAATATCCTATTCAGAAACTCCACAGTAGTGTTGGTTCTCAAACAGCTCATTCACATAATCACAGAAACAACCCAAAAAGGTTATTGAGCACTTGTTCAGTACTTAAAAGGGTCTAAGAAATATCTCAAAAATGTTTTATAGAATTACATTTCATAACTGAAAATTTTAAATTAAAAAAATGTGGCAAACAGCTGCAACAATAGATAAATAAACGATATTCGTATTTGTGTATTTTACATTTTAAACACATTTAGCCGAAAACGTTAGCTTAAACCAAACGTAACCGCGTAACCGTACAGAGCTTTTATTTAGAAGCAACGCTATCAAAATAAGCTGCCGAAAGGAGCTCTCGTGAAGAGGTTTCCCTTTTAAAAGGCGCTTCACCTTTTTAAAAAAGGTCACGTCGGTGCAGGTACTTGGGCGTGAAAGGCAGAGCCAGCCGACTGAAGAGCACTCCGCGGACGGGCACCGCCGGCGCGGGCGGTAGGGGCCTCACCTGGGTTTCCGCCGTAGGCGCGCACGGCTGGATGACCTCGTGGGCCGACGCCTTCTTGGCCTGCACCCGGCCGGGGGGGCCCGGGATCACGCCCGAGTAAGGCCCCTGGTTCTCCGAGTCGGAGTACAGGGAGGCGTGCCTGGCCTCCTGCTCATTTAGACCCACGACGAACCGGGGAAGGGGCAGGTCCTTCACTGCAAACGGGCAGAAGCCAGGCGGATATATGGTTACAGGTCTCAATAAGACATTCTGCTCTAGTGTAAGTGCACTAAACCAATTAATTTCACTCTGACTACCTGGCAACCCATTTGTACCTGCAAACATCATGCAGTCCAATTTTGGTGCACATATAAAAAACACTAGTATAAAGTCACTATATAGACTACTGCATATTAGAAATAAACTCTAACTGTTACACTGGCTTTCAATAAACACCCCATATTTTTACAAATAATACATTTTAAAAAAATTAAATATTGATATTGTGGTCCTGGGTAAAACCAAAAAAAGGTAAGGAGTTAGAATTGAGTTTAAATATGAAATATGAAATATGGACAAAATTAAAAAAAGTAATATTTTAAATTCGGCCTAG
The DNA here is from genome assembly GCA_029718625.1 of Synaphobranchus kaupii. Taxonomy (NCBI): domain Eukaryota; kingdom Metazoa; phylum Chordata; class Actinopteri; order Anguilliformes; family Synaphobranchidae; genus Synaphobranchus; species Synaphobranchus kaupii. The sequence continues at coordinate 12,076,674 of CM056381.1, read as the reverse complement.
CTCTCTTTAAAATAAGCTCATACATCTAGGCGCATGTAGATTTAAGTCTAAACAGTGGTAGAAATTACGGACAGGCAGCTGACAAACTACGACAGGGATCTGATGCAGATGCGCCTCAGACTGTAAAAAGGAGTCGGCGCGCAAAGCCCATAATGAAAACAAAGCCTATAGTACTGACATCTTGAGTTCAATAATGTATCAGTGTCTGAACTTCATTTCCCCATGGAGTGGAGCAACTGATAACTCTTTCCTAACATGCTCTGTTCAAGACCTCATTTCAGGGTTAGCAATTTCCTGTTGACTGTCTATCACCCCTCTATGTCTTACAGTCTGCAGGGGTGTCCTTATTTCCTTTCCTTCTCTCCAACTCAGCCCTTTCTCTGAATCCTATTACTAGTTTATGATAGCTGTCCTTTCTTTTAGAAAAGACAGCAGCTCAGGATAAAAGCTTTTATCGTGGCTTGTGTATTGTGAATGACAGAACGCGCACCAGATAGATTACACTGGAGAAACCGGTGGGAAGTTATTACCCTGTATATAATTTGAAGACCTCGTGGCAAAATGGAGGACACATTATTTGTCTGCGCGTGCGCAAGCACAAAAGCAAAAAGATATGATTGAATTTGTTCTCCTTCTATGTGCGTGCATATTTGGCACATTGTGTAAGCCTAATTTGTAAGCTATCACGCCGCGTATTGCAAATGCAGATACCACGTGTGAAAAGAACACATCGCTGCCCTATTTTACCTGCGATTTTAAGTCATGGTCTGCAATCAGTGACACTCGAGATGATGAAATTGGATACCAAACACTTTTTTTATTTTTTATTTTATTTATTTATTTTTTAAACTCTGAAGTAATATACTGGAACATAATTATAATCTTATACCCATCAATCCTATATTCAGCCATACTTTGGAGCACTGAAAATGTAATCATGAAAAGGTTGTCCGCTTACCGCTATTTAAACTCTCTGCTCGGAGCGGCAGACCAGACTGTGCTACGGCTATGAGTTTGAGCGCAATGTAGAACTGGCTCCGTCCGAAGTAGCCGAGACGAGTGGCACCGCAGAGCTCGGTGATCTGCGGAACAAAAACAGACCCTCTGGAACATGAGTTTACCAAAAATGCAAGCAGACAGGGAATTAAATGCTTTTTTTTCTTCTTTTTTTTTACCCACTGGCCAGAGTGGCTATTGGATTCTAAAAATCACCAGCCATTTTTTACATATTACCAGCCACATTACCTTTTACAATATAACACAACCTGGTTGGTTACCTGCCAAAGTGGCTGCTAGAGTATAAAATCTACCAGCCACAATCAAAATGTTACCAGCATTAGGCTGGTGACAGACCTGCACCTGCGTCACATATTCAAAACCTAGGAGTGCCGGAACATGTTAACCTTTGACCTAGGCGATTTACTTCGACAGCTTTTGGGAATATCTGGAACAAATTCATTGATTAATCAAATATTTAAAGCAATATTTAAATTAATGCGTGACATACTGCTGCAGAATCAAATGGTCTTTGCTTGTGTAAACTGCACGTTCTGATGGCCGCTCTGCAAAACCTTCGCACGCAAGGTAGGAACCTTAAATGCGAAAGGAATTTACCGCCCTGCTCACACCAGACCCATCCCTCCACCTGTCACATTTATAGAATGCGTTCCCTGCATTCGCTACACCAAAAACGAAAATCATTCGAATAAAAGGTCAACCTGTGGACTGCACTCGAATTGCTCACAGATGCTGCATTTCAGTACGCCGTTAATACCCGACAATTTCAGGTTAGTCTCTAAACAAGACAGGGAGAGTGCAGTCAACATTTTAAACAAATTCCACTTCAAGACTGCAAAATCTGTGGACTACAATCAAAAGAATTGTCAGGGAACCAAGTTATGGACAGTTAGTCAATTACATGCTAACTCACTTAAGGCTACCTGACTTTCATCTGATCGTTCTCATCATTTCATATTTATCATGACAGGCTCAGGCATAAATCTGTGGCCACTCCTGCACAAATACAATCCATTTCTGAAGGCTCTCAACGGCAGCTGCTCTGCTGACCTTTGCTAGACTTTTTTTTTTTGGAGACCAGAGGAAGGTCCATTGAGGATAAATGTGGGTTGGGCTACAGGTGTTCCTCAGTCTACTGTGCCCACCAAAACAGAACAGCCTATGAAAACTGGAACAAATTCCGTGTAGTTTGAGCCTGTAGCAAACTGAAAATTATGTGTACGTGTGGGTAGGCTATTATCATCACATGCAATTAAGGTTTGCCTAATGCAATACATCTGGTTGGTCATCTAAAAGGTTGTGTAATTATTCAGCATTTGTGAAAATTATGTTATTTAAAAATGGCTTCCAGTACAAACGAAAGATAAAACGAGGAATATGGAATAATCCTCAATTTTGTTGTAAATTACTCAGATTTACCAAAGGACAAAAATAATACTGCCCTAGATTCTCCGCCATTTTCCATGACAAATTATTTGAATTTCATTCTGATGTCGATTCTGCAAAAAAACTAATTCAAATAATATAGGCCTACGTTTTTTTAAATTTTTTATATACACAAGCTCTGGAGTTCCACAACTCAAATACAGCCAGGGTCCTTTGGTCACATTTGACAATATGCAATATTTGAAAAATCTGCTTGTATAAGCAGTTTCAACTGATCCCCATTAAGTAATTGGTTAAAATAAACAAGGAGATGGAAATATTCATTACACTTACATGTTTTCATTTTAAGGAAAGATGTTGGACCCCAGTAAATACTGCAATTTGTACCCAACATCCGGTATTGCTTCTGATTATTACCCTGATTTAAGATGACCGAGTTACTAGGCAACAGGAAGCACCGCTATTAATGAGCACTTTCAAGTAAAAAGGTGAAAACGTGTAAAATAAGTTGCCTATTTTACTGAAAAGCTGAAGACGCTCAGCATATTGAACATATTACTGCAAGAATTCCACTTTCAAAACAGAACACGAACACTCTTCGAAGAATTACATTTTGTGGATCTGCACAGGTTAAACGTAGCATTAAACAATGCTATATCAATTCATGAAAATAATGGAGTACAAAGAGAAATTGATATACCGTTTACTGCCGGTTTATTGACTGGGAACCACCCGCCAAAGTTATGCTGACAGCGCAAAACCCCGTGCATATGATAAATACCTTATTCAGAAAATAAATGGCCATGCTGAGCACCGAAAACAGCAGACGTAAACGGGACAGCGGCAGGGCCTCGGGTGATACTTTTTAGGAATTCCGGAAACACCTGCCTGAAGGCGCACACCGTGGCAAATTCCAAACTGCATTGACTGAGGTGTAAGGTGACAGTCCACAGCAATCGCTTATCATATATTCTGATAATGGACAGGTCCAAAGACATTAATGTCCATCTAAGCATAATATGCAGATGGAATTTTATCTCTATACAAAGGGAAATGTAACCATTTACACGCAATTAAGAAAAGCCACCTACACTAGCCTGGGAACTAAATGTTAGAACACTTAACTATGAGATAAATCTGCAAGAAATTTATGAAAACCTACAAATGCCAAGTGACATAATATACCCAAAATCCTATGACATAGTGACAACTCAACTAGACTATAGCAAGCCGTCACGTTGTGTGATGACTCATGACTCGGCTTACAGAATCAGTTTCCGTTGCATATAGTATTCAGTGAAAGTCACACTAAGCATAGGATCGGGCTGGCAAATAAATTTATTTCTAAATGGTAGGCCGGCTTCTGCTTTCTTTTCTTTTTTTTTGTTGCAGCGACTGACTGCTTTAGGGCCAACCTTGAAAATGACTGACATTTTCACTAGCTGCTTCACGGACGTCCTATGAGTCGGCATGTTGTCAGCTAATAACGCCATGTCAATTTAACTGGACGCGTAATGCATTAATCTATTATCATACACACGCCATGGAGGCTTCTGTATGATGGAGATTAACGTCTTTTAGACCCAATATAATAAGGTCTAGCTTGTGTCGTTTCAAACTGTTCCCTTTGGTAAAATACACCCACTTCGCATTTCAATTACAATGTATCAGTCACAAAACACGCCTTCAACTCTATCAAGCCCGCAAGTTAGCGATGGCCAGCTACACACCCAGATACTAGGCCACATACTGCACCGTATATAACATTTGACCTAAAACTACATTTTTGCAAATGAAAAAAAATGGCCTAGCTACTGCACACAGTACAACTTCGACTAATGTTACTCGTCATCACGGTGCCAATTAAATCAACAGGGCAGCAGTTAAGTTCAGTACGATTGTTACTAACCAGCCAGCTTAGCTAGCAATTCAGCGCAATGATACTGTGCATAATATCCCATACAGTCACGCCTACTGCTGCACACACCATTTCTGCTCGCTAAAATAGCTCAACCATAAACCTGGTAAAATAGCTAATTAAAGCATAAACCTGGTGGGTCGCCAACCAATTTATCATTTCTATAAAACCAGGTCGAATAACTAACGTTAGTTTAGCGAAGGCCATTAGCCAGCATAGCTATAACAGTCTGGGTTATTATGGCCATAGCTACAGTAACATACAAAAACCCAGAACACGGCTAAATAAGTTAGCTAACGCTACTCCCTTCACTTCGCCAAGACATCCAAGCTAACGTTAGCAAATGTTAAGTTCAAAGGGAGGACTTTACCAATTCCAGTCTTAACATACTTGTACCCAGTTAGTCTGACGTTAGTCGGATAGCTGACAAAGAGTACCCGGTAACTAGCTTAGCCAAGTTAAATTAACGATTAGATAAAAGTCAGTGCGTTAAGGAAGAAAGTAGCTATGGTTAGCGTTATCTGTTAGCACAGAGCACATCTCGGTCTAGCTGCAGCCGGACATGTCAGAAGACGAGGTCGGCAGGTGTGTTGCTGCGGAAAGTTTCACCGCCTGCTTCCCAGCTAACTAGCAAATTAAAACAGCGCCAGCCAGTTAGCTGGAAACCTGAAATGTTAGCTACAGTTGTAACGTTAGCTCGCCAGCAGTAAGGTAGCTAACGCTAACGTTACCTGCAGAACCACTTCGTTGGGCAGCTGGGCCGCTCGGAAAAGGTCAACAACTCTGCCGTTGGAGGCGACTTTCTTGGTGTTCTCCGTGTCGCAGTAGACAAATAAATCCGAGTAATATTTCTGCTCCACATCACTTAAGGTTAAACTTTCCATTGTAGCGCAGGATACGGGTAACACTAGCTAGCTTGATGGCTAGCTAATTAGACAGCTAGCGAACCCAACTGTAGAAACTAGCCACCAAAGCGAAATAAACGCCTAGCCAGCTAACGTTGCCAGCTTAGCCCTAGCCTAGCTGGTACACTTGCAGGTTTCCGATTGAATTGGCTCGTTTAACTTTAGCCAAACAGAGAGAAGTAGGCGCACAGGCTAACGTTAGCTAGCTTTGAGTATTATTAGCTATGAGCGAACTTAGCTACTCGCTAGCCAGGTAGCCAATTTTAGCTACCTAGCTACTCAAGTCAGCAATCTACTCCCGACGTTGTTGGTATCATATGCCACAAGGGAGTGAAATATGTTTTGTATATTACTCCTCTCTGTAGCTGTGCGAGGTTTCTAACTTATCCTCCCAGTTTGGGATTCTGTGAATGATGTTAGCGATAAAGTTTCATGGTCTTAGAGGCTCTTCCTCTATCAGCCAGCGCCGCCATTGCTCAGTGACGTCACTCAACAGCCTGCCAGTCAGCCCGAGTCGACTTGAGAGGGGAGGAGGAAAGAGGACCCGGATCAACAAGGCTTCGGGCCTGAGCAATCGCATGCCATACCTCCTCCTGCTGGATATTTGGCTGTCATGCATTTGCAGGGCATGGATGTTGCAGGGCATGGATGTTGCAGGGCATGGCTGTTACAGGGCATGGCTGTTGCAGAACGTGGGCGCCGAATGCCAAACAAAAAAAAATCAACATCTGCTGCAAATGGCATGCTTTGTGTCATTTGCTGCCATGGTATGCTGCTCAACAGGGGCTTTCTTATTCTTAGCTAATTCAAAGAAATACGTCATATTTAGTTTAACCCCATCAATGTACTCGACTCCAAGCGGGTGACTCTTTTACCAATTTAACCATTGTGTCTGTAGACTCTTGATCATAGGTAACTTAACTCTTATCTGTAAACATATATACAACCCAATATTGCAAAGACTGCTTCTATAATTAAAAGGGAACTAAGTAGAGGGAGGTGTAGGAGGTCCTTATAAGTGGTCACATTTAAGTGGTCACATTTATTCAGCATTTGGATGCACATCCATGCAAATCGGATTAATTGGGCCTGTTTGATTGCTACCCATGTCTTGGGATGTGTATTTTTCTATGAATACTGTTTCAATGGTACGATCTTTCAATAATGGGAACTTGTTTTGAATAAACTACTGCTTTCTAGAATTTCTAGAAAATTCCCTCAGCTGAGAGACTGAAAGAAGTGCTGACTGGCTAATTTCAGTGGGCAAGTGTAAGTATGGGCTCTTCCACAATTTTGTTTTTTCTTTTACCAATTCTTTATCCCCCTCCTCTTTAAAATGCAATATTACACCAACTGTACACTTCACACTGTGGAGTAGTCAGACTTCAGGTACAAATTAACCAGTGGTGTTGCTCGTGGACGAGGATGCAGACACAAACCTACTGACTGAAAACTTTCTTCCATGTACACCACTATGGAAAATGTGTACTGTCCTATGCGATCTCTGTTAACACGGGCACTGATAGAATTCCCATCACTTCCATGAATGCCAGTATTTTAGCAAGATGAACCAATCGGTAGTTTGCACCATACTGAATCTATGGAGGATGTTGCAGTGATGGGACAGGCTTGTAATTAAAGACTTGGCATACAAAATTGATGAAAAAAGAAAAACAAGGTGGATTAAACATTAATACATAATGTGTCCCCTGATCATATATGATGCAGAACATAATACTAGTTTCTTGATGCAGTGGTATATATTATGTTGTTTAGTAGTAGAGCCGTTTCCTCAGTTTCCATGTCTTTCCTTAATGTTTAAAAATGTTGCCAGTTTTAAGAGCATGCAACACGTACCTATGCCTTGGCAACTGAGGGGGAGGAGATGTGACGTCAGTATTATCACGTTCATTGTATGGCATGCTCTCTAGTCTCATTGGTTTCACCCGCTTCCTGTTCATTTGGAAGGCAGCAGCTTCTAGCCTCTGGTACACTAGAAAAAATAGATTTTTCTTTGGTGAGTAGACAAAACTTGTGATTTAAGTGTTTGGAAAATCGTATTAATTGTGATAGCGCATGATACATTGAAAACTAGAGAGCTTGCAACTTTTAGAAGAATGACCCATTCTTTATCCCGCATTTTTACGCAAGGGTTAAATAATTGAATAGCTACACTCTCGTGATTTAAAGAGAGTTGTGTTTTAATGATTTGATAATTATATCCGTGCGTAGTTAAAAAAAAAACTGACCGAATGTATGGTTATAGCGCATTATACTGTTCCTGTTCCTCTTCATGTATTTGGGTGTTGGTTAGACGACCTACTTCCGCATAAAGTGCACGGTTTATCACGTGAAATTACAAGTTAAGACAGAGCAGATCCACATACCTCTCAGGTTCTGTCTGCATCACGTTGCAGTCTGTTTAGAAATAATATGCTGTGCTTTATGCACCAATTTAGCTAATTATTCATTCGATGGAACGAAATAAAAGAAATCCTTATTCCGTCGCATTAGACTATCCTATTTTTCACTAGCGAGTGGAATTGAAACTGGAAAATATAATCTGGATGCCTTAAGTGTGGAATGCTCACCGAGTTGATCAATCAGCATTGTTAGCCTATATATTGCTTGCCAGCAGAGAATACCATGCCTTATTTGGTGATGAATTTGCAAAACGAGTCATTCCTTAACCACGGGCGTTAGATTAGGACGAACGCTCACTCATTATTGTAGTGCACGGGTGCCTAGGTAGATTCAGCGGTTTCTAGCTACGGTAAGCGCGCATCCATAAGACATGAAGATCCGCAGTAAATAATGGTTATATTAGGGTTGGTTGGAGTTTATTTACACAGTTGACTCTAAAATCTGCCAACATTTATGATTGCAGTAGGAACTCTTGTTTTGCTCTTTCTTTGCCAAGCAGTAATTGACGCGTGTTGGTGATGTGTTGCTTTTATTTAATCTGCCACTTTTAAAACCTAGGTTTAATTCAATTTGTATTAAATTTCCAGTGAAAATGAATGTGGATCATGAAATAACCCTGTTAACTGAACAGATCCATCGGCTTGGAAGCAAAAGTAAGTATGAAACAATATTCAAAGAGCTTGTCTGTAACCCGTTGGCCCCTATATGCCACTTAAAATGGCTGCTATCACTTCAGATTAATTTCTACATGTTTATCTGATCTTGGGCCCACTTCAGCAGCTCCAAAGTTCATTGTCGCTTGTTCTGTTTGTAAATGGCAGAAATTAATACAGTACCACAGAGAAATGCTTCATATATTTCGAAAGTGCAAGCTAAACTTAAAACTAAGAAACCAGGTAAATGGAAGGATGTATGATTGTTTATTGTCTGTATTTTGGGTTTCTTCATGCCAGGGGGGTATACTACAAAGCAGAATTACCGAGTTAGCTGGATAACTGCACTGAGTAAAACCCGGAACAGCTCCTTTTACTTCAGTCCATGTTTCAGATTTTGGAGGGTTCCGGGTTTTACTCGGTGCAGACAGTTATCCAGCTAACTCGGTAATCCTGCTTCGTTGTACCCCCCTGGTTTTTGGTCTTTGATTACTGTCGCCATAATAGTCTAGTTAATGGAAGCAATGAAATGACTCTTAATAAACATGGAGGTATAGTTTAATAATACAGTCATATAAATTAGTTAATCAATTACATCCGTTTAAAGAAAGAAAGTGTTTAATGTAAAGGAATTGGCTACTGCTTGCATCACTTCTCTAGTTAACAGGATTTCTCTATCTGCGGATTCTGCCTTCTTCCTTAACAATATCTGTAGAACACCCTGCAAAAATGCAGCTAGTCATTGCAGAGCCCTGTGCACAATTAATTATCAACAGCCTCATAACAAAAGTGCCTAAGTCATTTTTTGTAGTTTTGAGAAAAAGGCAAAAAACTGCTGCAATTCTACGTCAATGAGGATTTAGGCAGAATAACATAGTGGTTCAGGAAGTGCACAGCGACCTGCAGTGACTTGAGAGCATTTTTACACTGTTGACGAATGATAAATCAAGTGATTTAGGCAGAAAATCTCAAAATGTCCAAAAAATGACTTAGGCACTTTTGTTATGAGGCTGTCGTTATAATGGTATTGTCATGCCACGGCATGGGTGAGGAAGGTGTACCCATATGTAGGCACTGGGTCTAGGGTTCAATTATGGCTTTAAATGAAAGTACCATTTCTTAAGTACATTTTGTACACAGTACATTTTTGCTAATTTTGTCCACGTCTGTTATGCGCCATTAAAAGTTGAAATTTTCGATTATTGTCATAATGTTGTAATTAGTCAAATGTGAAGTGTATGAAACAATGGGCAACATGAGGAATGAATAGATTTTACTTGGCCAAAGTTATCACCAATTTATCCAGATTCTAACATTTAATAGTGTAAGATTTGTGACAAGAGCATAAATAATCGGCAGTCAAGAGTGTTTCTTGTACATGGTTCATATACATATCTGTTGAGCATAATCATTTTCCATATTGAATGTTGTGAATTACGTAAATTAACATTATACCATTACACTCATGTTTCTTCACTTATAATTAGAGGAAGAGTATTTTTTCACATCGGGAAAATAATTTTCGTCCAACGTCAGTGTAACCAAATTCTCTGATTGACAGAAAAAAACAAAACAAGCTATTGTACATGGAAAACATACAGTAGTCATAATCTTAATGCTGAAAGAGAGTAAAACACAAGTGTTAATAAAATGGCGTAAGGAGTTACATTTTGTTCAAGTTGAAGTATTATATTCCTAAGGTGTACAGTGTTGCTCATCGTGGAAGCGGATTTGTTCTAAAATGATTTGTTTCCGATACAGATGCAGACGGGAAGGTCAGTGTTAAGTTCGGGGTTCTGTTTAATGACGACGAATGTGCCAACATCTTTGAAGCAATGGTCGGGACACTGAAGGCCGCCAAGAAGCGGAAAATCGTCAGCTTTGACTCGGAGCTTCTCCTGCAAGGGGTCCACGACAATGTTGATGTCGTACTGCTGTAAGACCGAGACCAATGGATGTATATGTGTTCCAAAAAATGCCAAAACGAACCACAAAGATCAGGTTTACAACTGAGGTAGTACCATGCAGTGTCAAACGAGTCACAATCAGAATTTTATATATTTTCAGGGGAAACTAAAAATGTATGAATTTTAAATTGCATTTTGTATGTTGCATTGGAATGTAATTTTTATTCAGCTAATTAACATTTCTAAGATATATCACAGGATGTCTTGGTGGAAAGAAAAGAGAAAAAGCATACATTCTGCTGGTTTCATTTATTATTCGTGTGTTCATGTTGCTACCTCATGGACTTTTTGGATATGGGCTTCTATTTGACTTTTTTGGACCAATTCTTTAAAATGAATGTATAATTTTAATATTTGGTTTAGAGACCACTCTTTAAATGACCATGGCTCACATTTTACAAGATTTGCCAAAGTTGGTGAATGTAGAGCATGGTGTAATGAAAGAGCCAATGCACAACAATTCTAACTGTGGGGCCATTAGATTAAAAAAAAAAAGGTCCAACACAATTAATGTGCAATACTGTACTTTTCCTTACTCTCATATAATAGGGTAATGTGTGCCAAATAAGTGGTTGGTTTTGTAATGTTTTCTCAGGACTAAATCAACATGACCGAGTATTTTACATTCAACTTTTGGTTGAATTATACTTCTTATAAAGAATGGAAAAACAACCCTATGTGATGACCATAAAGTACAATCCCTCAAGTCTTTGCTGTTCTTTATAATAGTATTCATAATAGTGTTTCCCCCCCTCCCCCTTTAAATGATTGGCTGACGAACAATGTTTTAATCGTGAATCCTGAAAAGTCTTAAGAGCTGTTCAAATAAGTTCTGAGATTTCTCCTCAAAAGAACACTGGGATTTGTAGTATTAGGTCCAATCGACCATTACTTCCTCGGGTGAACAGTGCTGTTGGTCTCTATTAAAATATATTGATTACATTTCTGTCACATTTCTCAGGTAATTCTAATTGATCAGAACATGCAAAGCTATGTCCACATCAATAATGATTGTAGACATGTAATAAACACTGGGCCATTTGCAGTGGAATATAGAGCAATATAGTCTGTTCTTGCACAGTGAGATAGACTCAGGAAGTGTTTGTACATGTGTTTATATGGTTTATTGAAATAAATCATCTGAGGTAGACCACACTGGAATTACACTGGATCCATACATGACACATCTGTTCAGATTTTGCTGCCTGGATGTTCAGTACCTCTGTCAGAATGAACTTAGTTTGAAGGGGAGTTTTGTCTTGCATCAAAATGTCCCTATTGACAAAATGTAATAAAAGCAATGAAAGTCAAATTACAAAAAAAATAAACTGATCATTCAACTTGGTGTGCCTTATGTTTTCATTTGCATATGCATATACAAAATTGAATAATTAACCATTAATGTATCTTATTTAACACAATCAGTTTAATGATATGCTCCATAGACAATTCACAATTTGTAGTATATATAAGTTGGCTGTATTTTAAAATCTCATGGCTTTTAAATCATAAAACGCAAAAAGTGCAGTGGTGTTTTTTACTCATGAAAAATTTAAATCCTGAGTTCAAGTAACAATCATCCTCTACTTACAAATGTATGCAATTGTAATTTTTCACAAACAGTCAAGGGAGTACATTTTGTGGTGTTTGTTCATTGGAAAACTTGCAAATAAAAAACGGTAAAAGTTGAGGACAAATCCAGGCAACTGTCCTTATGTAACTGGTTAAATGAAACATTTATGTCAGCAGAGCAGTTATACACCAGACAGTGGAATCTGTGTAGGTTCTGGTGAGAGAATGCAGTCAGGGATTGTTTATAGTGGCACATTTTTTGAAATATGATGGCAGCACTGTTGCTACTGTAACACATGTAAGGTCTACTTAGAGTCCAGACTACTGAAATGGCCGAGTAGCACCTAAAGGTCCAAAACACGGGATTGGAATCCCCTTCTAGCCAGAACTTCTTGACTTGGGACTCCCTCGCCAGATCTATTAATAACTCGAAGCCAATGGGCGGGGGGAGGAGCCGAGTGTCGTCACCGAGGCAGGAGGAAAACAGCGCCTGACCGTTCGAGATTCAGAATAGGAATCAAAACAACAGACTGACACGCCTTCGTCGTATAGCCTACCTTCGCCTGACAGAACCACAGAGATCTAAATGGCGATAAGGCAGTAAAAGGCAGTGTCACCTGCAAAGGAAGAACAGCCAGTGAAGCGAGGAAAAGAACGTTGCGCACGCTAAAGATCGCTCGAAAATGTAATCTGCGGAAATGAGACAACAGCTTCTGATAATCAGTATTCATTAATAACAGGAACACCACGATGCCCAACCAGAAAAACAACAAGGGGAAGAGAAATAAACGCACCAATAGTAGTGGAGATGAACAGGAAAATGGAGCCAGTGCGGCCGCAACAGGAACACAGGCAGCAGCAGCAGCAGCAGCAGCAACAACGTTGTTGGGGGCTACAGCTGCGCCGTCGAATGAGAATACAAGTGGTAAGGACAACAGTCGCGACCGAACGTGCATACTCTTATGAATTTATTGTGATTCTTTCGATTACATTACAGCAAACTGCATGTGTACAGATCAACGATTAACTACACGTAGAGCATGCATGATCATTAGTTAGCTATCTAGCTAACTGGCTAGCTACATATCTGCGTGCGTTAAAATGGCATTGTTTTTACCATGGGATATGATATGCAACGCCTCTGCGAATCTTTACTCAGTTGCAGCAACTTGTCCCAGGCGATTGCACTCGTGCGTTGTGCCTTATTTACACATTTAATTGTTCGTTGGATTTTATCCATTGCTAGTATCAAGGCCCTCAAATTGTTTACGATTTATATTTTGCACGTTCTCTACGGCTACGAGTTTAACAGAAACAATTGAGGTCAAGTGCTTTACTCAAGGGTTCTTTTGTCTAATACTGTATTCCAGACCTGAAGCCCTGCTATGTCCTCATCAAGTCAGTATGATATTTCCTTGGTATATTTGCAGGCGATGCATAGCAAATAACCAACGAGCATAAAGATGCTAGAGATCACGAAATTGGAATAATAAGTGAACTAGTGAAATAATATCTGACGTAGCCTATTACCGATTTTTGGTAGAAGTTAATTATAGACAATACGACCGATTTAGGACTGAATTTGACTATTGCAAATATAATCTAATTTGATCAGCAGTAGTCTTGTGTATTGTCTTTGGACAAGAAAAAGCTCAGATTTAGCTGAATATGACTTCACAAAGCACTACAGTTTTCGGTGTCCAGGTAACCTACAGGCAAGAGCTTGCATTTAAATTGAGCCAAATAATCTGACTTTAATGCTAATTTTTGTAAATTTGTATTAACAAGATGTTTTCATCACAGTATCATTTTTGCACTGCCAAAACCAGGTCTTAAATATAATTTAGTCTACAGGTTCTGAGCCTAAAATTTGTTTACTTTTAATCCATCATTTGCTTGTGTACACCATGCAAGGCAAAGCAATTCCAAAAACAGGGAAGTCAAAATTGCTCCCTTTGACACAGATCTGTAAGTGAACGTCTGTAATGGTCATTCATTCAATGAAGTGTCTATTGCTAGGTGAAATTACTGTGGGGAGGCTTGGGTTTGGAAACTTTTAAGACCCCTTTTTTAGAATTGTTTCCCTTTAACAATGATGAACTTATAAACCTGAAATTAGGCTTGTGAAAACTAGTAGGCCAAGAGCAAAACGGGAGTATTTAACAAACGCTAACAACAAATGCATGTGAGAAAGTGTTTTTCCACTAAAAAGCTAAATATATGCATGCAAAGGGGGTGTCTTTGCCTGTTTCTTTACTGTGTTTTGACAGTAATGCTTATAGTGACTGTATGTATGAGGGATGAATTCTTGGTGAGCAGAGAATTCTCTGAAGAATACAGTCTTGCATCGTGTTTTGTTAGAAAGCATATAACCATAGTGTACCCCAGCAGTCATCCCTTAGAAACAATGGTAGTGAAATTACACGGTTTTCCTGCTTTGTAGCACTCTTTACTGGTATGTAGGCCTAAATGTATTATACTTTAATAAACACAAGGGCCATGAAATCGGGCTATTTTGTATATTACCATTGACTCATCCAGATGCCAAGTAGACTAATTCTTGTATGGATCCACAAGTTAATACATTCCCTGCTTGTTTGGCCGATGCATCCTTACAGGTGGTGCAAAAGGAAAAAAGCAATTTCCTGTTGTGGACAAATAAACAGTGACACTAATACCACGGGCTAGTTGCAGATAATTTACACGTCAAATTGAGTTTGTGAAAGAATATAGGCTAAATGAAGACGACCCCTCGTGAAAGGTCTTCTCACTCCACTCTACAGTTGGCATTGGCATTAATAAACAGGTCAGGCAGCGTAAGTAGAAAGACACACTATTGCATAGTAACTTGATTGCCATATTGCATGGCGGATCAGTGCTACATAATGTTTTGCTAGCTTGACTTTTTTAGCAGAAGTGTGACGGAATTGTGAATGGGAAGCATCACGCTTAAGCTGCAGTAGCTAACCTCGATTGCTCAATGTGAACGGCGACATTTTATATCCAGCTAAAATTAATGGACAATATGCTAAGCGGAGGCTGTGATTTGCCCTGGTTTACGGGCGTATGCAAAATAAATTAAAAGGCTGATTCAGCTGGTGTTGCTCTTTGATTCACGGAAGAATATTTTCATGTGGCTTAGATCTGTTGTGCCAAGTGACATAAAACAATTGGGCAATTCAGAAGAGCTGTGACTAAAAGATACAGGCTTCCAGTAAAAACAGTCACGCTGTCACAGTACATGTAAGTAGGACATTTGACAAGAATTATGTCAGTGATTCATTCGGTTTCAGGACTAAGTCATAAATAACAGAAACGGAGCATCTGCGGATTAACAAAAGGTTTGTGTCTCATTAATTGCTTTCTCAGCCTTTCATGAATTGGCGAAGGTCACCTTTTTTCATTAGTTCGATGTAATGGATCGAACGACTCACCTGCCAGATGTTCGCATCGCTAAGGGCAGGGTGTTTTGGGGGTTAGGTTGGCCTGTCTAATTTCACATCTTAATATTGGGTGTCTTTGTGGGGGGAAAATCAGTCCGTGGCCCATTAGATAAGGCTTTGGAAATAATTTTGATATTTTTCTTCCGTGTGTCCTTGCTTAGTGGCATATTTCATATGCTGAAAAAGTCTGAGGGCCTGATTACTAGGACAGCATGTTCAAAACCTTTTAGCACATACAAAACTAATAACACGACCAATGATTGGTGCAAAACAAATACCACGACCAATCATTGGTCGTGTTATTGGTTTTGCGTGTGCTAAAAGGTTTCGCACATGCTGAAGGTCTTAGTAAATCAGGCCCTGAGTGTCTTTTCAGACTTTTACCATGTTAAGATGAATAGCAGCATCGCTATACCAAATTATTATTATTCCACCAGAAGTTGATGCTAGCACGTGCAGAGCAGGACGTAATGGAGAACCCTTCGAAAACAACACGTATGACTTCATCAGGGATCTGTCAGGCGGCCATTTATTTTTATTCAGTTCTCTGACGTCCATTTGTTCAATGTGGTTCTACATCTGTGTAGTTTGCATTGTAGACATTGCGTCGTACAAGTGTAAATCTTGGCATTTGAAATGCAATGGCGTTGTCCACTGCAATTGAAGACCCTGAAGTCTTCTCTACTGAAGTCACAAAATGTCTATTTTGAGAAAATTAAATCCGAAAATATCATTGATCCATAAAATCAGCCATTAAAAGTTTTGCTGTTTTTATGCATTGCTTAGGCACCTTTTCTGTTAACAATATTTATAGGGTGGACTTAGGTAAAGAAATACCACATGTTTCTGTGCTCAACTTGAATTGTCTAAAAATGTGACTTCAGTACTTTTTGCACCATTAAATGGGTCTTCAATTACTCTGTTCATTCTTGTGCCCAGCAGAAGCCCCTTGCTCCACCCCTTTGGTTTGCAGCCTGGGCAGGCCGATCGACCTGGAGAAGGACGACTACCAGCGGGTGCTGTGCAACAGCGAGACCTGCCCGCACAGCAACTGGATGCACCTGCAGTGCTTCTACGAGTGGGAGAGCAGCATCCTGGTGCAGTTCAACTGCATCGGGCGCGCCCGCAGCTGGAACGAGAAGCAGTGCCGGCAGAACATGTGGACTAAGAAGGGCTACGACCTGGCCTTCCGCTTCTGCTCCTGCCGATGCGGCCAGGGCCACCTCAAAAAGGACACCGACTGGTACCAGGTCCGGCGCATGCAGGACGACCGCAAGAAGAAGGTCCTGCCGGAGAAGGGCCTGGGCAAGTCCTGCGGCTCGGCGAGCGGGGGCGGGATGGAGCCCCCCGATGAGCCCAAAAAACCCAGGAACCCCACGGGGAGTAAAATGGCGCACAGGACGTCCAGCCAGGAGCTGCCGCGGCGGCAGTCCATGGACCGGCAGAACTCCCAGGAGAGGGGTCCCGGCGGCCTCTTCTGTAGCAACAGCCTGGGGCCCCGGTCGCCCTGCGACTCCCCCGGCCAGTCGCCGCCGACCGGCTTCTCCCTGTTCTCCCCGTCGGCCTTCGGCGGCCCGCGCGGCTCGCGTCACCTGGGCGAGTTCCTGAAGAACGCCGTCCACCTGGAGGGCCACCGCAAGCACCTGCTGGCCGCCGGAGGGCTGGGCCGCGGCTGCCACGGCCTGGAGCACGGCGCCGGCCTCCCCCTGCTGCCCCGGCTGGCCCCGGGCGACAGCCCCGTGCAGTTCCTCCGGAGGCTGGACCTCTCCGAGCTGCTGGCCCACATACCCCGGCACAAGCTCAACACCTACCACGTGCGCATGGAGGACGACGCCCACACCGGCCAGGGGGAGGAGCTGAGGAAGTTCATCCTGTCGGCGCTCAGCGCCAGCCACAGGAACGTGGTGAACTGCGCCCTGTGCCACCGGACGCTGCCTGTATTCGAGCAGTTCCCATTGGTGGACGGGACCCTGTTCCTTAGCCCCTCCCGCCACGATGAGATCGAGTATGATGTGCCCTGCCACTTACAGGGTAAAGTCGCTTCCCATTTCCTGTTTTCCCTCTCTCCTTCGCCGTACAACTGTCAAGTTATTTAAAAGTTTTTTTTTTGCATAAAATAGATGCAGAACAAGCTGTACTGTTTGACTCCAATTGGCAGTTATTGCATAGGTGAGGAGATGAAAATCATTGCAGTGACTGTTTTTAAAGCAGTGTTAGTTTTTCCTAAATGTATATTTGATATAAAT